>JACEFZ010006491.1:32500-257500 GCA_014155875.1 Cepaea nemoralis | reverse complement strand
GTGTTGTAGTGTGTAGCAACATAATCGGGGATTATAGTAAAAACGGATGTAGGTTGTGCTTGAATTGAAGAAGAAGAAGAAGAAGAAGAAGAAGAAGAAGAAGAAGAAGAAGAAGAAGAAGAAGAAGAAGAAGGAGGAGGAGGAGGGGGAGGAGGAGGAGGAGGATTAATGACAGGGTTAAAGGACTAAACTAGATGCTTCTTCAATGGCAGTCGTGGCGAAAATACAGTACATTATGTCAGTCACCTACCTCCCGATTGCACGATCACAGAGCATGACGAACCACCAAGGAGCAACCGAATCGACACCAACGATACTTTAACAAGACACCGTCTGACATTAGCTAACGCAACACACCTAACCCTGCACCCCCCCCCCCCCCCCCCCCCCCCCCCCAGGCCCACTGATTCTTCGACTGTGAACAGACAAGACTTACTTTCTGTTGACCACAATGTATTCTTTCATTATCCCTGGTTTGCACTCGCCAAATCGCCTAAGTAATGAATGTTAGACATCAACCGCATTCGTGACCTGGAACAATTTACCGTTTCATATGACACATCTACTACAATTATGCACGCACCCACTCTTCACCCCAATGTGATTGTCCTGTTCAAATTGCATACAAACAGCACAGCTCACGGCGTGAAAGCGCACTTTCAGCGAACGGGATGAATGAGATCACCACTGGCCATCTTTCAAATGACGCTGTTTGTGTTCCCCACATACTACGAAAAATAGCATTACATTGCGATGAGGGGAGGTATATAGCTTGATCCACATTGCACTGAAAGTGGGAACAGACCTCTGAACGCTGCAAACATCGTGCAGGTAGATGGTGGAAAGGAAAGGGGTGGGGAAGGGGGAGAGAAGAGAGATAGGGAGAGAGAAAGAGATAGTGAGAGGGAGAGAAGTTAAAAACATTGCACCGTGGGATTAGTAAATGATTTGATAATCAGCATAAATATTTCCAAACATATGATATAAACAGTCTCATTATACAAACATGATAGATCAATGGAACATATTTTGAAAAATTATATACAAAATGAATGTTTAACTGTGTACAACGTATAATTTCTTTTATTCGCGTATCCTTTACAGGATATCGCTGTCAACATCAGCATCTTTCAGCTGATTATTGATTTCTTGGCAAGATTACGCTCAGTAGTTTGCTATTGCTTTCTGAGCGGCCGGCTCACATACCCCGTAAGGTACCGACGCGGAGAGAACCGCTAGCAATTCTCACGCACGTCACGTTACTCACGAGAGTATACGGGATTACGGAGAAAGTCGTGTAACGCCTCCTAGACCAGGGAGAACGTATAATAGATATCCCAATAACCCAGGAGAATTATATGGGCTTCTGAAAACATAGATAAAATAGCCAAGAAAAATACGTTTGCAAACTTTAATTTGTAATAGTACAAAGAAAACCATTCACAGAATGCGTGTCCAGCTGCAATTTGCCTGTCGCGGAAAACAACGTAGACAGATTCCCCCAAAGAGAATCGAGGATCGAGGACAACTTCAGCAATATATAAGTAGAGCTCACATACACATACGAAAATTGCAAACATTGCACTGGAGCAATGAGACAAAGACATAGCATAAATGCGCAGAAAGAGTATTCAGGATATGTTGTTGTTAATGGTGTTGTTGTTGTTTGTCCACCAAGAATGACGATGACCATTCATTTCATCCAGTGGGGTTGAAAGTTTGGAGCCGCGAATTCTAAGATGGCTGATAAGGCCTATTTTGGCTCGAAATGTTCTTTGACAATGTGGGCAAAGAATGCTTGGCGTTCCAGGAGGGGGATCTCCTGCAGTGGTGTTCAGAATATAAAAGACAAGACTCGACACACGTTGTATGGGGGATCTCCTGCAGTGGTGTTCAGGATATAAAAGACATAACCCGACACACGCTGCATAAATAAAAAATTTTTGGGTCGTTAACTTGGTTTGAACTCAAGCGTAGCCAAAACATGCACTACTACTTCTAGCCCACTGGACTGAGCTTTGCGTGTGGATTAGCTTTCCCTATTGCCCGTGTCCCTCGCCAGTAGGCGAACCCACTCCCGACTTCTGAAGTAATCACAATTGACGCCACACATGATCTCCATGACCAGTACTGATACGGTCAGTCGGCTGACGATTTACAACAAACCAAACTACCGACAAATGTGGGTAATGAGACAGTACATCGAAACAACAGGTGAGACACCACACAACAATGTTATCAATCGCTATTACACCCAACGCAAAACTATAATTTGGCAGGTTAGAATCTCAGTGGACCTATAATTTCGAATGTCGATATAGTGTCCTCTGATCTCATCCTCGTTCAGAGGGCTATACGCTAACTAGTTTATTACGGCCAACAGAGGGACCTGTGATTGTACTACTTGTGGAATACCAAATTGACTCTCTCTCTCTCTCTCTCTCTCTCTCTCTCTCTCTCTCTCTCTCTCTCTCTCTCTCTCTTTCTTTTTTTTTCCCCTCTAGCTCTCTCTATTTCTCTTTCTGACTGGAAAAGAGGAAAGACAGATAAACAAAATATGCTACACAACGGTAAAAAAAAAAAAAAAGTCAAAGCAACCATATATAATAAAGGTGGAAGGGATAATCCACACATCGACGGGAAACGATTATTACTGAGTGAAATGTGTTTCATTAGATGGCAAATAATGAAGAGCCATGGCAAACGAACGTTCCAGTGGAAGATATATTGTGAAGATGTGGTTTGAATGTCTGTGACAAGAACTGGGCAAAATGAATCATGAACCAGCTAATAATACTAGATGTGACTGACATACTGTTCGCTCCAGTACACATAAAATGGCTTCAACTATTTGGCTTAAACGGAATGGTGAATAAACCTTTGTCATAAACTACGAGTAAGGAAGGGATATGTGTTCTCTCCTCTGCTATTTAATATGTTACCAGAATATCCAAAGAAGCGAGTCTTGACAGAACAGATCAAGAAAACTTAGTTGAACTCTTTAATTCAGATGAAACAACAGATTCATTCGCAATCAATGAACTTTTATTTTCAGACGATCGGTGTCTTCTTTTTTATTTTTATAGCGAAGAGGGAAAACTGCAAAACCATATTAATAATCTGAGTTCAACATGCAGCAGATACAATATGAATATAAATACAACCAAATCTGAAGTATTGCAACTTAGCAGATCTCCTGGTCCACTAAGTACACAGACAATTAGTCCATCTCTTACACAAGTAAGGAAGTCAAATATCTTGGAAGTATGATCACAGAAGATAAAATAGGCAGGAAAAAAAATCGAAATCAGTTGTCAAAAAGCAAGTGCGCTTCTATATCAACTATCACCTGTACTTAAACATCCAAATACTTCTTTCTGAACACACAGTGGGTAATTCACAGTGTCGGTCAGACCCCTGGTCACTCCCTCCAGCACCACCGTCTCTGGACTATGATGATTATCTGCTCTGCTACAGTATACACATGGTATCTCACAGGGCCGTGACCACGTCTGCCGTATCGTGGACTAATACCCCACTCAACAGTGCAGATCCAGCCAATCTGCCAGCCTGCCGTACCAACATGTCCTGGGAGAAAAGATTCAACAGATGCTCCTTATCTGTTACTTCCTGGCTCATGCGTACATTCAGAAAGAACATTGCCAGTTACCTATTACGCAATTAGTTGCGTCCAAGCTGCGTCGCGACCTGGCTCTGAACCAATGACAATCGGCAACGCAAGTCACACTCCGTGACAGTTCCACCATCCGGACGTTGGCAAGGAAGTTATCGACGACAATAACGCTAGGTGACGACATGAAGCAAAATGGTCAAAGGTATTCAACCTTGTGCGCGCATTTGAACAAATCCAGGCAGTTGTGTGTTGGGATAGTGGTTCCCAGCCTTGCGCTTTGCATCTTCAAGGAAGTTGCACTGTGCTTACTGGGGCAAAGCTGGGAGGTCTGCCGCGGTCATGTTGTGTAGCAGAACTATTATATTAAAAGCGAATTTCAAACGTTACCACGGTTTTATATTCCTGCTTAGTTCAATGTTAATCTTAACAAGTTAAAGTAAGTTACTGTCCTTTAGCAGACATCGCTGTCAATCCCAGCATTTATTGGCTGTTTGTAATCTGCTGGGCGATTTTGAATTCTGACGTCCATAGCAAAGCGAAGCGAAAAGCAACGCACAACGATCTACTCCCAAATCATCTGCGGATTACTTAGAACACGGTATGGGGGGATCTATAATATTGAAATAGTTGAACTATTGCAAGTGGTGGACTGGCTTAGGGGTTACAACACCCATCTCTGGCTCTAGCAGACCTGATTTTGTTTCGCGGTATTTACTGTGTGGATGTTTACAAATTATTTATTTTAAACCACTGTAAACCCACCCACCACCACCCCCCTTTCAGATCCTGAGCTAGTGGATCTGACGCATAGCCTTTACTGACAAGGCAACCAATAATTGTAGGACCATTGCATCATTAATGAATGGCGGTGCACAAGACAGGAGGCTGTTGAGAGACGTGATGACCAGCTCCTCACCGTACGGTGTATGGGGTTGCAGCCTTCTCGCCTAATAACAGGCGGTCGCAGGCTGCTTGCCATAATAAAAGGAAATACCGGACTACTTATAAAAAGGAGTCGCGGGCTGCGACAGACAGAAGGTGGATCACGGGCTTCGAGGCATAGAATGGGGATTGCGGGCGTTGAAGCATAAAAGTGGGTGGCGATCTACTTGCCTCTTTAGGATGTCGGGTCTCGACAAAAGCCTGAGAAGCACTGTTGTTGAAGGTAGCTAATGTGTCACAGGTGTCTGTGCGATATAGCAGCATACATGATGGTTTCGATAATTGTTTATTGATAGCGGTATACGCCGATGTGTACGGCGGAAGTAGGTAATTAACTAAACGTGTACTGATTGATTTGTCAACAGGTAACACACCATCCCTTGGCCAGAGCACTATGAAGAGTTTAGTGGGCCGCTGGGCTCTGGGCATTATTGAGAACATCCTCTAGTATTAGACACCACGCCAAAAACTGTCTCTATGTTTTTGCCCCTCCCCTGCCTCCTCTTTCCGGTGTGGCTACGGCAAGGCTCATTCTTATTTCCTTTGAACAGTGTCCTACCATTGGTAGTCACAGAGCCAAGATATAATCACAATTTGAGACACTTTTGCATTTCGTCTTCGTTGATTGTAATTTTTGCCTGACACGCCGTTACGGTTCACAAATAAAGAAAACACACTTTGCGATGCGCTTCTGTATTTGATTTGATGATAAACGACATTCCCTGGTGACTTTTTCCTGCACATTACCACCGTTTCATAAAACTGCCCGCTGCGTTACGTTAGTAAAAATAACCACCCAAATATGAAAGGATTAGTTAGTGCACGTGCTATGTAACGATTACCAATCTGGTGTACTCCTGAAACTTAACTAAATTACTCCCCACCTATCCAACAACAGCACTATGTGTTCAAGCTTAACTGTACAAGCTGTTACTATATAATATCCACAATACAAAATAATAACCACCCAAAAAAGAAAGGATCATCCTGTTTATTTAGTGCATGTGTTATGTAAGGCATACCCATCTAGTTAACTCCCGAAACGTTGATAAACCACTCCCTGTGTGGCACTGAGCGTTCATGGTTAATCGTGCACGTTGTTACTATATAATAGCCACAAGTCTCTGGGAGGCTAGGCCGCTGGCGTGTTGTTGATCACAACATCAAGCGCTTTGGGGTCAGGAAAATGTTGGGCCTAGCATTGTGACATCTGGAAGCCAGCCCGGCACGGCAAAATGGCACTTTATTTCGCCTCTGACTTTATTTAAACAAATCTCACACGTTAACAAGCGCGTTAGTGGTTAGTTTTAGTGTGACATAATCAACAAAGCCAATAAAAGAGAAAAGCAATAGCCGGTGGCCTTTTAAAATATGAACTAGCAAACATATTTCGTATAATCTTATCAAAGCTTGTCGATAAGAGCCAATATCGCTGAGTTACAGCCAGTGTCATGTCCTTTACATGACGTTGCAATCAACCCCAACATTTTTTGGTTTGTGATTTGCGAGGTAATTTTTTACGTTCCGTAGTTTGGCACTGTTTTCGAAACAGTTTTTCTATTAAACATTTTCTTCGACTAACATTCTTTTCAATTAACATTTTGTCAATTCTCATTTTCTCTTCATTGCTTCCATTTTTCCATGCATTTGTTCCTCTCGTCCTGTCATCACCTTCTAATGTAGTCACAGGAGTTCTCCTTGACTGTATGTTGAGTTTGTGAATGTGTTTGTTTGCTGATGAAGGCTAACCGCCGCAACGTTCTGTATGTGTCGTAACTCTGTTATGTAAAGCTGCACTACTTTGTGTCATTTTATATTGTTTAAACTTTCACAGCTTTACCGCAGTTCCACCAAATTTTAAGAATGCCATGGACCGAGAAGAAAATTACTGACCTTCTGCACCAGTGGTTCTCAACCGGTGGGTAATTCCCCCCCCCCGGGGAATTTTAGGGTTTCGGGGGGGGGGGGGAGAGGGGGAGAGAATTAAGATTATTTCAAGAACTGATTACTTGATATTGTTTTTCCCTGCATACTTTACGGTTCTATACTTCTCGCCCTTCTGAAATTCGTTTTATATCGTCAGTAGACCCGCAAATCACGTTTATGTAGACGTCTAGACTTGTTCTATAAGGGTCGTTCATTTGAAACCCGTTCCAACGGCTTTATTTCAAAAGCATGAAAGAAACATTAACAGGTGTGGTAGAATTAAACAAAGCATTCATTTTGAATAAATTATGCACCATGGATTGATCAGAAGAAGTCGCCGTAGGCATTCAGGCAAGCATCCTATTGCTTAGGTAGGCGGCGAATGCCGTCCGCAAAAAAGTATTATGGCTGCTCACTGAACCAAGTGTTTACCGCGTTCATCCGATATTGCAGTTTCTTACCAACGACCTTTTGAATTGTTCCAATTGACACATCAAATTCTAGTCGCTAGCGAACGTATGCTTCGACAACTGCTGCATCAATTTTGGCGATCTATTGCAACAATATGCGCTTGACCCGGCCGTCGAAGAAGATCTGTCATGAACTGACGTCCTTTGCGAAACATTCGTGCCCAGTCTGCCACTGTTGTCTTCGACACACATTTATTACCGTACACGGTCTGCATTCTTCGATGAATGTCGACTGGTCGACATCCTTCAAATGAAAGAAACTGAATCACCGCTCTTTGAGCTTCTTTGGACGGATTTTGGATCAACCCGGCCACTTTCTCAACGGTAAGAAACAGAACCTTTGCATCATGGGATAAGCATGTGTTCTTTTATTCACTGGTCAGTACTTATCACATGACTATGACATGATCATGTTCAACGTACGCAATTACGCGCGGTGCGGCACGAACGGATTTCAAATGAACGCTCCTAACAGTATCTTCTTCTTCTTCTTCTTCTTTAGCGTTCCGAGCCATTGAGGTTCTTTGCTGCAAATACAATCCGTCTCCATTCGTTTCTCTGGTGGACCTTCTCTTGCCAGTCGTTGATTCCAAGTGCTTGTAGGTCTGTACATGTATTATCTCTCCACCGCCTTCTTGGTCTACCTCGGGGTCTACGATCATTTATTTCCTGAGTGTAAGCGAGTTTTGTTTCCCTATTATCTTCCATTCTTTCTATATGCCCCAGCCATTGTAGTCTATTAGCCTTCATGATACCAGTGATTAGCGGGGACTTAAACAGATCATAAATGTCTTTGTTACTTCTTCTTTTCCACTCTCCACTTTGTGTATCCCTAATGGGTCCAAAGATGCGTCTTAAAATTTTGTTCTCAAAGGTTTGTAACAAGGCTTCGTCTCCTTTCGTTGTACTCCAGGTTTCAGAGCCATACAGCACAACTGGTCTGATCAGTGTTTTGTATATTGTGATTTTGGTGTTACGAGATAGCGCCTTTGATTTTAGTAGATGTTGTAGTGCATAGTATATCTTATTTCCAGAGTTGATTCTAGCTTGTATTTCTTCCCTTATGATGTTGGAGCAGTTGAAGATTGTACCCAGGTATTTGTATGTTTCCGTTCTTTTAATGGTCATATCATCTATTTGTATGTGGCCAGAGTTTCTAGCCATTCCGTCTCTTGAAATTACCATATATTCTGTCTTATCTTGGTTGATAACCAGCCCCATCTGTTGGGCTTTTCCCTTTAAGTGAGTCAATATTTCCAATGTCTTTTGTTCACTTTGCCCTATAATATCTATATCATCTGCATAACCAAGCAGCTTGGATGTTCCTCCAATATCACATTCCTCCTTTACCTTCCTTACAACTTTCTCTAGAGCCAGATTGAAGAGTAGCGGCGATAGTGCATCACCCTGTTTCAAGCCAGATGTTATTTGGAAGGGGTCTGATTTCCTGCCTTTATATGTTACTATATTATAAGTATCTTCCATGCATAGTCTGGTCATGTTGATTAACTTCCTTGGTATTCCAAATTCCTGCATAGCATTCCATAGACTATTCCTATGGACACTATCATAAGCCTTTTTAAAATCCACAAAAATGTTATGGAGATCTCTTTTATATTCCCAATTTTTCTCGGCTATTTGTCGTAAGATAAATATCTGATCTATTGTTGATCTGTTTTGTCTAAAACCCGCCTGGTAGTCACCTAATATGTCTTCTGAATATGGTTTTAGTCTATTTAGTAATACTGCGGATAGTATCTTATAGCTTGTGGACAGTAGTGATATTCCTCTATAATTTCCACATTGGAACTTGTCTCCTTTCTTAAAGATAGGTATCAATAATGACTCTTTCCAGTCATGGGGTAATTCTTCTGTCCTCCAGATTTTTATTATTAGTTCGTATAGCTTTAGATGTAATGCATGGCCACCTGCCTTTATAAATTCAGCAGCAATTCCATCAGTCCCAGTTGCCTTATTGTTTTTAAGTCGTGTGATTACATATAGGATTTCTTCAAATGTAGGTTCTTCAATTTGTGGTTCGCATGTTAGAACCTCTTCCTGTGGGAAAATGTTACTTGGAGCTTCACAATTTAGTGCTCCTAACAGTATATGTTTCTAAATTTAGCTTCAATTTTTACGTATACTGTGGGGGGGGGGGGGGGGGTGTGGGAGAAGAGATATAAAGGAGGATATACGAAAAAAAGGGTGGGGGTTACATTCTAAACATATGATGAAGGGATGCATGGGCCAAAAAAGGTTGAGAACCACTGTTCTACACGATCTTGACATCTAAGAAAATTGTTTCGTAAACAACATCATGTGTCAGAAACTGAAATACTTTGTGGTCACATTAAACATCACAGAGGCTGGGATAGAACAATGATGCATGGTTTCATGAACAGAAGAGACAGAGGCTGATTTACACAAAGATGCGAACAGGATACTGCACACACCGTACCTTGAACACGAGGGTGCAAGGGGCAGGATACATGGCGAGAGATCGTGAAACATGTCCTGGGGCCTTGGCGATGATGAACCAACCAACGAACGAACTTTATTTTCAACGGGTAACAAATTGGGCACGCAGGCCCATCTTATATTCGGCCCTTCCAATAACCCATCTTTCGTTCATCAATAGTGCATGATACATTCACATAGGACAAAAACATTGTCAACTGAATGTTGTAAACAAAAACAATACATATTACCATGTTATGAGACATCCCCCACCCACCACACACCCCCACCCACCCTCACCCAAACCTTCAGGTACACATACATTCCCCCACCCACCCACATCTTCCACCCATCCTATAACCCACACAAACTCACCCACCTACATATCCTCCACCACCCACCAACACACCCCCAACCACCCATCACTCATGCACACACACACACACACACACATCGCCCGCCAACCAACACATCCCCCACTTACACACATCACCCACCCACACACCTTCCATCCACCCACCTCCCCCATCCCCTACCCACACACACATCCCCCACCCATACACACAGACATCCCCACTCACACACACATTCCCCATCCACCCCACCACCCACACACATATCCCCCACAATACACACTCCCCCGCACCCATCCCCCACACCACCTACACATACATCCCCATCCTGCCACATCCCACTCATCCCACCTTTACCCACACACACATTCCCACCCACCAGCACATCTCCCCACACATCCCTAACCCACATATCTCCCCACCCACACATCACCCACTCACGCACATCTTTCCATCCACACACATCCTCCACCCATACTCACAACCCCCTACACATCTCCCCCCCCCCCCCCCCGACACACACCCACATCCCCACATCTAGACGAGGTGTGAGTACGAACAAGAAAGAGGAATCTCGTTAGCTGGCACCATAATGTACGCAAAGATCTTAATAGCCGCCGCCGTAACATGTCAACAACAAAGTGCCGTAGCATAAATCTGCTGTGAGCATGTAATGTACCAAGACCATCATATTTGTTTCAGGTCTGAGAGTACGGCAGAATAGGTGGTAAGTTTTTCCCTCCCGTAGCGAACGAAGACAGCTGACGTGGAACCCTTGTCCGGGCAGCGCTCATGCCCTTGTCAGTGTAACACCCTAACCATCACACTAACGCACCTGCGGGTGCCCCCCCCCCCCCCCCCCCCCGATCCCAAAGGTCGGGATCTTGTTACTTTTCTGCTTCGAAAAAAAAAGATCATTCATTAACCTGCTATTTCTAAAGCTGTAATTGTGTTGGCTACTGTGAACGGAGGAAGGAGGATAAACATTAAATTACCTCGTGAATTATCAGATTCCGAGCGCATTCCAGACCGGGAAACGGCATAAAGGATACAATCCTGGCCAGAAACCAAAAGATACACCGAACACCCGCTGTAGCTATACGGGCTTGTCTGGTGCAATCGGAGGTCCAGGTCACACAGTAGGTGGGTGATTCATGATAATGCCAGGAGCCGGTAGACGAATGTCAAGAATCCCGATGTCGTCATCATCACAGCTGGGGCAGATTATACAATTATATTTCACAATAGCCAACAAGTATTATTTCATGTCAGCAGCAATAGTAGTAGTAGTAGTAGTGTAGTAGTAGTAGTAGTAGTAGTAGTAGTAGTAGTAGTAGTAGTAGTAGTAGTAGTAGTAGTAGTAGTAGTAGTAGTAGTAGTAGTGGCAGTAGTAGAAGTGGTGACAGCACTAGAAGCAACAATAGCGCTAATAGTAGAAGTAACAGAGACAGCAGCAATGAATGCAAGTCCGTGTATGAGCCATTAAGGCATACCGACGGTAGGCCCATACGTTTCAACCAAACAACACATAAGGTACGGTACGGTAAGATTCACCCCTTGCGCCCATTACTTACATATAGAAACTCCTATCACCAGTTTGGAAAGGCCAGGTGCAACCCAGATCAGTCCTGGTCAGAGATAACTAAGACATCAAACGGAAGCACGTTGGAAGTTGTAACGAATGAGAACAATCTTGACTGCGGCAGGGCATGAGAAAACCAAACTAGGTTATGTGATGATATTGCTGAGAAACAACAAGCACAAACTAATAAACATGGAAGAAGAAAACAAAACAAAACAATGTCGCTGACTGCTTTTTGTTTTCGTTCGCTTGAAATTTGTCTATATGTAATTTGTGTATGAATTAAACTGCCTTTTTTTAAAGTTCACTCAATAGTCCATAGAGTTTATCTTCCACTGTTGTTTCTCTAGGGCAGAAGGTCACTGACTGAGCTCAAGGTGTGTCAAAGTTCTTCAGGCACATACAGAGAAACAGCTGCGCGTTGAAGGGTGTGCAGGGACGAAGAGAGGGAGGCAAGAGGCCTTGAACAACATCAGGAGACTGGGACATAGCTGTCTCTTACACCGCGAAGATGTAAGAAAGTATTGGGAACTCACAACTGCCGACCTTCAGTACACAGCAAGGCCCAGGGGGTTCAAGAGGTTCAAATACGTACCTTAGATTTCATTGCATTGGGTTGTAACCCTTGAGGATCGGTGTCTTTCCGCAGGACGGACTGCCGAAAGCGTCGCACAAAGCACGAACTCCGTAGCTCCAGCGACGACCCCGAAGAGTCTCCGAAAAACTGCACTCGAGAATCGAATGAATTAGTCCAGAATCGAACCCACAACCTTCAGATCGCGAGGCAGGTGGCTTAATCACTTCGCCATGGCGACTCGCCAGAAAGGAACTAGATAACTAGTTTAGTCGATGGATCAACATCACGGCACACGGGTGTAACCCATAGGTGCTCCGTTCTCCTCCTAACTCAAACCTGAGTCTGGAGAAACTCAGCTCACTGCACGAACTCCGTAGCACCAGCGAGGATCCTTAAATACTTGGGTAGATTTTTAACTCGAAATTTTGCCCGGGCAGCGCCGCTAGGCTACTCTTTTTCGATTTCCAACTGCCAAGGGATTTTTAACGTGCGCAACAATACACACGGGCGTCCGATCTCACTACCCAGAGACCAGGGGAAATTTAATTACTACAAGTCTACGTGAAAACATCCCGGTCCTCACCGGGGCATGAACCCGGGACCTCCAGCACTCGAGGCGGACACCATACCTCGAGACCACGCAACCCCCACTAGATAACTAGATGATGAATTAACAATATTCACGCAACCTTGTTGAATCCCAAACTATACATTCAACCGTGCTCTGTGGTGCTAAGACTATATGTCGATAGTGGCCCCTGGATTAACCATATATCGTTAATAATAATAATATTGCGAGTCATGGCAATCAATACATAAATTAGACATTGACAGTCAATATTTTTTGGACATATGAGGAAAACTGAAAACGTGGTGACAACTGGTAATATTAATGAGAAAAGAGGAAGGAGATGGCAACGGGATAAACACCTGGATGACTTGGCCACACATAGCTTAATCGGGACAAGAGCACATACCTGATCCATGACTTTGGTGATAGTATGAGATGGCGTACATAGCCGCCCACACCTGCTACACAATGATGTTGATATAAATCAAATGCCACGGCAGATATCGAGGCGGAGGGGTCAGATCACTATCTTACCGATTTTCCCCTAGAAATGCTCCGGGAAAGCCCTGCCTCTACGCTGGGTTAAACCCATGCGCTGTATAAGGTATTGATTGATATTGCACACTGGGAACAAGTCGCCGCTGATCGCATTGCTGGAGTGCAAAGATCAGAAATAGAATAAAGACACAGAAGACAATGATTGCAGATAGTTCGCATATAAGCGTGTTAGACGTCAGATGGTGCATGATGATGTAAATGACCATGTGTTCAAATGCATCCATTGTGGATGAACATTTACCGCGCGAAGTGGTCTGATCAGTCGCATTCGCTACCGTCATGGGGTGTAGTTATTATGCTTCTTTGAAGCACAATGTAACAAACTATCATCAGTCAAGACGGCAAGGTGCCGGTTCAATTCAGTATGATAAGCAAGCAGACTAACCACTAAACCACCGCGGCCCCTTCGAATCATTCACAGTGAAGACAGACCACTTAAGACAGTTCGCAGGTATAACAAGGACGAACAGCATGCCGGTGATCTGACAGCAGCTGTTGTATGAACCAGCCAACCTGGAGATGAATAAACAAGATCAAGGTCACAAAGGCTCGCCCCGCATTCCAATGTCCGTGACGATATGGCAGATCAAGTACACACACCTCGAAGGGAGTGTGTAGTGTCTGTATTTAAGTTCGTGTGTGTCGGTGCACACTCTAGTATGAAACAACAGTGATGCGTGCTGTTATGCATAATACACTGTGATTTAATCAGAGAGAAAGTGTTGTGGAGTGGCGTGTTCTAGAGCAAACAGTGATGCGTATTGTAACACAGATTTAAAAAGAGAGAACGTGACGTGTTCGTGTGTCGCAACACTGCGAGAAATCCAGACAATTCAATCCTTACTGGCGGTCGATATGTCGTACTATACACACTGCAATGAATGAAATGGAAAGCCGGATGTCGCCTCAGTAAATACTTAAACATATAGATACAGACATAGTTGTCGGGTATACGATATACAAGCCAGGCATTACCACATTAACGTAAGAAATCTGCAGGGGGTTCGCAAATCAATTGATTCATACATACTTCTGCATGTTAAATCGGTGATACATATTTAATCAGCTACTGACTGATCCTCATAGAGACCTACGATATTAGACTATGTTTTAGTTTTAGTTGCATGTCCTTTACAGGACGTAGCAGTCAACATCAGCATTTTGGCTGTTCGTGATTCCTGGGCAAGTTTTATGTTCAGAAGTTTGCTTCTGATTTATGAACGACCGGCACCGACATCGTTTTCGAAAGAAGAAAAAAAAACCAGCACCGCTGTGTTTCGAACCCGGGATTACAAATCGCGTACGGAACCTCTTCGCCACGGAGCCCGACTATTTGACTATATAAACACGTAAAGCCAGTGTGTGGTTACACCGGATTGTCATCAAACCAAAATGATCTAAGAAGAAGGTCTGGGCACTTATGCACTATAGTTTGATGTGTAATGAGGACGATCTGTTGACTGACTACTTTTATATACACAGATTCCACAATAAGGAAGCCGATGATTAACTGATATATTTTATGCAGTGTTTTTCGTGTAGTTTGGTTGTGTTGGTGTGTTTGCTGTGTGTGTGCCGACGAGGGCTTTGGCCGCAACGTCCATTTTGCTATTTGTTATCGTGTTCTAGTAAAGCTTGCCGTCTACTTCTCGTTGGTTGTGTGTGTGTGTGTGAGAGAGAGTGAGAGAGAGAGAGAGAGAGAGAGAGAGAGAGAGAGAGAGAGAGAGAGAGAGAGAGAGAGAGAGAGAGAGAGAGAGAGAGAGAGAGAGAGAGAGAGATTCATTGTAACTACTTTTATTTTTATAGCGCCTGAGATAATGAACAAGTGAGGTACAAACCACACGACAACGGACAGGCAACTATTTACAGAGCATGCATGTAAACACATTTTTCAAGACTGCTACGCTGGTGTTTGAAAGCGACCAAGACTATGTAAGTTTTCTCCCAGCAAGTCGGTTAGACTACAGGAAATACTTGATCGAACGTCCAGTTTGACTAGATCTGTTTTTTATCTGCCATATATTTAAAGTTCTGATTTCTGGCTCATTTCAATTTCAGCACAATTCCATATCCTTTCGAAATACCTGCTAAATATGTAGCGGAAACACAACACTGCGGACGCGTGTGTACGAGAAATACGAGGGTAAGTTAATAAGTCACAAATGGCTGTAGAAAAATAACTACACACGATGATAACTTTGAAACCAGTTTATTTTTATAGATACATTGTCACTTTATTTCTCAACATAATTTCCACCAACACTGATGCACTTATCCCATCGTTTTATCAGTCCTCCCAAAACGGCTGCATAGAACTGCGTGCTTTGTTCACATTTACCGGCCATCCCACAGAACTGTGTGACTCACTTATTGACTCGCCCTGGTAACTTTTCTATCCAGCTATGCATCGCTCTACGAGACAAACATTTGTCAGCATAAACACCGACAACCCACCTTGGTGGGAGACATTACGTTAATGACGCCGAAGTTGAAAGTGAAGTGAAAACGTGGTTTAGAAAACATCATCTTTCGTTATCGTTCGTCGTCATCTTCCACTTTTGCGCCAAGCGTTGTGGGGAGAAATAGTTGACGTTCTGACACCTGATGGGTGGCACTGGGTAGTATCATTCCGTGTGATTATTCATACTCTTTGATATCAGTCCATGTTCATCTCGGGCGTTTTGTTTCTCTCGTATTAGGTTTTCTTTGGTGTAGCGTCAGTGGAGGTAGTTGAGGGTGTTGCATTCTAACGAGATGGCCGAACCATTTGATCTTCTGCCATTCAATGCATGTGACACAAGGTGTTGATCACGCTGTCTGATAACATCATTTCTGACGCGGTCTATTAGTAATTACATACCGTGAATCACATTATGAGTGCGGTACTCACTCCCTTCTTCTCCTCCCGCCTTTCATCTTCCAATGAGGCATAGGTCCTCAATCAGCCCACACCGAACCCTTTGTAGTCCTCTGCATGATTGGTGGGATTTTGCAGCTAACGTTTTCTGCAGCCAGTCTCACGCCAAAAAATCCTTATTCGTCTCGTACGATATGTTACGTTACTAACGACATGTTACAGTGTTACTAACGACATGTTACAGTGTTAGTATTCATTGCTGTCCTGAGTCCGGCAACTCTCGCCCTTGATGGATTTGTTTCTGTTCAGCGTCTATGGTGACCCCAAGAGTTGAGTGTGGGTATAAACAGCTCTCAGCTTTGGCTTGAATCCCGTACTCCTCTCTCTCTCTCTCTCTCTCTCTCTCTCTCTCTCTCTCTCTCTCCCTCTCTCTCTCTATGTACACGTAAGTACGGTATTAATTTGAGTATCCTATAAATGTGTATGCGTATGCAGGTATTAACATAGTCTGTGGTTGTTTTCTCAGCATCTTTGTGTGTATTGAATTTAGGGCGGCACCAAAATGCCACTTCAAAGCAATGTTAACGATGAAAGGATCGACTTAACTGCACTAGTTTTACTTCAACGTTGTGTTTTTAAAAGGGGAAAGGGGAAAAAAAGGGGGTGGGGGGAAGTAATTCCTTAAGATCAAAATGCCACATCAAAGCAGTGTAATTTCGGCCACACTAACAGTTTGTAATCTCGCCCTCCAATTAGCACTTCTCCTGCAAATTCTGTCTCCAAGACGTGAGCCTTGGTTTATCACAGCACATTAGCTGTCAGTAAGGGGACGTTGTCTTAAAATGTGAACTACTGAGTTTTGTCCCCTGACTAACGGATGTGCCTACATCTAGTCACGACACATGTATTTCCACGCTTTATTTTTAATGTTGCATATCCCTTACAGGACGTTGCAGTCAATACCAGCATTTTTCAGCTGCTGTTGATGTACTAGGCAAGTTTAACGTTCAGTAGCTTGCCAATGCTTTCTAAACGACCGGCTCACATACCACCGTAAGTTACCAGTGCGGCACGAACCGCTGCCGATTCTCGTAGTTGCTGTTTTCCCCACGTGGATATACAGGATTACGAACAATGCCGTTAACCTCTTGGCCAGGGAGACCGGCCGAGGTTCCACGCTACTGTACTTTAAATAATCTTTGTGACGCTAGTTGGTGGTAATTGTATTTATCATCATCGTTATATTCATCATCAAGTGATGACTCTACACTAAAGGTAGGCCGTGACACATCTCCAACACTCTGCCGTATATCTTCAACAACCCAAGTCCTGTGTCTCCAATACCCCTTGCTGTGTGTCTCCCAACAACCATATCTTCAATATCCTCTGTCCTGTGTCTTCAATTTGCATTCATGCAGTTTTCTGCCAGTTCATTTGCTAATTATGTCTACCCACATTTAACATTGCCTCATATTGCACGCTTCTCTCATAATTCGCTTTTTACCTGTTATCCGAACTTGAAATCACTGAGTGATCGTTTCAATTGCAATGTCTGTAAAACATTTGTTTTATTCTCGTGCAATTACATTTCTCCTATTCTTTCTACAGAACCACACTAATTGTATTTCTAAAATACTCATTATCAGCGAAACAGTTCCCTACCCACATGTAACGTTGCCTCCTATTGCACGCTTCTCTCATAATTTGCTTTTTACCTGTTATCTGAACTTGATATCACTGAGTGATCGTTTCAAATGCAATGTTTGTAACACATTTGTTTTATTCTCGTGCAATTACATTTCTCCTATTCCTTCTACAGAACCACACTAATTGTATTTCTAAAATACCCATAATCAGCGAAACAGTTGCTATAACAGGCCACTGTCTGGCCGTCTTCATATAAAATCCGCGATACGTTTGCAATAATAGGTCAAAATGTGGCTATATTCACATAATATCCCCTGGTTGATATTCAAGGAAACTTTACGTTCAGTAGTTTGCCACTGCTTTCTGAACGAGAAGACAACGTTTAAGTCCAAATTACCAGTACAGGGAATCCATCACCCGGCCACCAGTGCACGGGAAGTTTTAAGAGTGAGCAAGCCCCGTAAACTTCACGGCCACGCCGGCCTCATAATATCCGTGATGACGCTGCAGAAATGGGTCAATGTTTGAGTGTTTTCAATTCATGTCGTACAGACTACTGCCTTCTAGAAAGTTGATAATATTGCAAGAGATTCATTTGTTAGGCATTAAAGACAGGAAAGGAACTCCCACTCGTGGCACAAAGCCACTATGTCATATCACCACCACTTAGCCTCATCTCCACGATGAACATCTGTGGGAATAGGTCTCCAGCCACGTCTGCCTTGGGGCAGGGTTATACATTCTGCCCGGCTGTATCCTGACCATATACTGATGTTGTTTGCCCATTTATATCTATAAAGGTAATCTAGTATGCGTATAAATGTATCATTTAACGTTATTTTTTGTAGTGAATGCCGATTCCCCCATCTTTTGAAATAGTGGTTAGTGCTTTGGTTAATCATGACAGTAGTCCCGGGTTCATCCCCCAGTACTTGCAAATCTCTCCACCAGTCAAGACTCCGAGTTCTACTTAACTTTTGTTTTAAATAAGTAAAAGAGAGTAATGGCGCTGATCACACCTAGTATATGTCAAGGCTTACCCACGCAGACCCCATGAGAAGTATCGACCATGAGATCTCCTTTACCGAGTGTATGTTACGTTATGTGTGTCAATTATGCTCTCCCGTTATCTTCGTTTACGCATCGTGGCCATTTCAGTTATCCTGCAGGGTTTAGTATCGGCTTTGTAATCACTGAATCTTGTCTGCCGCAGTCTATTGTTATATTTTAAATAGTAATACCTTGGAGCAGATGCTAAACAAACAGTGTTATGGTATGGCAGGAGTTAAATTAACAATGAGACAGACGGGTATTATGTACATATGTGTGTTATCCACCCGTGGGTTGCCCAACCCATAAGGGAGAGAAAGGTCAGGAACACTGTAACCTCCCATGCGTGTCGCAAGAGCCACACACGCGGTGGGTGTGAGTAGGATGATAGTCTATGTTCCAGTGCAGGATACAAGTTAGAAGACGAACGTACGCAAGCACGAATGCACATTTGTAGGTACGTACGTTTGTACGAAGTTAGGTAGGCGGGTGGTTAGATAGGGGTGTACGTACTTACGCGCAGACGTTTTATGTACGCATTCACTTCTTTACAGACATGGAAAAAAAAAAACTTGCTATATAACGCATGGGAATACATACTCATCGATTAACAGTGGTTCTTTTTCACTCGGCGTCCACAAAATATACTTACAAAATAACATTTTAGTGTGGCTATGAGCACAATGTGCGTGTGAGTACGGTAACGAATATAATTTTTTTGCTTGTGTATAATTTTAATATAGCTCCAGTCCTATTGCACACCCAGGAACAGTAGTAGTGCAGTGGTTAGAACGCTCTCCCACTTGCCAGATGGTTGTGTGCTCAATTCCTCATTGTAACGGGAATTTTGCTTTCAAATCTAGCCTGCCCTCACCGGTCTACAAAATAACATGATACTTGGCAATGTTCTGGGAAATAATCGCGGCCTGTGATACCGACTAAATCACCCTTCAACTGCTGATTAGTCCATAAATATGTGCGACCAGCAGCATATAAATAATACACCTCAAGATGTAGAATTCTACTATGATTATATATCACTGCGATCCTAATTGGCCGTTAGTAATGGCATGTGATCTTGTTACTTACGCAGTCGAGGGGCTTATATTTATGTAACTCGGTCTCTATTTCGCCTGTAGTGCGACTAATCTGGTTCACGGCCAGGCAGGCACTCGTGCCTCTACTCGCATATAGAACACTGTGGCATGCAGAAAACTGAACATAATAATTCTATGACTATTTTACAACAGGTGTTAACTTTCTGATAATCAACGTTCACGGGCCTCATGGGTGTTAAATTTATGATAATCTACGTGAGTGGGTCTAATATGCGTTAACTCTGATAATCTGCGTAAGTGGGTGTAATCGACGCTAACTTAATGATAATCTATGTTAGTGGGCCAAATCGGCGTTAACTTTGCCTAGCGGGCTTTATAAAATCGTTAACTTTATGATAATATATGTTAGTAGTTCCTACCAGCCGGTCTCTGGCTGAGGGGTTACAACACTTTCTCCGTAATCCCGTTTGTCACGCAGAGTCTCGTAGCGGGAGCGGTTCGTCCCCCGCTGGTGACTTGCGGGACACTGAGCCGGCCGCTAAGAAAGCAATGGCAAACTACTGAGCGTAATCTTGCCAAGAAATCAACAGACAGCTGAAAGATGCTGCTGTTGACAGCGATGTCCTGTAAAGGATATGCGAATAAAAAAAAAAAAAGTTCCTATCAGCGTTAGTTTGGGGACATCAATGTTCACCGACCTTAGTGAACCCCACAGTGTTAACCTAATGATCACCTAACCTCAGAAGGCCACAACAGTGCTAACATTACGACCATCTGCTTGTGGACCAAGACGGTTCTCTCTTGACCGCACATGTCCACTGACAATATACTGGTGCCACAATGTTTTTACTGATGACAAAACTACGCCAACACCACTAAGACCAGAGGTTGTTAACTAAACAGGGGCCACACTGTAAGAAACCTCCTTAGCACACCAGACCACAAAGCTTACAGAGCCGTACTTGTAGCATATAATACAACTACTTCATAACTGGATCATGGGGTGTCAAGAAGGTATAGAACCTCGCAGCTTCACAACAACATAATTGACCCAGTGTGTACGCGTTCAATACCGCGGCTTTGGTGCTCGGATTGTTAGACTAGTTTGTTATGACCGTTGTTCGTTGCTTTGGCCTAAAATGTATATCCACAGAAACGGTGGATCAGGCACGTAATGCTATTAAACTCCGTTGAATATTTAACGACACTGGGTTAGTGGCATACGTGAATTTTCCGCAGTGGATATAGTATTTAGAAACAAGGTATATAGTTGAAATGGCATTTATGAACACGGTCTACAGTGGATATGGTGTTTACGAACAAGGTACTGCGGCAGTATACTAGATGTTAATGAGACAATAACTGCGGCAGTATACTAGATGTCCCAACGGAACATATGGCATCAGCCAACTTACACAAAACCCATTGTAGAAGTGTTCAGTATTGGTTGGATCTTGCAGCTAAAGTTCTCTACGGGATGATGTAGCCAATCTCACGCTAAACCCCTTTCGACACGCATGATAGGCTATAGTGTTACTATTTTTTACGTCCCGCATGGACCCTAGTAACACACGGATCACACCTATATTTATCTTTACCAAAGTAAAACGGTATGTAACGCATTTTTTGGCTATCTTGACCTCTTAAACGCCGAGTGAGTTTAGGTCGGGATTTTTCTCGGTGTTAAAGATTGTTCTATAAACAAATTACTGTTAAAGATTAAGAGTACACATTTTCATGATTTTCAAACTATAATGCCCAGGAGGATTAACTCTGTCAACAAACGCCTGAAGAAGTCGGATGTATCGGCCGAAAGGCGCAAATACAAAACAAATATTTCAGACGAAGACGAAGAAGAAGAAGAAGAAGAAGAAGAAGAAGAAGAAGAAGAAGAAGAAGAAGAAGAAGAAGAAGAAGAAGAAGAAGAAGAAGAAGAAGAAGAAGAAGAAAAGGAAGAAGAAAAAGACAATATTGTCATTGTATGAGGAAATGAATGATACATCTAAGCATAACTAGGACAAAACAAAGCAAAGTTAAATGAAAAATGACCCCACCATAGATGACTGAAAACATCCGCAACAAACACCCGGTTTCACGACCTTTTAGAGTGACACTTTCCCATCATACAAACAGCGTAGCAACGCTTAAGAATCAACGTCCTAAGCGAATGTCCCTTATTGATCCACTGCGCTGTTTGGGAATCATGTCACAGTCTGTGGTCAGCACTGCTGAATGGATACAAGCGCACGTTCTTAAACATCCGGTGTGCCGATGCCAAAGTAGCGTGTTAAACTCTTACAGCAGTCAGTTGGACTAAATTGTTGACTTTTCGTCCTTGACTTGGGGACGTTAATTACAAGTACTGTTGAAGTCGCTTAGGTTCGGCTGATGGCGAGCGATATTGGTAATCCACACGCAAAAATCGGTCCAGTGCACTTAAGCTGTAGAACGTTATGGACTACACTTGAGTTTAAAGCCAGCGAGTTTTCAAGCCGTTTGATTCGGGCTCTGAAGGTTGTGGGTTCGATTCCGGACAGCGTCCTTCGGTTCACGACTGCATTTTTTCGGCGACTCCTGTGGGTCGTCGCTGAAGTTACGGAGTTCGTGCTTTGTGCACTGCGGAAAGAGACCGAGCCATATGGGATAAAAACCCAGTGCAATGAAGTCGACTCTGTCGACTTTTAAACGACTTTTTTTTAAAGCCAGCGAACATAAAATAATAAAATCACAGTCTGAATGTCGCCAGTGAAGCAGCGCACTATTTGGGAATCTATGCCTCCAAATGAATTTCACTGAATGCTGCTGTTGATGCGCTGACTATTTGAGAAGCTCGGTCCAATCTGTATGTTTCCAAAACATGAACGTTGGTACCGTTTGGGAATAATGGATCTGCACGAATGTCGCTAAATAATGCACTGCACCGTTTGTAAATCAAAAGCCTACCTAAATGTCGCCAACAATGCACTCCCCATTCTGGAAATCAAGAGCCTACCTGAGTCTCGCCAACAATGCACTCCCCATTCTGGAAATCAAGAGCCTACCTGAATATGGCCAACAATGCACTACCCAGTCTGGAAATCAAGAACCTACCTGAATATGGCCAACAATGCACTACCCAGTCTGGAAATCAAGAGTCTATCTGAATATCGCCAACAATGCACTACCCAGTCTGGAAATCAAGAACTTACCTGAATATCGCCAACAATGCACTACCCAGTCTGGAAATCAAGAGTCTATCTGAATATCGCCAACAATGCACTACCCAATCTGGAAATCAAGAACCTACCTGACTATCGCCAACAATGCACTACCCAGTCTGGAAATCAAGAGCCTACCTACCTGAGTCTCGCCAACAATGCACTACCCAGTCTGGAAATCAAGAACCTATCTGGGTCTCGCCAACAATGCACTACCCAGTCTGGAAATCAAGAACCTACCTGAGTCTCGCCAACAATGCACTACCCAGTCTGGAAATCAAGAGTCTACCTGAGTCTCGCCAACAATGCACTACCCAGTCTGGAAATCAAGAACCTACCTGAGTCTCGCCAACAATGCACTACCCAGTCTGGAAATCAAGAGTCTACCTGAGTCTCGCCAACAATGCACTACCCAGTCTGGAAATCAAGAGTCTACCTGAGTCTCGCCAACAATGCACTACCCAGTATGGAAATCAAGAACCTACCTGAATATGGCCAACAATGCACTACCCAGTCTGGAAATCAAGAACCTACCTGAATATCGCCAAACATGCACTCCCCAGTCTGGAAATCAAGAGCCACCTGAATATCGCCAACATTGCACTACCCAGTATGGAAATCAAGAACCTACCTGAATATGGCCAACAATGCACTATCCATTCTGGAAATCAAGAACCTACCTGAATATGGCCAACAATGCACTACCCATTCTGGAAATCAAGAACCTACTTGAGTCTCGCCAACAATGCACTACCCAGTCTGGAAATCAAGAACCTACCTGAATATGGCCAACAATGCACTACCCAGTATGGAAATCAAGAACTTACCTGAGTCTCGCCAACAATGCACTACCCATTCTGGAAATCAAGAACCTACCTGAATATGGCCAACAATGCACTACCCATTCTGGAAATCAAGAACCTACCTGAATATGGCCAACAATGCACTACCCAGTATGGAAATCAAGAACCTACCTGAATATGGCCAACAATGCACTACCCATTCTGGAAATCAAGAACCTACCTGAATATGGCCAACAATGCACTACCCATTCTGGAAATCAAGAACCTACCTGAATATGGCCAACAATGCACTACCCAGTCTGGAAATCAAGAACTTACCTGAGTCTCGCCAACAATGCACTACCCATTCTGGAAATCAAGAACCTACCTGAATATGGCCAACAATGCACTACCCATTCTGGAAATCAAGAACCTACCTGAATATGGCCAACAATGCACTACCCAGTCTGGAAATCAAGAACCTACCTGAGTCTCGCCAACAATGCACTACCCAGTCTGGAAATCAAGAACCTACCTGAATATGGCCAACAATGCACTACCCATTCTGGAAATCAAGAACCTACCTGAATATGGCCAACAATGCACTACCCATTCTGGAAATCAAGAACCTACCTGAGTCTCGCTAACAATGCACTACCCAGTCTGGAAATCAAGAACCTACCTGAATATGGCCAACAATGCACTACCCATTCTGGAAATCAAGAACCTACCTGAGTCTCGCCAACAATGCACTCCCACCTTCGACGACAACGGCTCAACCAATATGTCCACAACGACGTACAAGCCATTTGGGAAACAAGGTCCTACCTGTTAAGTCACCGATGCTGCAAGGAGCAATTTAGGGCGCGAGTAATCTAAACTGTATTGCCCCGAAGATGTGGAGAAGACTGAAGCCCCATCGCTAGTCTGCCCTGAGCGAAATTCTGTAATCCTGTTGGGCGTTGAGGGAACCAATTTTGCACTAATCAATTCTAAATGTACATTAAAATTATGTTTCGTTGGAAAAAGAAAAGAAACTGGAAAAACAAACATCCGCCTTATTAGCGCTGCTGAGGAGGCAGTATTCTAGTTATTCAACAAAGGGCTGTTTAATCTGTGAGAACTGTGCCCTACCAAGTTACACAAACTAGCATTAAAAGCCAGAAGTTGCAATTCCAAATGTAAACACCAGCGCCTCTTCCCCCCCCCCCCCCCACACGCACAGAAAAGGGGGTGGGGAGAGGAACACAAAAAAAAAAGATTTGGACTTCAGGCACTGTGAGCTCCCTACCTTTCACACATTAATTATGTATTTCACACCATGAATGTTAAATACCTTTCATAATAAACACAACTGGGAATGGAGAGGGGGAGGCAATGGCGGAGAGAGAGAGAGAGAGAGAGAGAGAGAGAGAGAGAGAGAGAGAGAGAGAGAGAGAGAGAGAGAGAGAGAGAGAGAGAGAGATCCAACAAGCTTTATTTGTAAAATGTTTATAATTAGGTCTTATATTCTGCCCACCCAACCTCTATCTTTACACATGTATTATATACTTAGCATTAAGAAAGTAAACTGATTTGGAAGTAAACAAACTACAAAAGCAAACACTGTGTTGTTATGTTGGTGTGTATATGAGAGAGAGAGAGAGAGAGAGAGAGAGAGAGAGAGAGAGAGAGAGAGAGAGAGAGAGAGAGAGAGAGAGAGAGAGAGAGAGAGAGAGAGAGAGAGAGAGAGAGAGAGAGATGAAAACATATTCACAAACTTTACAAAAGTTGCCTTATGATAAGTAGTAGCAGCTACCTTTAGTATTACATGTGTGGATATTTTAAACCAGTGGTTCTCAACCGGTGAGGAATCTGGGGGAATTTTAGGGTTTCTGGGGGATTAAGATTATTTCAAGATCGCGTTAATACAAGACCCGATTACTTGATATTGTTTTTCCCTTCATACTGTACGGTTCTGTACGTCTCACCCTTCTAAAATTAAATTTATAAAGTAAGTAGACCCACAAATCATGTTTTATGTGGACGTCTAGACTTGTTTTAGTATGTGCTATTAAATTTAGCTTAATTATTACGTATACTATGTAGGGGCGGGGGGTTGGATTTTTGGGTCGGAAATATGAAAGGGGGAAATGACATTCTGAAAATATGCTGAAAGAGGGGGGGGGGGGGGGGGGCCCGGGCCAAAGTTTAGGTAGGAAATACGAAAAGGGGGTGGGGGTGACGTTCTGAAAATATGGTGAAAGGGGGCACGGGCCAAAAAATGGTTGAGAACCACTGTTTTAAACAAAATAACAATGTAATGGATTAGACAAGGTTAAAGTAACAACCGGGGTTAAGCAGGTCAATACTACACTTGATGGAGCAACCTCCAAAAAAAACGGGTCTCACTTGCAACTGTGGAAGCTCAAGGCAAACCTCACAACATGTTCTAGAACAATGGTTCTCAACCCGTGGGGAATTCCCCCCACCCCGGGGGGGGGGGGGGGGGGGGAGTTTTAGGGTTTCCCGGGGGAATTAAGACTATTTCAAGATCCCGTTAACACAAGAATCGATTACTTGATATTAGTTTTCCCTCAATACTTTACGGTTCTGTATTTCTCGCCCTTCTGAAGTTCATTTTATAACGTAAGTAGACCAGCTAATCACGTTTTATGTAGACTCCTAGACCTGTTATAGTAGGTGTTATTAAATTTAGCTTCCATTTTTACGTGTAGGGGTGGGGAATTTACAGGGATGAAATACGAAAGGGGGGGGGGAGAATGACGTTCTGAACATATGGTGAAAGGCTGCATTGGCCAAAAAAGGTTGAGAACCACTGTTCTAGAAGACTACCCCAATAGAAAGAGGAATCTGGCTTATCGGAGTTTTGTGGGAGACCAGTGACCTCATGCGAGTAAATGCATAGCAAGCGTCAATCAAAGAAGAAGAAGACGAAGAAGAAGACGAAGAAGAAGAAGAAGAAGAAGAAGAAGAAGAAGAAGAAGAAGAAGAAGAAGAAGAAGAAGAAGAAGAAGAAGAAGAAGAAGAAGAAGAAGAAGAAGAAGAAGAAATCTTGTATGAAGTAACCAATAAACGTATGGTGAATAGCTTGGCACAGAGTGAGTCCAGTCTTACAGGCACTAACAATGGCGAACAGCTGCGCAAACAAGGTAACAGCTTCAGTTGGAAGAGCGCAAACACTGAATTATCAATGCTCATTCTGTGTGTGTACGTGGGCCTGAAGAAGACGATTAGAAATTCATCAAAACGTTGCTAACGTCTAATTGTGACTAAACAATGTAAAATTATTGATGAAGCAACGACTGAAACATAAACATGTAAAATTATTGATGAAGTAACGACTAGAAAAGAAAGGTGTACAGTCACGGAAGAAGTGACAACTGGAATCTTCATCCAGTGCCTTGCCGGCTGGCGTCGGCTATCATGCCTCTCCACAAATAACGATTTCTGACGTCACGGATCAATTCGTGTGTTGATTCCCTTCCGTCCCATGACACAAGAATGTCAAGAATCTTCTCGGGCTGCCTTCCTCTATCTCTCTTTCCACAAATTTGTTCCGGTGGTCACAACAATTCCAGTTTTGGTCTTCTCATAACTTGGCCACACACACAAAAAACGATGACTGCTTCTTTCTGATGTTTGTGATAAGTTGTCTTTGTGACTCAACTTCTCTTAAAACGTCCTGATTGCTCATTTTGGTTGTTCAATTAATTTTCAGCATTATCCTTTAAAACTACATCTCCAAGGCGTCCGGGTTTGTTTTTTTCCCGCTTATTTATTAATTGTCCAGGGTTCGGAGCCGTATGTTAAAATTGGTTCTATTTAGCATGCAAGAACTCTTTTTCGAACTTTCAAGAACAGTAGCTTATTGCACAAAACTTTCTTCATTTGATAGCATGTTGTGTTTGCTCGTCCTATTCTGTTCTTTATCTCAGTGATGGATCTTCCATCTGATGTTACCCACGTGCGTAGATATCTGAATGTCTGCACTTGCCCCAAAATAACGCCCTGTACTTTAATTGCACATTTAGGCACAATTTGTTTCTTTGATATCACCATAACTTCCGTCATTCTATTATTCAAACTAAGGCCCGTTTTTTTTTTTTTTGTGGTTTACTTTCTGCAACTACTGTATCTGCCATTTCCTGATGATCCCCCTGACTTGTTGCTATCAACACAGCGTTATCAGCATAACGTAAGTTATTTATATTATGTCCACCAACCAGGATTCCTTGCATATTTTCTGTAGCTCTCATTATATATTCACCGTGCAATAACAAATCAGGAGACAATATACAACCTTGTCCTGACAAAAGAATTAGAAACATGTAAAATTATTGATGAAGTAACGACTAGAACAAAGAGGTGTATAGTCACGGAAGACGTAACAACTGGTGGAACATATATTTCTATAGCGGCAAAAGGCCGTAATGCGTAAAAGCAATAACAATTCACAAGGACGTGAAGAAGACAAGGTTTCCTCTGAAACAAGTCTGGGATGACGCGTTGTGTGTGGTATGAACTCAGTTAAACATTAACACTGCACACGACTGCAACAGCTGGAGTACCAGCAGTACAACAGAAAGTGCACATCGTCTATCAACACAGGGTTCATTCAATTCACAGATTAGGGGCTTTTTTCCAACTGAAAAAAAAAACAAAAACTCTGGGGTTTGATTGAAAGCTTCGGGAAGGAAATGTGAACACTGAATAAAGCTGGCTCATAAACAACATCGATGGGACGCAGAGGTGTTTCCAAGACACCAGGGCCAGGTTTTATACTGGCCAAAACCTACTAACACGTCCTAGTCGTGCGTCCTGGACAACAGGTCCCTTTGGGGTCCTGGCTAACGTAGTAGGATCGATGATTCTTCTGAAGCCGGAGAGTATCTGCCTGCAGGGCGAGGAACCATCAGTCTGCACACCAATAAGCCAGACATGGGACAACGGATACTCACGCAAACCTCAGGTCCTGTATGATATCACACTGAAGTTGGACAACAAGATGCCTTCATCCGACATAAGGACTTCGCGTTGCAGTTTAAGCCAACGAACACAAACAAGCAACAACATCGATCATTTTTCCATTACCCGTACCCGGTTCAACATCAGAAGAGAAGTTATAATTAGGGCCTAGCAGACAATACACTATATCTCAAGCAGGGCCCGCTGGCTCTGAGTTAAACACATCATTGGAAATGGGCGTATTTCAGTTCTACACTCAAACGGACAAGAAAGCAAACAATACACAACCTCTAGAAAACTGAAGAGTCCCAGTTCACGCAAAGACAATCACATCATCTGGCTATGACAAGCCTTCAATGCTGGCATAATACCACTGTCGGCAGCGTGACAACTATCACCATCTCCAGGAATCAATAGTCGCAGGCCGACACCGTTGGCCTCACCTCTATCGCCAGACAAAGTGAAAGCTGACAGGCGCACGTTAACACTAAGCCACTCTGACATCGGATGTCAGCAACGTCCGGGCTATGTAACGGCGACGAATATGTCACATTTCATGGAAACAAACGCAAACAATTGCATAGGTTTTAGAGAAGAAGGGAATGAGTGGTGAGAGGGTGGAAGAAATAAGACAGATTCTTTTTTTTTTGCGCTCACTCGCTTTGAACTAAAGCATAGTCCATACGCACTATTTATAGTAGTGATGGACTGAATTTTGCGTGGGTTAGCTTTCCCTCTTAACAGTATCCCCTGCCATCAGGCGAACCACTCCGACTTCAGAGGTACTTGTAATTTACGTTCCCAAGTCAAGGACGACAGGTCAATATTTTAGTCCAGCTGTCCGGTGTAGGGGTTGAACCGCGTACCTCGGCATCAGTACAATGGATGTTTAAGAACACCCGTTCTTATCCATTCGGCCATGCTGACCTGTAGATAGAAAATTAAATCCAATATTCTGACTACGTTAAAGGTCACGAATACACCACAATATGCTGGACAACAACAGGAGTCCCATAGCAAGAACATGCCATTGGTGTGTGAAATTCTGGGGAAATCAAATGTCTTAGACATGAGCACACACGGGGATATGTAACCAGTCTTTCCCTCTCGTAGCCAAGGGTGATCCCGGAAAAATTATGAACCTGCAACTAATTACCGCTCTTGTGGAAATCTAACTGCAGAAGAAGAAGAAGAAGAAGAAGAAGAAGAAGAAGAAGAAGAAGAAGAAGAAGAAGAAGAAGAAGAAGAAGAAGAAGAAGAAGAAGAAGACATACACAAGCGAAAAGAAAATAATCCACAGCGGAAAAGAAAACAGCACACCAACAGGCGATAAGAATATAACACACCCACGTGCGAATAGAAGAGTACACACCCCATAGGTGAATAAAAGGTAACAATCACAGGGGCATATAATACATCCACGCCCAAATAGAAGATAACAATTTCATGGCTGAATAAACAGAATAACACATGTACGGGTGAACAGAAAAATAGCGCATCCACTGGATGATAGGAGGTAACACATCCACAGGCGAATAGAAGATAACACACCCACAAGCGAATAAAAGATATCACATCCACAGGCGAATAGAAGGTAACACACCCACCTACGAATAGGAGGTAACACATCCACAGGCGAATAGAATGTAACACACCGACCTGCGAATAGGAGGTAACACATCCACAAGCGAATAAAAGATATCACATCCAGGCGAATAAAAGGTAAAACATACACACACAGTAATGCACGGGCGAATAAAGTATAGACGAAATCCTAACTCACAACGACGTGTAGAGCAATAAAAGAGTCTAGACAAGCACCAGCAGCATGTGAAGACAGTAATCAAGTTAGTTGCATATCCTTTACATGACGTCGCAGTCAACCCCAACATATTTTTGGCCGTTTGTGGTCTCCTGACAAGTTTACGTTCAATAGTTTGCCACTGCTTTCTGAACGACCGGCACCCATACCCTTTTATTTAAAAAAAAAACGCAAGGCGGTCTGCTGCCAAATTCCCGCAGCTTTGTTTCGAACGCGGGATGCGGGATTTCGAACTGCATCTGTATCTCTTTCGTCACGGAGACGTCACTTCATCATGGGCGTGTGGAAATGAAAATCGACCCGGAATACTGGTCTTCCTGTTCTAAGAGTTTAAAAACAAAAGACACACACTCTTAGAGTAGCGACCTATAGTTCAGGCAAACATGTATCCACAATACAGAAAATACACTACACTGAAGACGGCGAATTTACCCACGTGTCCAATATAACGTCCCACAGAATTTGACACTGTTGAGGTAAATACGAGAATACCGCGGTTTCCTATACACCGACTCGAACGCCTCGCACCGGGAGCGAATCCATTTTCAATGCAACCCGCTACTCAACACAGGTCATTGAGGTCAAGTCTCCTCCCCTGTGCAACTACTTTTCAATACTCAGGCCAGGGAACAAAGATTCTTCGTCATTTTAAAACTGACCACTTTTACAAAGAATGAAGTGGGCCAGACAGGGAGAGAGGGAGGGGAGAGCGCGAGAGATAAATTCCACAGTACACCTGTTCCTAACCTAATAAAACACACTGCCGCCTTTTTTCACTCCTTGCTTTCAGTACGCGTAAACGATTGTGAGGCGGGGGGAGGCAGGTAACGTGCCAGAAACTGCTATATGTGGAAAGTGGAAATAGGAAACTAACAAAAAATGGACCAAGAAAGTTGTTCTGGAAAATGGCAGAACGCGTGAAAAAATTAACATGACAGATTAACTAGACTTTTTTTAAAAAGAGGGAATACTTGTCTCCCCCCCCCCCCCCCCCTGTTTGCCTCTCCTCCAGCCAGTTTGCGGTATACGTAACACAGGAATGTGCTATGCGCGGTTCCGTATGATGAAGTCAAGGAAAACATATTTCGACACTAACTCAAGCGGGGGCGGGCGGAAATCGAGTTCCAAGACTCGCCTGCCACTAGTGAGAATCTGCCTGCTGTTTCTGGCAGAGGAAAGTAAGAAAGCAACCAGGTAGCCTACGGTAGAAGTTCAGTTTCAACTGGCCTACTTTTAATTAACGCTTACTCCTAGGCCCTGAGGGGAATCTTGGTAAAAACCGTACACAGATGGATTCAGACCCGGCACTTTTCAAGTTAGCCGTAGACACTGTTCTTCTAACCACGCCACCTCCCTTACCACGCACCCTCCACCCCCATCCATTATAACTCGATTAGTGTAAAGTAACAACACCCTGGCACAGAGACAAAACCTCAATGAGAATAGGAGGGAAACAAAAAAGGAAGCATGTAATTACAACTAGTTTCCAGACAAGAATGAATCCGACAACCAGTGTAAAGATTAGCACTATTTTCTCACACCAGACATTGGTGCCGGCTCCTCCTTAATGGAGATCTAAGTACTCAGTTCTTTGTCTCATTCATATAGCCTAGGGCCACTACAGGAGACGAGATCATCCTCATCATCATCAAGTGGCCTGCCAGCTGGCGTAGGTGTTCATGACTCTCCACAGATCTCGGTCTTTGGTGTTCTGGATCAACTCTGCTAATGATATTCTTCCATGCCACTGTCTCAATCCATCCAGCATCATTTCTCTTCACGAAATGTGCAATTGGCGTCTTTAGTGTAAGGGTTAGTGAAGGCAGTTCCAGTCATAGGCGATTTGGGATCAGATCGCTTTACGTTGATTTCGATTGTATGTGTGTCAGCTTTCAAAAAGCAATAAACTACTGAACATAAAATTGCTGAGTAAATCTCAGACAGCCAATAAGTGCTGAAACGTCCTCTCAAGGATATGCATCTAAATTTTTAGTGCAAATTCCCCTCCCCCTTCCCCAGCCCCGTTTTTGCGGTTGTGCAAATGTGATTAATAGGCGAAACACAATTAACCCATCACCAGCTGTCTGGTCTGTTAGCCCTTGAGTATAATTAAGACATGACGGACGGGAGGGTGTGGGGGTTGACAGCTGTGTTGCACCACACAGATGTTAGGCCGTGAGTGTCCAATGGGCATACGTGGTACACAGCATTTGGCGGCAACGTCAGGTGGCAGATTAATGGTTCGGCTAACAAAAGTACCTCCAAATTGTCCTGTGAAAATGTCATAATTTCTCTCAATGCTGCATTGTTGGTCCGGTCTTTGTGGGCAAAGCCTACTGGGGAAAAACCACAAGAGAAACCAGCGAACCAGAAGAGATAATCACAATTCTAATAATCCTCACAGTCGCGGGGCTTAATGCACTTCCGGTGCGCGGACATCGGTCAGTATCATTTCAACAGTGACCTCTCGTTGCGGAAACCAATGGCAAACTACAGAAAGTAAACTTGCCTAGTAAATCAAGCTGGGGTTGGGGTTGATGGCAAAGTTCTGCAAAGACTCGCACATCACAGCATGGAAAGATATCAGCACGTGGGTATATGCATATTACTAGCGGAGGAGAATTGTGGTGAGACATGGTCGCTGACACCAGTCGGACAAAATACTTGATGATGATATACATGTGTATATACTCCTACAAGGTCGGGGTTGTCTCACAGAAGGTCCTGCCAATGGGAAGTGCTCTTCACACATTCTAGACCACGACATGCGATGGCCGGTGGCCACTATCCTTTCTCGTCACCTTCCCTTCCCCATCAAATACAATTCCCAAAATTACCTGGCTGCCATCTTCATTAGGCTGGATCTAACCCGGATCGGCAAAAACCATCCTGCTTCCGATAGGGATTGAACCCAGCCACTGTCTTGCCAGGCCAGTGCACTATCCACTAAGACTCCTAGGTCACGGCATTATCGAGAGGGCCGAGTTATAGCTTTACTTCTCATGGAAAGCTCCGATAGCCAATTTCACGAAACCACATCGACGGCAGCCGATGTGCATGGCTTAAGGGTTCATGGGCTCAGTTTCACAATTCCCCGACATGCCGAGTCGAAGTTTTGGAGCAGATTGCTTAGCATTGATTTCGACTATATGAGTCGTCGGTAGTTCATAAAGCAATGACATCTACTGAACGTAAAACGAGACCGACAACTCGAGTCTAGAGCTTCCAATCCGACGTGGAAAAGCACAAGATTCGCAGCCGATTCGATCATACTTTGCCAATATGGGGTTGTGCTCAATCCTCAAATCACAAACTGCCAATAAGTGCTCGGGATGCCTGAAACTTCAAGCAAAGGACATGCAACCAGCTTTTAATATCGACCTCATATCCACCAACCCGCTTTAACCACACATCCGGTTCATTCCATCCACATCAAACGATTTAAGCGCTTGAAACGTATTCAACCAAACAAGGATTCAGATAAGTAACCTTTGTATTTCAATGTAGTCGTGGTCTGTTTGTGTTTCTTTGTTCTGTGCTGACAAAGGCTTTAGCCGCAACGTCCATTTTGTTTCTTGTAATTGTGTTTTAGTAAAGCTCAAAATCTACTACTCCGTTTTCTTTTTCGGGTGATTAATTCACTGCCTCAAGTCCACATAACGACACAACAATAACGCGTAGGTAATGTGGTCTAAGCCATACTGTTGCCTGCAATCTACCGCACTACTCGCCAGCTGACATTTACACAATGTTTGAATAATGAAGTCACGGCCAATATATTGCACTTTTTTTTGCCTCGCACATTTCACTGTATCTCGTCACGTGCATACTTCAGAAAACAGTTCAATATATACTGAGGTAGCGTATCGAATTCTTTCAACCGATATACACAAAATACTTGATAATCATGATATAAAGGTGTACATACTCATAAATACTGTGTAATATGTCAGGTAATAAATTGTGTGACATGTTAGTGTCTTTAATCAAATTCATTGTTTTTAATTGATACAACAATAAGCGTTTTAATACTTTAAGGTTCAGAAATAGAAAACTAAACCATTAGTCCAATATTCCAGTTTTCGATCTGGCCATACTGGGAGGTAAACCTCATCAATCTGCCAACATGCATCTCTGTGCAGACATTGTTTCACACACTTATAAAAACCTCATCACGTGCCCTGTAAATTGTAACGCTAGGGAAGGGAACTACTGCTACAGGTATTTCCCAACAGTCGTAGAGTCGTGGCCGAAAGGTAATGGCATATGGGTCTGGATCAGAAGGTGTTGAGTTTGATCTCAGTATACAACCCTCCCCACGACGCTTGATGGCAGAAGTGGAAGTTGATGATGATACAACCAGAAATTTTGCCCAGAACTATTGGTATCTAATAATGATATCACCCGTCCCCAATATCTCGAGTAGTAGATTTGATAGTGAGATTGGATGCCAAGCCTTATCGGATTAGGGCTAAAAACAGGTGGTCCAGCGTGCAAGTTGTGCACATTAAAATCCCACTGTAGCTGGAGATCACAAGAAGCAGTCCCTGGCAAAACTGTTATTAAAGAAAACCCACGCACAGGCTGATAAACCCTTGACCTTGGATGGAGTCTGTGTAGAGGAAGCAGACCTTACACACATGCATGCCCACAAGAACAAGGTACCTAGATAGATGACTCCAGTAAAATATGTAAATATAGAATTCTCAGCCCAAGTCTCACATATGGAGTGGTCTTATTACATACTGTGTAAGTAATATGTACCAAATTTAACACTAACTACTCCCCCGATGTGTCTCCACCTTGACGTGGTGGGGGAGCTTGCGTGTCCCATAGACCCCATTTGCTTGCCGATGGGTGAAAAATTACATATCGGACAGCTTATGGGATAGGGACCAGACTAAGAGAGACACAACCTGCTGCTCTGCAGGTGACTGAGGATAGCAGTCAAAAGTTTAAAAAGGTGCACGAAGGCACGAAGGCAGACGCTTTTGGTCCGGACAAAACTCTTAAGGCTCACTGTCGAGGGCTGTGGCTGAACGTCTCTAAGCCACAAACCTTCACATCTGAGAGCCAGGCCGATACCCGCCTACCGAAAAATATAAGCGTGATACTGAGCAAGCTACATGCTCAGTTCTATTACATGTTCGAAGGCTCTCAGCTGGGGAATATGAGAGATTCCCGGATGAGAGGGCCAGGCCGTTTCTCGTCCACTGCTGCACGAAGGTAAGGTGCTGAGCCGGCAGCACATGTAGCCTACCTGGTGAGCGAGTACGAAAAGTCAGAAAAGTGCCCCAGTCGAAGGAAATGGCTACGAAAACTGTCTGTATCCAGCTCACAGAGAGTATAGACAAAAGTGGAAGAACGTCTCAATGACGCAAAATGGAACGCACGGCGAGCGGACCTATTGCGTGGTCTGAAGTCAAAATAAAAGTTTACCGAGTGGATGTCGCTCGCAGTCTGACCGCTCCTGGTGTGTGTTTGAGCGATCAGTGGCAAACGGGTTGCCCAACACATGGAAGTGAGGAACTAAAGCAGCCATGAGCAGGACGTGGCAACTCCTCGGGTGAGCCCAGTCTCAGAGCAATATGTGCCGGCTCTGCAATTATGGAAGCCTCCTTGGATAGCAAGGGAATGCCCAAGGTCTGCCCCTGCCTTCCCTTGAGGGCCGACCTCGATGTCGCTGATCGTTCTATCTTGACCAGCTGAGATGTTGGCGACATCACAACAGTCTTACGTGCTACGAAACCAGAGGAAGGCTAACCTCATTAAAAAATGCCCGCCGGAAGTCGGAAGTGTCGTCCTACGGGTGGCAAACTAAAAATTGACACTACGCAATTACGTCCGAGTGAATTGTCTCGCCCGATTGTCTCTTGTGCTAGGAACAGCTCTGACTACCTAGTTTCCGAATGCCGCTCTTGTTCGGAACAGCTCTGACTAGGTAGTTTCCGAATGTCCGACGTGTCTGGAACAGCTCTGACGGACACAACGACAAGCACATGTCCGAAAAACTCGCTTAGTGGATACTGACTGCAGACCAGCCTGGTTTGTGCGGGAAAGGCTCGGGGTGAACGAAATGCCCAATATATTGAAGTGAGGAATTAAAGCAGCCATGAGCAGGACGTGACGATTCCCTCTGTGTGCCCAGTACCAGGGCGCTATGTGCCGGCCCTGCAATTATGGAAGCCACCCAGGATGGCGGAAAATGCTATGGACTGTCCCTGCCTTCATTTGAGGGATGACCGTGCAGTCTCCGACTCTTCCAACTTTACCAGCTGGGAGGTGGAAAGTACCACAACAGTGAGAGTCTCCCAGGAATGCTAACCTGGTCAAAAATGCACGCTAAAAGCCGGATGTGTTGGCCTTAGGGTTTCGATCCAAGGGTGCCTAACTAGACACACCGCAATCACATCTGAAAAAACACTCCGGATGAACGCAAAGAAGAAGAAGAAGAACACTAACTATACAATTATACGTGTATAGTGTTTTTTGTTTTTTTTTGCGCTCGTTTGTTTTGAATTCAAGCGTAGTCCATATACACTACTTCTAGTGGTGCCGGGCTGAATTTTGTCGTGTGAATTAGCTTTCCCTATTAACAGAGTCCCTCGCCATGAGGCGAACCAACTCTCACTTCAGAGGTACTTGTAATTTACGTCCCCAAGTCAAGGACGATAGGTCAACATTTTAGTTCAACTGTCCGGTGTTGGGGTTGAACCCCTTACCTCGGCATCAGCACACTGGATGTTCAAGAACAAGCGTTCTTATCCATTCGGCCATGCTGACCTACACGTGTATAGTTGAACTGCTGGTCTACTGCATGACAATAAAACGTACAAAGTTTTTGTAATCAACAATACAATCAAATACAATTTATTCTCTGAGGGTCTTGGAAACAAAACAAACATTAGTTACAAGTGAGTGGGTTCACCTGAAGGTGAGGGACACTGGTAATAGGAAAAGCTAATCCGCACACAAAAATCAGTCTAATGCTACAAAAAGTAGTTTGTATAGACTACGTTTGAGTTCAAATCGAGCAAGCGTAAAAAAAATAAAAACATTGAGCAATGATACTGCTCGATGGCTTGGTGTGCTGATCTTTCATGGGCAACTCTGATCCTGGGGGTCGTGGCCAGAGCTATAAAGTCCATGCTTTGTGCAACACTTTCAGCAGGCTGCCCTGCAGAAATAGACTGAGCCATATGGAATAAAACTCATTGCAATGAAGCCAATCCTCTCGCCTTTGAAACCTGTTTTTACTCTCCTTATCTTCAGTCCAAACTGTTGCATTCTAACTCATAACGTTGATGCATCCAACTGCAGTCTTTGGTTCATTCCACCGCTCTAGATGTTTGTCTGACCTACTGACTGATCCTCTGATGTAGCTGCAGCATCCCATCTCAGCACAATAAAAGCTGACATGACAGCATCTTAGATAAACAAAACTTCCCAACAACCACCAACCACCCACCTACATGGACATCAAGCCTCATACCTCAACTATCTTCTGTTGTAATAGTAGCAGCCTGGAATTCTTACTCACAAACTTTTATATACACATGAAATTTATAACTGCCACAAAATATACACTTTCAGCCTCTCCAAATACTTCCCAACCAACAAATATGTCGAGTGTTCTGATGTTTCAGGGGACATTCCTTGTTTAGGAAAGAATCAAAATGTCTTCCGTTAACTTATTCTGTACGAAGCAGATCACCACTGATTATTAACTCATGTTGACTAAAATACTTTCAATTGTCTCTACTCTATTTTAAGTCCCACAGCAGAAGCCAACTGTGGGTATGTTTTTTATTTTATTGCGCTCGCTCGCTTTGAACTCCAGTGTAGTCCAAACACACTACTTCTAGTAATGCTGGACTGAATTTTGTGTGCGGATCAAATTTCCCTATTAGCAGTATACCTCGCCGTTAGGTGAACCCACTCTGACTTCAGGGGTACTTGTAATTTTGTGCCCAAGTCAAGGATGGACGATATGTCAACATTTTAGCCCTGCTGTCCGGTGTAGGGGTTGAACCCCTTACCTCATCATCAACACACTGGATGGTTAAGAACACATGTTCTTATCCATTCGGCCATGCTGACCTACAGACATGCTTATATGATCCCAAACACTAACATCTGAGACGTGGTCTTTATATTCCTGGCTATCGGGCTGAAATCTTTATACTTACAGAAGAAGCTTTACCAACCTAGACCTAATCACAGCCAGTCCACACATGTTGTACTGTTGTAGTAAATCATGACCCAGTTACATCTTAATATTTGATTACGCAACCACATGTATGCAAAATTCAAGATTGATAAATCAGCTATGTGCACATATGATTTAGCGCTGCAGACAGCACAGCATATATTCCAAGACTGCCCAAAATACGACATATCTAGGCAAACTTCTGGCCCAGCTAGAGAAACAACAGTAAAAGATAAACTCTGTGGACCACTCAGTGAACTAAAAAAGACAGTAAAATACATACAAGAGACAACATTACAGATGTTGACACAATTCAAGTGAACAAAAGTCTCTCTGTTGAGAGAAATTATCTCTCTCCTGCAGCTCTTCTTTGTTATGATTTTGCAGTCGTTAGTTGCAATAAGCATCCATGTTTGACATTTGTAGCATAATGATAATGTTCGCCAAATAATAGTTCTGATTAGATCTGATTCAGTAGTCACAGGTATCTTTCTAGGAGAAAATGACAAGAAGACTATTTCTAAAGGGAGAGTTTATTTGTAATTAAATTGCGAATAAACGAAGTCTCTATTTCAATCAAATTGCGAATAAACGAAGTCTCTAGTCGCAATCGAATTGCGAATAAATAAAGTGTCTATTCACAATCGAATTGTGTATAGTACCGAGCATTTGATAGAGTAGATAGAAACAAGCTGTGGGAAATCCTTAAACAATATGGAGTGAGTACACATCTAACAAACCAATGTAGAAACTTATACAAGTAAGCAGCCATGTGCGGGGAATGCCCAAGTCTGCCCTTGCCTGAAGTCTGAGTGGGTTTACCTGATGGCTAGGGACAATGGTAATAGGAAAAATAATCCAGATGCAAAACTCAGTCCAGTGCACTCTCCAGTAGTGGCAGCTATTAGTAGTAGTAGCACATATATTGGCTACGCTTGCATTCAAAGCAAATGAACAAACAAAAACAAATTCAGATATCCAATAAACCTATCATGATATATTTGATACTAGCTGACCCGGCCCGGCTTTGCCCAGGTCCTGGAGGGGATCTATCTATCTATCAGTCTGTCTGTCTGACCCGGCCCGGCTTCACCCAGTCCCTGGTGGGGAGTATCTCATTTAATTCATATAAGTAGTCATATATTAGATTTTTAAGAGCATGCATCTTTCCCATTGCAACATACGCCTGTGAGACATGGACACTTACTAAACAAGCTGAACAGCGCATAAATGCCTTTGAATATAAATGTTATAGACGAGTTCTAAGAATATCTTGGGTAAAGAAAAGAACAAATGCATCCATACGACAAGAGTTGAATATTGAAGAAGGTTGGCTATTAAAGACGATAAAACAAAGAAAATTGAAATATTTTGGTCACTTGAAACGTCACGAAAGTTTGGAGAGAACAATAATGGAGGGGTATATGCCTGGGAAGAGAGGAAGAGGAAGGCCAAAGAGAAGAATGGGTGCAGGATGTGGCGGATGATCTCCAAGATGGGTGTATCAGACGCAGGACATCTTGCTTATGATCGAGAGGTTTTTCGGAAGGTTGTTATGGGAGCGAGGTTCTGCAAAGGACATGCTACTGAATGAATGAATGAGTCATATAAGCTCCCGTTCCCGACTATCTGTCTGTCTATCTGTCTGAGCCGGCCCAGCTTCACCCAGTCCCTGGTGGGGAGCATCTCATTTAATTCATATAAGTAGTCAAATAAGCTCCCGTTCCCGACTATCTGTCTGTCCTATCTATCTGACCCTGGCGTGGCTTTCGCCCAGCTCCTGGCGCACAGTAACTTAAAGAATGTCCTTCCACACACCATCCATTATTTTTAATGAAAACTGTTTTTAATCACCTACATGACTGTAGATAACTTCTTTAAGCATAAAAAGATGAGTTACAATGTTATGCATTATTTTTATGAAAACTTTGAAATGCCTTAAAGATTATATCATTATTTATTATAACTCATATGCCTGTAAATAACTATAGACAAAGAGTTTAACAATAAATAGTGCAAGTAAGTCCAACAATATGACTATAAAGTATATAGAAATGTTATTAAAAGTTATGCCCCTTGAAATAACTTTTCTAGAGTGAAGTCCCCTTGCTATATAGAAATTATATAATGAAAAATGAAATATTAAATGTTATTAAGTAAGTAGCCGATTTTACACTAAGAAACTATTACAGTCGGTTGCACAGGAATGAAAGTAAGACGTGTAGAAAATTTCATCTCAATCGGATGTACCGTTATCAAACCCATCCAATACATAGCCAACCACACACATACAGTCTGTTTTATAGATATAGATTTCTATGTCGATCAATATGTTTCAATGAATTAATCCTGACACTGTGATGTATGGCTTGGTTTGGCAAATCAACAGAATGTTTTTTTTTTAAATTTCCGGGCATGTTTACGTTCAGTAGTTTGCCATTTCTTTCTGAACCAACAGCAACTCAGTCAAATGCAGTATGCAGGATTAGGAAATGCATTCATAACCACTTCACTACAGACCCGGCAACTATACATGTTTGTTTCAGAAGGTAGTTAGTTAAATGTCTTTTACAGGACATCAAAATCAACCACGGCATTTATTCCAGAAGTTGGTGCTGTTGTTGCCTTCCACTTATGCCGTTAGGCGATCGTGGACGAGGTACATTTGAAAAACAAGTATGGTAACAGGGCAGGGTACATGTGAAGCAAAAATGAGACATTTTCCAAGAAATAAATAATTACTATCAGTTACCAGTAAGTTAGCCAATTTTATAATAATGCCGAGTAACCGGGAGAAAAAAAATGTCTCGCCGGCGAGGAATCAAACCTTGGTCTTCTGTGTGACAGGCGGAGATACTTACCACTATGCTACTGAGGACATGATGAAAACTATACAAAAATGTATAATATAGTCAAACACATGTCCTGATGATGTCACGTGACCAGCCTTCGATTGCGAATAGACACTTCGTTTATTCGCAATTGGATTGCAAATAGACACTTCAATTTCTAAAACCAGTCATGCAATTAATCAAAGAACAAAAAATGTAATGGTCTGGCCACCTCATACAAATGTTTAAAGTGCCCTACCACCATCCACCAGTAAGCCACATTTAAGAAATATGATGGTTACAAAGCAAGGGGATGGCCGCGTAAAAGATGAAATGATGGTATCAAAAAACCTTAAAGAAATTAATAAAAATTTACAAGCTCATAGGATCCTTGTGGGAAGAAGAAGAAGAAGAAGAAGAAGAAGAAGAAGAAGAAGAAGAAGGAGAAGAAGAAGAAGAACAAAAACAACAACAACAACAACAACAACAACAACATACAAAATCAGTCTATATTCTATGTGAGGTCTAATATTCAAAATTAAAATCTGTCTTTAAAAACAGATCAGAGTATTACAAAACCTATTATTAGAGCTACTAATACTACTATACTAGAATTTAAGAATCCCATCACATCAGTCACTTGCCATTTTACATTAATCCGGCAACCTTCGACAAAATCGACACATGATATAATATATAAATTCAAAAATAAACATTTTAAATACAACTCAATCAATATTATAATATGCGTGACTAATGTAATAAGTTCATAACACACTCGATTTCATGATTCAATAACCCACATGCGTGACAATAAGAAAACCCACATTTCATTCAGCACACGCACGGCTGATACAACGAAAATTGAACATTGAATGAAAACGTTTCGTCGATAGCCAAAACCACTTGATTAATAAATACTTAAATAGACAATTAACAAAACAGCTGAACAGTTTAGAGTACTTACTTGTCAATTCGAAATAAATCCGTCTTAAATTACAAGAAGATGAGATAGAAAACTGAACTTGAGGGGTTCTTTTATCTATGGATCGTCATTTTTGAAAACGAATACAAACAAAAGTAGTGACAAGATACGGAAGACGCCAGAAATGTGAGGAGAGAAGGGCGATTACTCTCTAAACAAAAGAAGATTACAATAGTTGGAATGTTTGGTAAAATACATAACTTGGTAACAACATTGTAATCCGATTACCTTCATTGCCTAGAACAGTTGTGATCTGTGAGAATAACTTATCCTGCACATGTTAGGCTATTATGTCGATTTGTCCTGATTGTGAACACACTAAACCACAGTAGAAATCCTCCATTTTGGATTGCCCATAGCTCTCTATGTCACGTGACAGAATAGGCCAGATTTTGAGAAGACATTTTAATTTATAGTTTAAAATCACCATACATGTTCGTGTCCTCGGTAGTATAGTGGTAAGTATCCCCGCCTGTCACGCGGGAGACCGGGGTTCGATTCCCCGCCGGGGAGGTCACTTTTTATTTTTTCTTCTTCAATATTTACAATGATATAAGCGAATAAACCAAATCACAATCACCATTGAGGAAATTGTCATTGGCGTAAACTGAAACTGTGTATATGCTCTATGCCGAAGTGGTGAAGAAAAATTATAGTCAATATTACATTACTATACAACATGCATTTTTCCGGCAGCACCCAGATGTGAGTCATACAACTATTTCGCAATAGATAAACAAAACATCGGGGATTTGAACTTAAATGTTACAGAAAAGTTATTAGAATGTCGTTAATCAAGAAGAAGTTTTAAAAATACTGACATTCTGATCACCATGCGCCATTATGTACGATCATCTTTTTTTTTTTTAAATCCCATATAATCAACAAAATTTAGGTGTGAGTCGCTTAAAGTCGCTTAAAAGTCGACAGGGTCCCCCCCCCCCCCCCCCAATATGGCTCGGTCTCATTCCGCAATGCGGAAAGCGTCGCACAAAGCTGTCATTTACACAGATTGGTCGGTCGTTCGACGCATGAGAAGTTCATGGGCTTTTATGGCTCAGGCTGGAGGAAGAATTGTGAGAGAAGGTTCTGGTGCCATTACCACAAGTAGTCTGACTATGGAAGCTATGACCACAAGTAGTCTGACTATGGAAGTCATGGCAGTAAGTAAAGCAATAACATGGCTCAAGATACAGACCTTCACTCGGGCACGTTTCCCTAGCGACTCAACTCAATGAGTATGCTCAGGAAGATAGCGATGGGGTGGGTCCGAAGACAGTGGTTGTTGTCTCTGGAGCGGTCACAGCTGGCAAAGATTAGTTTCATTTTCGTGCCAGAGCATGCGGGTGTACAAGGAAATAAGCAGGCTGACAGGCTTGCAGTTAAGGCTGCTGTGGAAGGCGGACGAGCCATGTACCCGGTTAATATACTGAATGCTCTACGAGAAGTAAGACGTTTGCGAGAACCAAGTGATGACTATGGATCAATCACGGTCAGACTGCGAGAACAACAAATTAAAAGAGGTGTGGCCAAACAAGAACGCTATGCAGGAAGCCAAAGAAGATTAATTAACCAACACAGAACTGGTGTAGTTAGCCTTTACAGGCTGCGGGATTTTTTGAGGAGGGGGATCCTTCTTCTTCTTCTTCTTCTTCTTCTTCTTCTTCTTCTTCTTCTTCTTCTTCTTCTTCTTCTTCTTCTTCTTCTTCTTCTTCTTCTTCTTCTTCTTCTTCTGCGTTCATCCGGAATATTTTCTGAACGTAATTACGTTGTGCCTGTTAACAGCAGAGCTGCGATATTAGCACCTTTCGGCCGACACATCCGACTTCTGCGGGCATTTGTTATCCGGGTTAACCATTCCTGGTGTGTCGTAGGAAGGAGGGGATCCGAGCACTTATGGACTGAATGGTTCGATGTGCAATGAGGATGATCTGTCGACTAACTAACTAACTAACTAACTAACTAACTAACTAACTAACTATCTAACTAATTAACTAACTAACTAACTAACTAACTAACTAACTAACTAACTAAACTATGTAACTAGCTAAACTAACTAACGATCGAACTAACTATGTTTCTTTCGGCCCATTGTGGTCCACCAAGGCCAGTCTGCCAGTGTTAGTGGACAGTGATTTGATGATTCGGGTTAGCAGTGTGGATGACCGTCTGTACACCCTGGCCAGATCATGTGCAATTACATTCACACTTTGATCTTAGCCAAAAGGTGTTAACTATTGTCGTGTTGCTAGAGGCCTGTCGCAGCGTTAGGAATAGTTTAACCAGTTGGATACCATCTCACGTAAAGAGTCATAGCTCAGTGTGTATTATTACTAGGACGTAGGGGTGGATTTGGATGTTCCACAGGTCGACTTGCAGGTTGCTTGTTTTCACTGTGCACTCCCGCGAGATCGCGTACACTGGCTGCGTGCTTGCAGTATCAGACTAAACATGTATAAAGCACACAGGAACACATACATGCACACACGTACTCTCCCGCGTAGATTTATCTTCATAACCCAACGCTGATTAATGAAACTAAGAAGAAGAAGAAGAAGAAGAAGAAGAAGAAGAAGAAGAAGAAGAAGAAGAAGAAGAACGAACGAACGAACGAACGAACGAACGAACAGACTTTATTTTCAAAGGGTAACAAAATGGGCACGCAGGCCCGTCTTACATTCGGCCCTTCCATTCACTCATCTTTCTTTCATCAACAGTGCATAGGAAAAACATTGTCACATGAATTTTGTAAACATAAACAATGCATATTACTATGTTATGAGACCATCCACCACCCACCCACACATCCCCCATTCACTCCAACTCCCCCACCCAACCACACACACACATACATTCCCCCACCCATCCACCACATCCCTACACCTACACATCTCCCCACCCACACACACCACACATCCCAACCACCCACACCCCAAGCACACATACATTCAATAACCCACACATCCCCCACCTACACACATCTCCCCACCCACTCACATATCCTCTACCCGTCCCATTACCCACCAACAATCACTCACCCACATATCCTCCTCCACCCACACACCTCCACCCACTCAGCCAAACACACATTCCTCAACCACACACACATCTCCCCGTCAACTCATATATTCCGCACCTACCCACACACAAATTCCGCACCGCACCCACATAATCTCCCATCTCCCCCAGCCCACTCACAGATCCCGAGCCCACACCTACAAACACCCCCACCATCTCCTAACCTGCACACACTCACCCACCCACATATCCTCTACCCACCCACACATCCTCTACCCACCCATCCCCCAACCAAACATCCCTTAACCACACACCCTTACTCATATACAATCACCCACCCACACATCCTCTACCCAACCACACATCCTCCATCCACCCATCCCCCAGCCACACATCCCTTAACCACACACCCCTACCCATATACACACACATCCCCACCCACGCACAATCTCCCCACCCCTACACACATCCCGCACACACATCCCCACCCACCAACACATCCCCCATTCACAAACACACACCTCCCATCCACACACACACAAACCACACACACATCCCCAACTCATACAATCATCCCCTCACACATCCCTAGACACACGTACTCATCCCTCAACCACTAACACCCACACATCTCTTACCCACTCATCAACACATACATCTCCTATCTACCCACCCACACTCACACACCCCAACCACCCATCTAAGCACACATTCCCACCCTCACACACATCCTTCACCAACCCGCAAACCCAACCACACCTTCACCCACCCACACACACATCATTTATCCACACCCAGCTCCCCTCCCACACAACACCACACCCACAAAATCCCAAAGACACATCCCTCACCCACACACACATCTCCCCACACATCTCCTACCCATACACACATCCCCCAACTACAATCACCCTCACTACCCACACATACATCCTCCATCCAGCCACACTTCCCCACCCAGCCAGACATATCCCCCACCCACACACACATCTCCAAATCCATCACCCACACCCATCATGCACCCCTCCCCAACCCACATACATCCCCCACACATATCTCACCCACACACACTCCCCACCCATCCACCCAAACATCCCACACCCAGACACATCCCTCACCCACACCCCAAACCCACAACCACCCCCACCTGCACACATCTCCCACCCACCACATATCCCCACACCCACATCTCCCCACCCATACATATACCCCCACCCATCCCATAACCCACCATCAATCATCCACCAACATATCCTCCTCCACAAACTCACCCACAACCACCTAGCCAAACACACATCCCCACCCACACACACATCTCCCCGCCAACCCATACATCCCGCACGTACCCACACACAAATCCCCCACCCAACCACACAATCCCACCCCGCCCACCCACACACACACACACATTCCCCCATCCCCCAACCTACTATTATGATCAAACTCCCACACTTTACACACACATACAGTGACGATTGTCGTGAGCATTGTCGCAAAATTGTAAATAAAATGGAGAAAAATTGTACATATACATTTTGTAACTTAAAAATTAGTGATGCAATTCAACTCTCTCTCTCTCTCTCTCTCTCTCTCTCTCTCTCTCTCTCTCTCTCTCTCTCTCTCTCTCTCTCTCTCTCTCTCGCTCTCTCTCTCTCTCTCTCTCTCTCTCTCTCTCTCTCTCTCTCGCTCATACTCTCTAATTCTCTCACCCACTCTACAGTGATGTACATGTGTTCATGTTATAAATTATAACATCAGTTGGCATTCAAAATGGTAATATGAACATGAGAATACACAACATATATGGAATAGCATGTTACATGATATGCGTGGGCTTAAATCTCTCTCTCTCTCTCTTTCTCTGTCTTTCTCGCTCTCTTCTCACTAACACGCACCCATAGACACTCACAAACATACCTATATATATACGCACATACACACATATGCACACGCACATACATATAAACACACGCATACATTTACGTACACATATAAACATACTTACACACGCAAGCACACATACAAACGCACATTTATACACACTTACACATACACACCCGCATTCAGACGTGCACACACATACACACACATAAACATACGCATACACACATATGGACACACGTACACACCAACCCATCCACCCACACACTTACTCACACATACACGCTGCCTCACATAATCTCACCCTCTCACTCACTCATTTACTCTCTAAACCACACTAACTCACTCTCTTACAAGCACAGACAAGTACACAGACACACACACATTCACCCACTCTCTCTTACTCACCCTTCAATCACCTGCACATCCCACACCTCCCCACCTCTCACACATCTCCCCTCCCGCACAAAACTCCACCCATAAACACATTCCCCACACACACACACACACACACACCCACATACCTTCCCCATACACATCCCCGCCCACACATCTCCCCACCAACTCACACATCCTCCACCTACAAACATTCTCGCCACCCACACATACATCCTCCACCCACTCACGCTTACCCCATCCACACTCACACACTCCCACCCACGCAGACATATCCCATTCACAGACATCCCCACACTTCCCCACCCAGCCAGACATATCCCCCACCCCCATTACACACCCATCCCCCAACCCACACAATCTCCTGCACCCCCATTCACCCACCCAAACAAAAAAAAAAAAGCGTAAAAATTAGGGATGCAATTCAACTCTCTCTCTCTCTCTCTCTCTCTCTCTCTCTCTCTCTCTCTCTCTCTCTCTCTCTCTCTCTCTCTCTCTCTCTCTCTCTCCCTTTCTCTCTCTCTCTCTCACTTGCTCTTCCTCCCTCTCTCACTCACATCACAGTAATGTTAGATAAAATCAAATGGCGTACAACATGATAAGATGAGAATAAACAAAACAAAAAACAAAAATCAAAAAAACAAAAACAAAATATATGGAATGGCATGTTATAGGACAATCAAGTGGCATTAAACGATACCTCGTAATATGAAAGATGAGAATACATAAAAAATATGGAATAGCATGTTACATGAAATGCGTGCGCTCAACTCTCTCTCTCTCTCTCTCTCTCTCTCTCTCTCTCTCTCTCTCTCTCTCTCTCTCTCTCTCTCTCTCTCTCTCTCTCTCTCTCTCTTCTCTCACACACATGTACATACACACATCCGCACACATACATATACTTACTCACACGTACTCACATAACACCCGAATATACACTCCCTCGCATACACTGCATGCATGCACACTTACACATACAAAGATATACAATACATACACGAGCACACACACACACACTCATCCATACACACATATGCACACGAACATGCATATAAATGCATATAAACACATGAACGCAACCTTAACACACGTACAGACATACACACAGAGGCACACACAGATACACACATGTACACACACACATGTACACCCATCCAGACATAACACACACATACATCACACTTTCTCATGCACTCTCTCATTCACCCACGCTCTCTCTTTTACACACTCACTCGCTCTCACACTCACTCATTCGAGCACATACACGCATACCCACAAATTCCCTCTCACTCACTCACGCTCCCTTACTCACTCATTTACTCGCTGACTCTCTAACTCACACTCACTCACTAACTTTCACACTCTATCACACAGACAGGCAGACACACAACACACCCACTCTCTCAGATTCACTCATTCTCTAATTAAATCTCTCACACATATGTCCACACCCACCCACTCACTTTTACACTCACTCAGGCACACGCACATGCATACTCACTCACTCTCACTCATACTAATTCTTCCATTCACACTCTTTCTCACTCACTCTCTCACCCACTGTCTCGCTCACACACATACAGTGAAGAATGATAGTGGAAAAATGATACTAGTAGGTGACTTATGGAGGCATATAGTCGGTATGAAGTAAGTATTGAAAGAGTTTTCGGTTGAATGTGTAGGGACTCATTGGTGTTTCCAGTTCTGGTGGAAGGCTATTCCACAAGTGAGTACCAGAATATGCGAAACAAGTTTTGTATAAGTCCAATCTAGGCTTAGGAAGCTGTAATAAATTTAAGCGCTTACTGTTCATTGCATTAGATTGAATTAACGGTAGAAGATACCCTGGGGTATTTTCAGATATAATTTTATTCACTAATTTGGCTTTGTTAAAAAGGAAGCGCTTTTGAAGTGGTAGAAGTCTTAGATGACTGTATAATTTATTACTTTCAACGTGCTTTATGCTAGAAACTAGACGTATAGCGAAGAAGAAGAAGAAGAAGAAGAAGAAGAAGAAGAAGAAGAAGAAGAAGAAGAAGAAGAAGAAGGAGGAGGAGGAGGGGTGAGGAGGAGGAGGAGGACGCGGTAAGAGAATAATAATAAGAACTTTTATTGATTTCTTAATACATTTAGATGCTATATAATGTTTTATTCATCAACTTTTTCTACTGCCTGTCTTTTGTTTTAATGCAACAAAAGGGTATTTTTAGAACCCGAGAACACACAATAGAAACAAGCACATATGCATCCTAAAGGTCACAATACGCGTATCGACTATCGCGCAGATGGACACGGGAGATTGCCTTGGCCATGGTGATGCAAACAGCAAGAGAAATAGCAAGAGATGAGGAGACTGTTCTGCCGGCCGCGATGGGAGCGACGTTCTGCAAATGATCAGCTAAACGATATTTTGTCCAATGTCCTTGTAATGATATTTGGACGACGAAAATGTTCTCGGGTGCTCGAGAGCGCCCGTGTGTGTGTGTGTGTGTGTGTGTGCTGTGTGTGTGGTGTGTGTGTGTGGTGTGTGTTGTGTGTGTGTGTGTGGGGGGGGGGTTGGTTGGTGGGGTGAGGAATGTTGACTCTGTCGCAGATGTGTTTTGTTTGTTTTGTTCTTGGTGTTTGTGTCAATCATTTCTTCTGTACTTTTCCGCAGCTTCAATTGACTGTACTTTCTATGACTTGATGTGTTGCGCGTGTATCCACGGACGTCGTTCTCATTCGTTGAAGAAAAAAATCGAATCTTCTGACAGAGTCAGTGCAAAACAAAACGCAGGTTTGGACCAAATAAAAATGGATGACAGAAAATGGGAAGCAGGGGTGTGTCACGGTTATGACTTAACAGTTGTTAATGTGTTAGCAGACATGTTGTATTATATATAAAATTAAAGGGGGTTGCAATGGGAAAACTACTGTATCTACCCTTGGCAGATGCGGAAAGTCGCTTACGTCGATCAATCATCCCATTGCACTTGCTTGCTTGTGTTCGCTGGCTGTGAGCTCCAGCGCGAAGTCCCGTATCTCGGATGAAGACATGCGGTGTCATACCAGACTGAGGTTTGCGTGAGTATCCGTTGTCCCATGTCTGGCTTATTGGTGTGCAGACTGGTGGCTACTCGCCGTGCAGGCAGATATTCTCCCACTTCGGAAGAATCAACGATCCTCCTACGTTAGCCAGGACCCCGAAGGGACCTGTTGCCCAGGACGCGCGACTAGGAAGTGTTATTAGGTCTTGGCCAGTAAAGAACCTGGCTCTGGCACCTTGGAAATACCTCTGCGTCCTCCATTGCACTTAATCAGCTAAACGTACATGTTGCAGCATATATTTTAGATTACAGTTGGAGAATACAACTAAGTATCTAACATTCTACAAGATGTTAAGTTCTTGGAAAACTAATAAACAGCACCATACTTCTGAAATCGAAATATTTTGGCAGTAGTAAACGTTACCAGAAGAAGGGTTACCATTTAAACGATGGACAGAGGGAATATCAGAATAATTGAGAATCTCGATACACGAAACCCATAAATAGACACTCCCCCGTTGTTTATGCTTCACCTCGACACCACAAGCTACACGAGGAACAGGTTGAGATGAGTCGTTTATAAATAAATAAATACATAAATAAATCCATGGTTTCTGGGCGAAGAGGCAGAGGTCGACGATCACGAAGCTGGACACAAAGAAAACAGGCTTGGCGTTATAATGTGCGAGGGAATGGAACTAGCGAAATATTGAACGGCTTTTAGACGGGTCGTGATGAACGAGAATTCTGCAAATGACCTACTACAAGATGATGACACGACGTCTCATTCAAACAAACACAACTGAATGAAGCATCTAAGTGTTGAACTTCATCTTCAGATAGATCTACCATGGAAAGCTATCAGAGAGATCTACCATGGAAAGCTATCAGGGAGATCTACCATGGAAAGCCACCAGATAGATCTAACATGGAAAGCCATCAGAATATGGAAAGCTATCAGATAGATCTACTAGGGAAAGCCATCAGATAGACCTAACAGGGAAAGCCATCAGATAGACCTAACATGGAAAGCCATCAGATAGATCTAACATGGGAAATCATCAGATAGATCTAACATGGAAGCCATCAGATAGATCTTACAGTGACACTACGCAATTACATCCGAGTGAAATGTCTTTCATTGTCGGAAAAGCTCTGACTAACTAGCCTTCCGAGTGTCCTTAACGTTCGGAACGACTACTTAGTTTTCCGAATGCCCCTCGTGTCCGGAACAGCTCTGACTAGCTAGTTTTCCGAATGTCCGTCGTACCTGGAACAGCTCTAACTATATTGCCCCCCGGCACAGCGACAAGCACATGTACGAATCGAAAACTCGCTGAGTGGATACCGTATGCAGACCGGTCTGGTTAGTGCGGGAACGGCCCGTGGCGAACGCAAGGCTCAATATATTGAAGTGAGGAATTAAAGCAGCCATGAGCAGGACGTGACGGTTCCCTCGGTGAGCCCAGCAGCAGAGCGCTATGTGTCGGTTCTGCAACTATGGAAGCGGCCCTGAATGGCGGAAAATGCCATGGACTGTCCCTGCCTTCCCTTGAGAGCTGATCGTGAAATATTCGACCGTTTCAGCTTGACCAGCTGGGATGTGGACGGCACCACAGAAGTGAGAGTCCCACAAGAATACTATCTTGTCAAAAATGCACGCTAAAAGTTGGATGTGTTGGCCTAAAGGTTTCGGCTCAAGGGTGCCTAACCACCCAGACACACCGCAATCACATCGGAAGGGAAAAAACACTCCGGATGAACGCAAAGAAGAAGAAAAGATCATACAGAGAAAGCCATCAGATAGCTCTAACAGGGAAAGCCATCAGCTAGATCTAATATGGAAAGCTAAGCTCAATATCTTATTTTATATGATTAAACTGAAACTAAGGTTTTAAAATTGCTATGAAATCTCCCTTTCTCTACACCGTTTGTAGAGTATTTTAAATACAACATTCGTATATAAAAGAGCAATCACTAAGCTCTGGCAATGAATCCAGTTGGGGAACCACAGAGTAAGATACCAACCATCGACTATTGCTGAAGTCTGAAGACAGTTTGACGCAGTGGTACTCAACCGGTGGGGAATTCCACTCCCCCTCCCCCCCCGGGGGACATTTTAGGGTTTCCATGGGGGGAGGGGGAGGGGCAACATACGAAACATAAAATCTTCAATTCTTGTGTGATTCCAGTGCTAACGTATGGATGTGAGAGTTGGAAATCAACGGTAGCTTTAGATTTAAAAATTAGACAATTTTGAGAACAAATGTCTTAGAAGAATTCTAAACATCCAGTGGACAGATTTCAAAACCAATGCGCAAATAAGACAAGAGACTAAGCAAGATATGGTATCCAATTTTATAAGAAAACGCAACAGTTGGACTTAGGCAGTGTTCCACAAGCCTGGAGAGAAGCAATCATGATACCCCTCCTAAAATCAGGGAAAGATAGTTCCATTGCCTCTAGCTACAGACCAATTAGCCTCACCAGCTGTCTCTGCAAAACACTGGAGCGCATCATCAATCACAGACTGCAGTGGTACATTCAAAGTAAAAACATCCTTGTGCCACAGCAGGCTGGCTTTAGGCAGTGCTACTCTACGGAAGATCAGACAACCTACCTCTCTCAAGAAATTGAGGATACATTCCAAGAGAAGAAGCTGGTGCTTGCTGCATGGATAGATCTGAAGAAAGCCCTTGACATAGTCTAGAAAGAAGGTCTGATTAATAAACTGAGAAACTGCAAAGTCAATGGAAGGATGTACAAATGGGTGAAAGCATACTTGCACAACAGAAGAGTCCGAGTACAGATAGACGGACTAAAGAGCAAGAAAGTACTACTGCGTCACGGTGTTCCCCAGGGCGGAGTCTTGTCCCCCACACCTTTTCTAATCTTTATCAATGATCTCGTTGCTAATCTACCGCATGGAATTAAAGCGGCAATGTACGCCGATGACCTGGTTCTATGGAGCAACAATGAACATGCATCAGTGGCCACCAGATTACTACAAAGAGCTGTAGATACATTTGTTGCATGGGCAAATAGATGGTGTGTCAGCATAAACACTGACAAGTGCAGCACCACCATGTTTACTCTCTCTCCAAAAACAAAAGGCAGGGACCATCCAGATAAATGGAACACCCCTAAGAGAAGATAAAGAACCAACATACCTTGGAGTAACATTTGATGGCAGGCTGACATGGAGAAAGCACATCAACAAAGCAGTAGCAAAAGCCAGAAGGAAAATAGCCATCCTGAGAAAGCTAAGTGGAACCACATGGGGAGCCAGTGGGAAAATACTTAGCAAAGTTTATCAACAGAGCATACGACCACACCTGGAATACGGGTCAACTGCGTGGTGTTCAGGCATAAAAAACCACACTACAAGAGCTGGACAAAGTGCAAAATCAAGCACTTAGAGTCACCACAGGAGGGATGAGATCAACCCCTATAGTGGAAATGGAGAAGATGGGGAGGACACAAGCACTGAGTGAGCGCAGAGATACGAAAACGCTAATACAAGCAGAAAAGTTCCTCAGCTTGCCAGGCCACCCTATGAAGAACAGATTTGAAAATCTAGCTATGGGGCGGTTGAAAAGAAGTAGTTTTATCCACCAGGCCAAACGACTCTGCAGAGAAACCACCGATCTGCCCACAGTTGGTATCCCCCTAACAACTATTCCAGAGCGAACTCCATGGAAAGATGAGCATAGACTATCATTACAAATCCAGACAAAAGGGAGAGGAATATTTGACAAGGAAGAACAGAACAGTGTGCAGCGCAGAACAGCCACTCTCAGCTTCCTTGATGAAGAATACCCACAGGACCTCTGGATCCGAGTCTACACAGATGGGTCAGCACAAAATGCTGTTCGAAATGGAGGAGCGGGAGTGTACATAGAATACCCAAATAATACTAGGGACACAGCTAGAGTACCGACAGGAAAGTACTGACATAACTACGATGCTGAAATTGAGGCAATCAAGATAGCAACAGAGAAATTACTAAATACCAGCAATGGTACACAACCTGTGGTGCTATTGACAGATGCAAAATCAGTACTCGAGGCGCTCCTGTCTGGGAAATTGCCAGTACTAAGGACACTACTTTCTGAACTTAGCAGTCAGCATAAGGTCACCATACAGTGGATACCATCCCACTGTGGAGTACCCGGAAACGACAGAGCTGATCAATTGGCTAAGGAAGGAGCCAAAGAAGAACAGCCTGATGTGCCCGTTACATACCACCAAAAGAAAAGAATGATCAAATCAGTCAGAAAGCCACCAAAACCTGCTCAAGATGACTACCACGTTATGGATAGACCAGAACAAGTCATTATTCTGCGCCTCAGAACAGGGCACAATAGATTACGCAACCACATGTATACAAAATTCAAAATTTGTGAAACAGCCATGTGCACATGTGGATTGGCGTCGCAGACAGCAGAGCACATACTCCAAGACTGCCCAAAATATAACATATCTAGGCAAACCTTCTGGCCTAGAGAGACGACAGTGGAAGATAAACTCTATGGACCGCTGTGTGAACTGAAAAAGACAGTTCAATTCATACAAGAGACAGCATTGCAGTTATAGACATATTTCAAGCGAACGAAAGAAGAAGAAGAATAAGAAAACGCCATTTGAACTACATCGGCCATGTACTCAGAATGGACAAGACAAGACTCCCCTACCAAGCCCTCATATGGTCACCAGTAGGGAAAAGAAAACGGGGAAGACCAAGAGAGACCCTGCGTAGAACCATCATCAGAGAAGGCTCTTTCAACGGCCAAGTGAACATCCAGGATCTACAACAGGTAGCAGCGAACCGCCAGACATGGAGAGCCATGACTTCTGCCCTATGCGCCGACTTAAGCTCAAGAGGAAAGACTAACTAACTAAGGGGGAGGGGGGAGAATTAAGATTATTTCAAGATCGCGTTAATACAAGAATCGATTACTTAATATTGTTTTTTTTTCCTCCATACTTTACAGTTCTGTACTTCTCGCTCTTCTGAAATTCATTTTATAACGTAAGTAGACCCTCAAAATCACGTTTTATGTAGTCGTCTTGACTTGTTCTAGTATGTGTTATTAAATTTAGCTTCCATTTTTAAGAATACTGTGTAGGGGGGGGGGGGGGATTTATAGGAAGAAATACCAGGGGGGGGGGAAGGGGGGGGGGGGGAATGACATTATGAACATATGATGAAGAGGTGCATGGGCCCAAAACAGGTTAAGAACTACTGGTTTAACGCCAATGGGTGGGAATGTGGAAAACCAAGGGAAACAACCGTATTTTTTGTTCCAAGTTAGTCATCCGTCATGTGTCATTTTTCCAATACCACTACCTCGTTCAACCTCAAGAACAAAAGTTATAATTAGGGCCCACCCCAGCCTCAGATTAATAACCCTGTGATAAAATCAGCCACATTTCGGAGATTAATTTGAAAGGGATTGTTGTCCATGAGAGGTAATGACGTCAGTGTTAAGTGTTCCAAGTTTGCCACGAACTACAAGCACATATCATCATCATCTCATCATCATCATCATCCTCATCATCTTCCACTTTTACCGTCAAGCGTCGTGGATAGGAATTCTGCCTCTTCTTCTGCGTTCATCTGGAGGTTTTTGTTTTCGGATGTGACTGCGTTGTGCCTGTTTACAGCGGAGATACGAAACTGCACCTTTAGGCCGACACATTCGACTTCTGCGGGCGTTTGTTGACCGAGTTAATCTTCCCGAGGTGGGTAGGAATAAGAGGCACTCCAGCGCCAATGGGTAGCACTGGATTGTGTCATTCTGTGTGATTGTACACTGTCTTTAATGTCGTCAATCTATTTTCTTCTCGGGCGTCCTCTTGCTCTCGTGGCAGATGTTCTTTGATGTAGGACCACATATTCTGATCTAAATAATTTAAATGCAGATTAGAAAACGAGAATCTTCCTGGAATAGGAGAATACACTGATCGTCATTACTGCCACTGTCTAATGAAAAAAAAAAAACAAACAAACAAACATGCAGTCACGTCATACCAATCGGAATGAGAAACAAGATTGGCTGGAAAGTTATGACTTCTCAGGATGACGCCTCTGGAAGACTGAGCTTTAGCTAAGGCCCAAAGCACCGACATTACCTCAATGTGAGCCTCGACAAGAGCGTGTAAGTATCGAGGAAGCTGGTGTGGAGACTTTTCCCTCGAACAGGTTCCAAAGTGTCATGTCCATAGGGACTGTGTTGAAATGTGGTACACACTGAAAGTGCAGGTCTTCGATGGTTTCAACCACTGCACGGGCAGTATAGGGTCGAGGCATTGTCATGTTGCTAAAGGACACCTTTACTCAGAAATCCAAATCTTTTAGATTTGACTGCGGGTCGAAGATGAGTCATGAGAAGATATGTGTGTGTGTACACACACACACACACACACACACACACACACACACACACACACACACACACACACACACACACACACGCATACACACATTTTATTTGGCTGTTTATGATATCCTGGCAAGTTTACGTTCAGTAGTTTGTCATTGCTTTCTGAACGACCAGCATGTATACCATTTTATGAAAACCAACGCTAGGCGATCTGCTGCCAAATCGCCCGCAGCTGTGTTTCGAACGTGGTATGCGGGATTATGAATTGCATCCGTAAACCATTCGCCGCAGAGCCGGCCTGGTAGAAAGACCGCTCTAATTTTCTTTTTGATTTGTATCCACATTCTGTTATCATCTTTCATTACATGTCCAAGAAAGGAAATACTCGCTACTTGTTCAGGGACTCTCAATATACTAGTAAAACTTCTGAAGTCGGATTTAATTCGCCTGATGGCGAGGGACACTAATAATAGGGAAAGCTAATCCACACGCAAACATCAGCCCAGTGCACTTGAAGTAGTTCCACGTACTGTCGCGAGATTGCCATGAGTTAAACAGATAAATATTCCCGACGTTTGCTTGGCGTGTATTTTCAGCACCATTATTTTACTAACTGGAAAAACACCGCGGATGTCAAAATCTCAGGACAATATTTGTAGCTGCACGTGTACATCTATAACGGATTTGGAACGGTCGGTGTTGATGGTGACAGGTCCTGGCATCGCCTTGATTAGTTTGTCTACATTTGAATGTAAATGGAAGCAGTGGGGTCAGCCCATCTACACATTTGGTGTTGAGTGAGAAGGAAGGGATACACCGAGTTGGCAGTTCATTACCAGTTAGAATCACATATATTGTCACCACGGAACAGAAGATTGACAAGTTTGTCAACATTTGAATGCAGATGGAAGCCGTGAGATCACAATGGCAGATGTAAAACGGAAGTACTTAGTAGGGAGAAAACAGTACATATGTCAATTCTTGGTTTCCGGAACATGAAGAGTTTGACGGGGTTATTTGCAACTGTTTGTTGGAAGTCGTCATAAAATTCGCTGGCTTGTTTTGAGAATCTTAACAATTACTGACAACTTTGACAGGATTTAAGCCCGGAAAAATAGATCCTTGCAAATGGTTGATATGTCCAAATAACACCTGTGTGGGGGAGAAGAGGATAAAGTCACGTGGACAACTTTGGTAGTTTGCCATATAAACTCTAGTTGGGACCAGCTAGGGAGGACTTGAAATTATGCTTTAGTCAGAGTGCCAGGGCACGGCAGCGCCTAATGGAAATAATATCTACCGTGTGTTAATTAGTGACTTAATTTTACACGTGCCTATAATGGCAGATGTAGATATGATTGATAGGACTGCAGTGGTGCCATTTAAGGTATAACCTATTATAATATATTCGTTATAATTACTTTAGGCAGTAGCCTTGTTAAACTATAGGGTGATGATTAGCACTGTTAGTGGAAACTAGCTAGCGTAGGGAAGTGATACTTGACTCTGTTAGCTAGAATAGATTAGTGAAGTGTTGATAAGCTTTACTAGTTGAGAATTGAGTAATGAGGGATAATTGGGATTTCCCGTAGGTGTCCCTTGTGGGAGGGGTTCCACATTCTGTTTGCTGATTTTTTCTTTGTCATAACCTGATTCGACTCTAGGTGGGTAGCTAATCTGCTCTATGACTAAGTCTAGTTAGCTAACGATCATTAGGCAAGGTGATAGGCTTACACTCAGCCGAAAGAATCATGAACTAGTACTATCACCAGGTGTGTTGTTTCTATCCTAGGTTCCCTACCAGATCCAAGGAAGCTCAATAAAGTTTTGGGAAGGAAGAAAATCCCAGTCGGAAGAACACCAGTTCGGCAATCAATAAAGATTGCTTACAGACGTGATTAAAAGCTAGAGGGAGGTTGATTCACCCAACATAGTGAAGATTACAGTTGCACCATACAGCATTAAACAGTGGTAACGAACCGAGAACCGGTTAAGAGTAACTAGTGTTAGTACAGTAACAATTAACATTAGTAATTAGCACTTGCGGACTGAATGGTTCGATGTGCAACGAGGATGATCTGTCGACTAACACTTAACTTTACTAACTGTGTAAACACTAGAAAAGAACTTGTGCAGTTGGTTAGAGAACATTAGGAACGGACATTGTGTAGAGTGAATCCGGTCCATAAGTAACTGTTCATACCACCGGTGTCTATTTCTCATGTTCATGAAATGGGATTACCAGAGGTCTACAGAAGCAAAGCAGTATCCGGCAGGATGGTTCCGGCAACGGGTGAAACGTACTTGTTCTGACGTAACGTGCTGTGGTCTATCTTTGCTGTGATCAGCGGACTGATCTGATGTCTGAGAGTCAGATTCTCTACACTTTATAGAACACGTCACACATTTTCTTCGCATACACGTCTCATACACGTTACACTTTTATTTTAATAAATTAATCTTTATTAATTTCTAGAAGTAAGAGTTGTTGAGTATGTTGCGTTGGGGAAGTATGAGAAGGGGGCATAGTACGACAGTGTGAGAGTGATAGGAAAAGGTGTCCATAGGCTGATGGAGTGTGTTGGACGGAAGCTGGTGGATTCTCCAGAATATTGAGGGGGGAAAAAAAAAAATAATATTATAATGTGGGTGTCGGATCTCCTCACTCCAGGGACGACACTTTAAAGGAGGACACGACACGTACATAGACTACGCTTGGGTTCAAAGAGAGAAAACGTTAAAGATTAAAACTAAAATAAAAACTAGTCCATCCATCATGTGCCATGCCGGAAAGCGTGGGCGGTCATGACTCGCCATTTCACTCGATCACCAGAGTCGTGGATCAGCTCAGTGTTCCTGTCTCGACCATGCCACGAGGCCAAGCCATCCAGGTATTTCATTCTTGGTCTTCCCTTTAGTCTCCTCCCTTCGATCTTGCCAGCTGTCACCAAGTTCTCCAATTCAATTCTTCTCATAACATGTCCAACAAATTTTGACTGTCTACGTCTAATTTCTCTAATCAATTTACGATTTTCAGTTGTTTCCTGTAGTACTTGGTCATTGATTTTTCTGTCTAGTAGATAAAGATAAATTACGTTATTATACCAAAATAAAACAGAACGAACTGTAAACTAGTAAAGTAAATTAGCCCTCTACTTGCCTATTGGGTTTACAGTGCTAGTCCCATATTTGTATAATAGATCAATCGGCACTGGGTGGGTGATGTGGCTAAAAACACACCGGCCGACCGCCTTTACTTTCAATAACATTTCCTGGTATCCATTGTAGGACTGGCAACCCTGGCCTAGGTGTTAACGTCTTTCTCCGTAATCTCGAATATTCTCGTGAGTAACGTAACCTGCGCGAGAATCGGTATCGGTTCTCGCCGCGTTGGTAACTTACTAGGTATGTGAGCCGGTCGCTCAGAAACAATGGCAAACTACTGAGCGTAATCTTGCCTAGTACATCAACAGCAGCTGAAAAATGCTGATGTTTACTGCAACGTCCTGTAAGGGATATGCAAAAAACAAAACAAAAAAACTTGTAGGCTGTATAACCTGGAAATCCAGATCAATTTATAAAAGGCAGGGGTGGGGGAAATGGGAAAAGTAGGGGAAACCAAAAAAAAAGGGGTGGGGTGGGGGTGGGGGGGGGGGGTGTTCGAATCCCTGTTCTACCACGGCCACAGCCAAAGAAGCTAAAGAATATATACCATGTTTCCCCGACAATAAGACCGGATCTTATATTAATTTTAGCTTTACAAAATGCACTAGGGCTTATTTTCGGGTGATGGTTTACATATATCTTCTTCTTTTCGTTCATCCGGAGTGTTTTTTCAGATGTGATTGCGGTGTGTCTGTTATGCGCCCTTGGGCCGAAACCCGTAGGCCAACACATCCGGCTACAGCGTGCTTTTTTGTTACCAGGTAGCATTCCTGGGAGACTCTCACTTTTGTGGTGCCATCTACAACCCAGCTGGCCAAGTTGGAACGGTCGAAGACAACGGTCATCCCTCAAAGGAAGGCAGGGACAGTCCATAGCATTTTCCGCCATCCAAGGTTGCTTCCATTGTTGCAGGGCCGGCACATAGCGCCCTGGTTCTGGGCTTACCGAGGGAATCGTCACGTCCTGCTCATGGCTGCTTTAAATCCTCACTTCAATATATTTGTCATTTCGTTTGCCCCGGGCCATTCCCGCACAAGCCAGACAGGTTTGCAGACGGTATCCACTCAGCGAGTTTTCGGACATGTGCTTGTCGTTGCGCCCGTCAGAGCTGTTCCAGGCACGACAGACATTCGGAAAACTACCTAGTCAGAGCTGTTCCGAACAAGAGCGGCATTCGGAAACTAGGTGGTTAGAGCTGTTCCTAGCACGAGAGACATTCGGACGAGACATTTCACTCGGACGTAATTGCGTAGTGTCAATTTTTAGTTTGCCACCCGTAGGACGACACTTCCGACTTCCGGCGGGCATTTTTTAATGAGGTTAGCCTTCCTCTGGTGTCGAGGCACGTTAGACTGTTGTGATGTCGCCAACATCTCAGCTGGTCGACTTCCACACAGCAAGCTTTTCCTTTGGTCTGCCACGTAATGGATTCGCAAGCCAGGCGTTCCATTTCGTGTCATCGAGACAATTTTTCACCTTTGACTACACTCACTCCATGAGTACGGTTAAAGACTTTCATCGGAACGTGCGACCGAGGTGTTTTTCCACCTTTTAGTACTCGCTAACGAGGTAGGCTACATGTGCTGCCGGCTCAGCACCTTACCTCCGTACAGCAGTGAGCGAGAAACGGCCAGGCCCTCTCATCCGGGGATCCCTCATATCCCCCAGCTGAGAGCCTTCGGACAAGTATCTGGACTGGGCATGTAGCGTGCCCAGTATCTCACCTCCATTTTTCGGTGGAGGCGTTTGTGTAAGTATCTGGACCAAGATTGTGGCTTCGTGCGCCGGAGCTTAAATTTTGACTGCTATCCTCAGTCTTACCTGCAGAGCAGCAGGTTGTGTCTCTCTTAGTCTGGTCCCTATCCCATATGCTGTCCGATATGTAGTTTTTCATCCATCGGCAAGCACATGGGGTCGATGGGACACGCAAGCTCCCCCACCACGGCAAGGTGGAGACACATCGGGGGAGTTTACATATATTATTTTTCACATAAAAAATCTATATTTATTCATGTAAAAAAATTCTACATTTATTGAAATACAGTTGTGTCACCTTCTTCTGGAACATCGTCTTAACTCTCCAAATCAAGCGCGCACCAGTGGCGTCTGTACCCCGCCTGGCTATTCGGCAAAAAGTCTCTCATTCTAGCTAACGATCTTAACTAGGGCTTATTTTAGGGGTAGGTCTTATGTTAAAGGTATCCTGAAAAATCGTGCTAGGGCTTATTATAGGGGTCGGTCTTATTTTCGGGGAAATGATATACTCATATGTGTGTGTGTGTGTGTGTGGATGGGTGGGTATGTGTGCGTGTGTGTCTGTGCGTGTGCATATATATATATATATATATATATATATATATATATATATATATATATATATTGTGTCTGTGTGAGTGTGTGCGTGTGTGTGTGTGTGTGTGTGTGTGTGAGTGTGTATGTGTGTATGTGTGTTCTTGCCGTGGGAATTTGTTAGTCACGGGAAGCAACTCGGGAAATACAATTGCCATTTTCCGTTTGTTATTACATATCTTGACTAACGACGTTTGCAGCGAACCTTCGCTGGAAATGTCATGAGCACGGTCGGACGCCTGGGCTCGTCGCTTGCCACAGTGAAGGAAAAACTGACAGCCTCTTCCTCCTTGCTCTAAACCTACAAAATTTGATGGCGTTGTCATATCACAGACTTAACACAGGACACTGCTATCAGACAGTTTTTGTGTGTGGTATTATTACATATCTTAGGCAGTCCCTTTGGCAATGTCATGAGACAGAAACGCTGGAGTATATCGCCACAATGGAAAAGATGGACGAAAGGAGAGGCAGGGGAGGCCAAGAGACAAGATGCTGGACAATTTGACACCATGGCATAGAGGAACATCGGTATCCGTAATGATTAGCAGCACAAGAGACAGAAGTGCTGTGGACAGACACGATCACCAACGTCACATGGCAAAAACTACAAGAAGAAGACGATTTAGCGTATGTTCGCCATCCCAATTTACAGTGTTACTGCAGGTGGATCCTATTTCACTTCTATTGAAACATAAATGAACCGACAAAATTGTGCAGAGCAGAACGGAAGAAATAGTAATTAAGGCCGAGACACTGGCTGATGACACGACGACATATTGTTTTTCCAGATCTTGTTATGCAGGTCACTCGCTTTGGGCTCAAGCCTAATCCTATTCACGTGCAACTACTATCTAGTTCTTCTTAGTTAGTTGCATATCCTATACAGACGTAGCAGTCAACCCCAGCATTTTTGGTTGCTCATGATTCCGGGACAAGTTTACGTTCAGTAGTTTGCCATTGCTTTTTCAGCGATAGGCACCCATACATTTCATAAAAAAACCAACACAGCTGTGTATTTCGAACGCGGCATGCGGGATTACGAACTGCATCTTTAACCCCTTCGCCACTTTTTGGGCGTGGATTACCTTTCCCTATTACCAGTGTCCCATACCATCAGACGAACCAACTCCGACTTCAAAGGTACTTGTAATATATGTCTCCAAATGAAGGACGAGAAGTCAACATTTTAGTCCAACTGACAGGTGTAAGGGTTGAACCCGCTACTTCGGCATCAGCACACCGGATGTTTAAGAACGAGAGCTCTTATCCACGCCACCATGCTGACCTCCACGATGGCGCGTTATTTGATCTCAAGGAAGGCCGCATCCTCGGCTAGCTACCGGGAGATGAACCAAGGCCACATCCTCGGCTAGCCACTGGGAGATGAACCAAGGCCACATCCTCGGCTAGCCACGGGGAGATGAACCAAGGCCACATCCTCGGCTAGCCACGGGGAGATGAACCAAGGCCACATCCTCGGCTAGCCACGGGGAGATGAACCAAGGCCACATCCTCGGCTAGCCACGGGGAGATGAACCAAGGCCACAAGGAAAATGCAAAGAGTACAATAGACAGACAGAAAAACCAATGACCACGTCCTGCAGGAAACAAATGAAAACCGTAAACTTATTAATTAGATAAATTAGATGTAAACAGTCACAATTATTTGGTCACGTTATGAGAAGAAATAAATTGGAGAACTTGGTGACAACTGGCAAGATCGAGGGGAAGATAAGAAGGGGAGGGCAGAGAAGTAAATACCTTGATGGCTTGGCCACGTTGTATGATCGAGACAGGAACACTGAGCTGATCCACGACTGTGGTGATCGAGTGAGATGGCAAAACATGACCGCCCACGCTTACTGGTATGGCGTGTGATGATGATGATGACATTGGCTGTCCAGATGTGGGGAGACCTGTTACTGAAGACATCTGCAGCACAGAAAGGGGGCGGGGGGGGGGGAATCCATGTGAAAGACAAACACCCCTGACGAAGCTAAAAGGTCAGTCCAGCGTCTTGATAATGGACCAGGCAGTGAAACAATGGGTAACAGGAGAAAAATATGGAACGGGCTGTGCTTAATGAAGATATCATTGATGGTGGAATACACAAATAATTTCGGGTTGTGTTTATTGGAGAATTACTCAAGACAGAAAGGAAAACGTGAATCTGACTGTGCTTTATGGCACAGATCAACAGAGTAGGAAGAATGCTTATTTAAAGAAACCACTGACCGTGGAAAGAAAAACGTGGATCGGATTATGCTTATGGCAGTGATCACCGAAGGTAGATATGAAACCATGGATCGGATTGTGTTTATGGCAGAAATCACCCAGAGTAGAAAGGAAAGCATACACCGGATTGTGTTTATAGCAGAGATCACCAAGGGTAGAAAGTAAAACGTGGATCGGATTGTGCTTAGAGCTTAGATCACCGGAGTTGGAAAGGTAAGCATAAACCGGATTGTTCTTATCCCAGGGATTACTGAAGTGGAAAGAAAGAATGTATGGGGTTGTGCATGTGGTAGAGAACGAATGCAAAATGTAACTAGGAGGCTTGACGAAAGGAGGCACACATATTCAAGCGAACGTTTCGACCAAAGGTCTTTATACAAAACAAGACAGTTAGACAATTGACATACCACAAGCGTGCGTGAATGCGGCGTACGTACCGAGCGCGCGTGCGTGGTACAGTAGGTCATTGTTACAAGTGAAGTTTGTCTTGTCGACGTAGTTAAAAACTTCAAGTAGAATTAAACGGTCGACGCAGTTAAGAACTTCAAGTAGAATTAAACGGTCGACGTAGTTAAAAACTTCAAGTAGAATTAAACTGTCGACGCAGTTAAAAACTTCAAGTAGAATTAAACAGTCGACGCAGTTAAAAACTTCAAGTATAATTAAACGATCGACGTAGTTAAAAACTTCAAATTGAATTAAATGAGTTTAAAAGGTAAGAGGGTTGACTTCATTGCCACGAGTATTATCTCAAATGGCTCGGTCACTTTCCGCAGAGCGGCCTACATAAAGCGTCGCACAAAGCACGAACTCCGTAGCTCCAGCAACGACCCCCAGGAGTATCCGAGAAAATTGCACCCGTGAAACAAATGACGTTGGCCTGAATCGAATCCACAAACCCCCTCTACCGTGTGTCCACCTTGTCGAGGTAGAGGGGCTTGTGTGTTCCAATGACCCCAAGAGCTACGCCGACGGTAGCACAGCTACTGGTAGGGTCACCCATGTCGGACAGGTCAAGGGAGAGGGTCCAGACCAAGTGACACACAAACCTGCTGCCGTGTAGGTAGACTGGGGACAGTCAAAGGCTAGGGAAAGCACCCCGAACAAATGCTTGTCGAAATCGGATGTACTGAGCCACAGGCTTGACAAAGCAATGCAACGTAACTTAATTCATGATGTCACAAATTAAATTTAATCGTTATGGTGCTAATCCCGTGAAGTCCCATCAGGCGGTGATAGTGCCGGGCCCCCTGCCTCGAGGGGTCCACCCATAACTACTGGTGGTCACCTTCCCCTGTGCTGTGGAGTCAAGGCACAGAGGAGTAGGTTAAGAGCTATTGACCAAACACCCCGGACACTCAACATACTACAGTGGAATGCCGAAGGAGTATATAACAAGCAAGTCTCCCTAACACAGCGTCTCCATAAAGATAGAATAGATGTGGCATGCATTCAAGAGACACACCTCAACGCCAATCGCAAATTTTCAGTCAAGGGATATCAGGCCACACGTTTCGACCGCGAAGGACACAAAGGAGGAGTTCTAATACTTACACGAAATACAATACCTTGCAGCGAAGTATCTGTGATCTCTGACAACCAAACAGAAATTGTAGGTGTTGATATAATGATAAAGGACGTGAAAATAAGAATTTACAATCTGTATAGCCCGGCAGATAAGGATCTTACACTCTCAAACATGAAAATAACTGACAGAAATTGCATTGTTGTTGGAGACTTTAATAGCTGTTCAGAAAGATGGGGATACCCAGATACTGACAAAAGAGGAGATGAATTTGAGGACTGGGAAATAGACTCTTCTTCTTCTTCTTTCGTTCGCTTGAAATATGTCTATATCTGCAATGTCGTCTCTTGCATGAATTGAACTGTCTTTTTCAGTTCACACAGTGGTCCATAGAGTTTATCTTCCACTGTTGTCTCTCTAGGCCAGAAGGTTTGCCTAGATATGTTATATTTTGGGCAGTCTTGGAGTATGTGCTCTGCTGTCTGCGACGCCAATCCACATGTGCACATGGCTGTTTCACCAATCTTGAATTTTGTATACATGTGGTTGCGTAATCTATTGTGTCCTGTTCTGAGGCGCAGAATAATGACTTGTTCTGGTCTGTCCATAACGTGGTAGTCATCTTGAGCAGGTTTTGGTGGCTTTCTGACTGATTTGATCATTCTTTTCTTTTGGTGGTATGTAACTGGGCACATCAGGCTGTTCTTCTTTGGCTCCTTCCTTAGCCAATTGATCAGCTCTGTCGTTTCCGGGTACTCCACAGTGGGATGGTATCCACTGTATGGTGACTTTATGCTGACTGCCTAAGTTCAGAAAGTAGTGTCCTTAGTACTGGCAATTTCCCAGAGAGGAGCGCCTCGAGTACTGATTTTGCATCTGTCAGTAGCACCACAGGTTGTGTACCATTGCTGTTATTTAGTAATTTCTCTGTTGCTATCTTGATTGCCTCAATTTCGGCATCATAGTTATGGCAGTACTTTCCTGTCGGTACTCTGGCTGTGTCCCTAGTATTATTTGGGTATTCTATGTACACTCCCGCTCCTCCATTTCGAACAGCATTTTGTGCTGACCCATCTGTGTAGACTCGGATCCAGAGGTCCTGTGGGTATTCTTCATCAAGGAAGCTGAGAGTGGCTGTTCTGCGCAGCACACTGTTCTGTTCTTCCTTGTCAAATATTCCTCTCACTTTTGTCTGGATTTTTAACGATAGTCTATGCTCATCTTTCCATGGAGTTCGCTCTGGAATAGTTGTTAGGGGGATACCAACTGTGGGCAGATCAGTGGTTTCTCTGCAGAGTCGTTTGGCCTGGTGGATAAAACTACTTCTTTTCAACCGCCCCATAGCTAGGTTTTCAAATCTGTTCTTCATAGGGTGGCCTGGCAAGCTGAGGAACTTTTCTGCTTGTATTAGCGTTTTCGTATCTCTGCGCTCACTCAGTGCCTGTGTCCTTCCCATCTTCTCCATTTCCACTATAGGGGTTGATCTCATCCCTCCTGTGGTGACTCTAAGTGCTTGATTTTGCACCTTGTCCAGCTCTTGTAGTGTGGTTTTTGATGCTGAACACCACGCAGTTGACCCATATTCCAGGTGTGGTCGTATGCTCTGTTGGTAAACTTTGCTAAGTATTTTCGTACTGGCTCCCCATGTGGTTCCACTTAGCTTTCTCAGAATGGCTATTTTCCTTCTGGCTTTAGCTACTGATTTGTTGATGTGCTTTCTCCATGTCAGCCTGCCATCAAATGTTACTCCAAGGTATGTTGGTTCTTTATCATCTCTTAGGGGTGTTCCATTTATCTGGATGATCCCTGCCTTTTGTTTTGGAGAAAGGGTAAATAGGGTGGTGCTGCACTTGTCAGTGTTTATGCTGACACACCATCTATTTGCCCATGCAGCAAATGTATCTACAGCTCTTTGTAGCAATCTGGTGGCCACTGATGCATATTCATTTGTGCTCCATAGAACCAGGTCATCGGCGTACATTGCCGCTTTAATTCCATGCGGTAGGTGAGCAACAAGATCATTGATGAAGATTAGAAAAAGTGTGGGGGACAAGACTCCGCCCTGGGGGACACCGTGACGCAGTAGTACTTTCTTGCTCTTGAGTCCGTCTATCTGTACTCGGGCTCTTCTGTTGTGCAAGTATGCTTTCACCCATTTGTACATTCTTCCATTGACTTTGCAGTTTCTCAGTTTCTTCATCAGACCTTCTTTCCAGACTTTGTCAAAGGCTTTCTTCAGATCTATCCATGCTGCAAGCACCAGCTTCTTCTCTTGGAATGCATCCTCAATTTCTTGAGAGAGGTAGGTTGTCTGATCTTCCGTAGAGTAGCACTGCCTAAAGCCAGCCTGCTGTGGCACAAGGATGTTTTTACTTTCAATGTACCACTGCAGTCTGTGATTGATGATGCGCTCCAGTGTTTTGCAGAGACAGCTGGTGAGGCTAATTGGTCTGTAGCTGGAGGCAATGGAACCATCTTTCCCTGATTTTAGGAGGGGTATCATGATTGCTTCTCTCCAGGCTTGTGGAACACTGCCTAAGGTCCAGCTGTTATTGAAGATCTGCAACAGCTTTGTTTTGGCCTCTGTTCCTAGGTTCCTGATCATTTCATTGGAGATACCATCAGCTCCTGGTGACTTTCTCATTTTCAGTTTTGATATGGCTAGCTCCAGTTCGCTGATTGTGAAGGGTGCCTCCAGAACCTCATGTACTATTTCCTTCTGTCCTGTATGTTGTCGTTTCTCTCGAATCTCTTGTTGTTTCTCTGGACTAATTTTGATATTGTTATCTTGTGCGAATGAGTCCGCAAAATGGTCAGCTGCTTGCTTTCTTGTTAAGATTTTTCCATCTTTATGTAGCGCAATTTTTGAGTTTCTCCCTGTGCCCTCGTCATTAAGCTGTTTTATTAGCTTCCACAATTTCCTTGTGTCTCTTTCAAAGTTCAGAGACTCTGTTTTCTCCTGCCAGCTTTTCCGTCTAGCCTGCAGCTTGGCCCTTTGAAATTTGGCTTTTGCGTGCTGGAATTTATTGTGGTGCTCTTGGCTGGGTGTGGCCTCTGCTTGCTTTCTACACACTTCCACATCATTATGCAACTGTTCCAGTTCACTACTCCAGTAGGGTTTATATTGTTTACGGGCTCCTCTTGGTACTGTTTCTCGCGCTGCCTGTAGCATGCATTTCCCAAACTCTTCAACTACTTTATTTATGTCTTTCTCAGTGTTCAGGTTTCTAACCAGTATGCTGGTGCGATGCTTGTACATTGCCCAGTCTGCTTTCTTGTAGTTCCACCTCGAGAGGGTGGTGCTTTCACTTAGAAGCTCATTTTCTACGGTTAGAAAGACTGGCCGATGGTCACTGCCACCAAGTTGTTTCCCAACAATTCGTGTAATGTTCCACTCCAGGTCTGGTGAATGAAAAGCCAGGTCAGGTGTAGTTGTAGAGTGCCATGATCTCGAGTAGAAAGTATGTGGGTCGGACGGCTTGTTAATCAGGATGAATCTATTCTCATCCTGCCAGTCTTCCAGTCTCTCTCCTCTCTGGTCCATGTGATCATAGCCCCAACTCTGCGAGTGGCTGTTGAAATCACCACACACAATCATTTTTTCTTTTAGTGGTAGTGTGTCCAGTGCCTGTGGGCGGTCACTTGGACAGTAGTAATTGATCAGATGTAGGTCTGTATTACCTGTCTTAAGTTTAAGTGTCTGATACTCAGCCCCTTCCATGTAGACTTCGATTTGGGAAGCCATGATGTTATTTTTTTTACAAGGGTCAGTATCCCACCTTTTCGCCTGTCCTTTCGGTCAGATCGGTAACACTGGTAGCCTCTGATTTTGAAGGCTATATTTTCATTGAGGTGAGTTTCTTGCAGGCAACATATGCTTACTTTTTCTTGGTCCAAGATGTTTTCTAATTCTATTTTTTTGTTGCTGACTCCCTCCGCATTCCAGTGCATTATTTTAAGTCTTCGTTTGGTAAGGCCAGTCATCCTATTCTCATGTCCCCTGGCTCCACAGGACATCTGAGAAGGACCTCCAGTAGTTGGGGTTGGACCCTTTCGAGACATAGGGCCCGGCAATGCACCTGCCTGGGGGTCCAAAGCAGGGCGAGCACCATAACGATTAGCAGTAGTCGACATATTCCATTTTGCGTGATTGCGTGGCATCCTGATTTCTGTGGTGCGCCTCTTGGCTGGTTGCCTCCGACTTCAGCACCTTTCTTTGCTAGAGCAGACTGTGGTCTCACTCGAGTGTAGATGTGTACGCGCGCACACACCTGTCTGCGCATGCATGTACGTGCATACACATCTAGAGCATACTGGTTATTTTCCGGCGCCAGAGATTCGCCGTCGCCCCTTCTCCTGTTAGTTTAAACAGGTCCGCCGCGTGAAGGCCAGGAGTTGGACTTTTGCTGCATAGGTTATGTATTCACGAGCCATTGAGGTATTTAAGCAATGTTGGGCGCTCACCCCAACACCGCGCCTCGGCTACATACAGCAACATTTGGAACCCGGAAATAGACTCAAATCTCCATCTACTCAAAAAAGCAGATGACACACCGAGCTTCTACTCCATAAGATGGATAACCACTTCTACCCCAGACTTAGCTTTCTGCACAGGAGACATCCTCCACAAAATCGATCGCCATGTGCTTGACCAATTGGCAGGTAATGACCACAGACCAATCAAGCTTGTAATGAATATGGGGTATGTTCCACAGGAGCAAAAGCCTTTGCCCCGCTGGAATTACAAACGAGCAGATTGGGACAGATTTGCCATACTAACAGACAAATATTGTGAAAACATAAATACACGATATGGCAACATGAAGCAAATGGTGGAAAGTCTAAACATAGCAATAATACAGGCGGCCACTGAGTCTATTCCAAGAGGGGCGAGGAAAAATTACAAACCATACTGGACTGAAGAACTACAAATTTTGGAGGACAAAGTTGAAGATGCCAGGAAGACCGCAGAAAGAGAACAAACAACTGAAGCGAACATCTCTCTCAAAGCCATCTCAGAAAAATAGAAAAGAACAGTAAATCAAACAACAAGAGATTGTTGGAGGGAAAAAACAGAAAACCTGAATTTTGACAGGGATGGAAATAAACTATGGAAACTAGTGAAAGCCGTGAACAATGAAGGACCTAGAAACAAACAAATAACAATTAAACAAGGAAATGCCTTGCTTACAGGAAAAAAGACTGCAAATGCACTAATGGAACACTATGCCAGTGCAAACCACATTGATATTACAACCGAACAGAAGAAAGCAATCAAAGATAAACAAATACATCATAGTAATACAGAGACAGCAGCAGAATATATGATGGCAAATCTAACAATGGAAGAAATGGAACAGGCAATGAATACCCTAAAAAAGAAGAAATCACAAGGAAAGGATGGAATCACAAATGAAATGCTAATAGGACTAGGCACTAAGGCAAAAAAGAAACTACTAGCAGTCCTAAATTACAGCTGGAAGAGAGGAATAGTCCCACAGGCAAGGAAGGAAGCTATACTAATACCAGTCCCAAAGAAAGGAAAAGACCTGGAAGAACCAAATGACTATCGACCTATCAGTCTACTTAGCTGTGTAGGAAAATTAATGGAACGCATTATCAATGGCAGGCTAACATGGCATCTGGAAGAAAACAAACTCTTAACACCACACCAAGCAGGATTCAGAAAGTACAGATCCACTGAAGATCAAATAACCTATATAGCTCAGGAAATAGAGGATGCCTTCAAGAGAAAAAGCACACACTAGCGGTCTGGATAGATTTAGAAAAAGCATTTGATAAAGTATGGCAGGAAGGACTGAAAGTAAAACTGCAAAAAATGCATGTTTGTAGGAAAATGTACAAATGGATCAGCCACTACCTTGAGAACAGAACTGCCAGGACAAAAGTGCAAGGACAAACCAGCAAAATGATGCTGTTGGATCAAGGTGTCCCCCAAGGAGGAATTCTTTCACCAACATTATTCCTAGCATATATAAACGACATCACGGAAAATTTTCCTGCCAGAGTACACACATCATCCTTTGCAGATGACCTAGCCATATGGACATCTGAAGAATATATTAGTACAGCTAACAGCAGAATACAGCAAGCCCTATTAGCGCTAGAGGACTGGTCAAAATCATGGCTCGTGAAGATAAGTGAGGAGAAAACAACATGCACAGTGTTCTCCCTCTCAAATAAAACGCAGCAATCTAAGCTGGTATTGAATGGAAAAATATTGCGCCATGAAGAAATTCCAAACTATCTAGGAGTCACCTTTGATCGTCGCCTGACATGGAAAACACAGGTTGAGAAAAATCGAACAAGAGCAAGGCAAAGAATGGCAATCATGAAAAAGCTTGCTGGTAAAACGTGGGGAGCAGATGAGAAAGTTCTCAAGAAGTTATATACTGGATGGGTGAGGCCAGTACTGGAATATGGCATTGCAGCTTGGGCAACAGCAGCAAAGTCAAACTTTAACAACCCTGGGAAGGTTAACCCGGTCAACAAATGCCCGCAGATGTCGGATGTGTCGGCCTAACGTCGCAAGAACGCAGCTCTGCTGTAAACAGGCACAAAGCAGTCACATCCGAAAAAAAAAATCCGGATGAACGCAGCAGAAGAAGAAGAAACTTTAACAAAATTGAGTCCAAAATCAAGGAATGCGAATCATAACTGGAAGCCTGAAGACAACGCCTATTAATGAACTAGAAAAGATCACTTGTTTACAACCAATGCAGGATAGAAGAGATAGCAGAGCCCAGCAACAAGCAGAAAAATTTAGAAGATTGACAGACCACCCTATGTATAAAAGGTTTAGTGGTTTTGGAAAGGGAAGACTGAAGCGTAGCAACTTTGTAGAAACTGCAAAACGAAAGATTAGGGCAGATCCTATACTTAACATATCAACAGTCAAACCCATTTACAATGCAGACAAGTTCCCAGCTTGGAGACAACAGCAACTGCTTGAGATGAATGAAAACATTCCTGGTATTGAGAAAAAGAACACTCAGCATGAAACCGAAAGAAGAGAAATAACCCTAAACTATATAAAAGAACATTACCCAAGCAGCAATTGGACCCATGCATATACAGATGGATCATCCAAAAATTCAATAGAGAATGGAGGAGGAGGAATTCTCCTAAATTTAAAAAATGGAGTGAAAAAGACACATTCAATGGCAACTGGAAAGTTTTCAAGTAACTTCAAAGCGGAGGTAGAGGCTCTGAAAACTGCAGCAGAAATGCTCTTGATGGAGGAAAATAAAGAGAAGCAAATAGCTATCTTCACAGATGCAAAGTCAGCTGTCTCAATACTGAAGAGCAATAACAGCACAGAAATAGCTGAACTAAGAGCAGCACTTTATGGTCTATGCCAGAAATCCAAAAAAGTTGTAATACAGTGGATCCCTGGAAATGAAGAGGCTGACAGACTGGCAAAAGAGGGCGGACGACTACCACAGCCTGACATAGACATAACCTATAATGAGGCAAAGAGGTTGATAAAAAGCACCTATAGAACCAAATGGGAATCAGAGCATCCAGGCCACCAGACGGATGATGCATATTACAAACTCGACCGGAGAGAACAAGTAGCAATCTTCAGACTCCGCACAGGACATAACAGGCTGAAATACCACTTGTTCAATAAACTAAAGATAGGAGATACTGATGAATGTAATTGTCGAACTGGAAAAATGACAGCAAAACATTTGTTGCAGGATTGCCCAATATATGCAGAACAGAGAACGATATTTTGGCCCACACCTGCTTCTTTTGAGGACAAGCTCTATGGAGATATCAACAAGCTCAAGTTGACCGCAGCTTACTTTAACTACATACAGGTTGACATTTAAAGGTGTATGAAGAAGTATTAAGACTGCCACACTTCATACCACAGGTATGTCGGTTACAAAAGCCTCCCAGAGGCATGAAATGGAATATTGCTTGGATAGCAAATCCATTACGTGGAAAGTCTGAATCAAAAGCTCACTGTGTGGGCTTCATAAAAGGTGGAAAAAGTGTCCTAGTGGCACGAAATGGAATATTGCTTGGATAGCAAATCCATTACGTGGAAAGTCCGAATCGAATCATAAAAGGTGGAAAAAGTGTCCTAGTGGCACGAAATGGAATATTGCTCGGATAGCAAAACTGAAAAGCATCTGATGGCTGCAGAAATGTGGTTTCTGAGGAAAATGCAAAAAATACCACGGACAGACAGAAAAACCAATGACCAAGTACTACAGGAGACAAATGAACATCGTAAACTGATTAGAGAAATTAGACGTAGACAGTCAAAATCTTTTGGTCATGTTATGAGAAGAAATGGATTGGAGAACTTAGTGACAACTGGCAAGATCGAGGGGAACAGACCAAGAGGAAGACCGAGAGGAAAATACCTGGATGGCTTGGCCACATGGCATGGACGAGGCAGGAACACTGAGCTGATCCACGACACTGGTGATCGAGTGAAATGGCGAGTCATGACCGCCCATGCTTTCCGGCATGGCACATGATTGATTGATTGAGCAAATCCATTACGCGGAAAGTCCGAATCGAAAGCTCACTGTGTGGATGTCATCTGCACACTGCATTCTTCTGGTTTCTGGAAGAACAGCCTATGGTGAACGGAAAGCCCAATATACGGAAGTGAGGCCAAGCAGCCATGTGCAGGACGTGACGATTCCTTGGGTGAGCCCAGTACCAGAGCGCTGTGTGTTGGCTCTGCAATTATGGAAGCCTCCTTGGATGGCGGGGAATGTCCATTGTCTGCCCCTGCCTTCCCTTGAGGGCTGATCAGGATGTCTTTGGCTGTTCTATATGGGCCAGCTAGGATGGGGGATAACACCACAACAGTGAGAGTCAAACGTCCTAAGAAACCCCCGGGAAGGTTAACCCGGTCAACAAATGCCCGCAGAAGTCGGATGTGTCGGCCTAACGGCGCAAGAACGCAGCTCTGCTGTAAACAGGCACAACGCAATCACATCCGAAAAAAAAAAAAAAAACTCCGGATGAACGCAGCAGAAGAAGAAGAACCACAAACTTCGGATCGTGAGATAGGCGACTTAACAGCTTCGCCACGGAGACCCCGCTTAAGAGAATACGCTGGGAAGCCGGACACACGAGAGTCACAAACAACATAGAACACCTCCCCGGAGTGTCAAACACGTGATTTATTGTTTTGGTAAACGTTAATTAAATACTTTACTTTGAGAATTCATCTGTGAGTCCGCACTGGAATATGGGGGGGGGGGGGGGGGGGGGTGTTCTAAAAAATCGCATGTTGTGACAAACACCTGAATCAATACCATTTCTCTCAATCTCTTCCTTCTGTCTCAGGAAGTTATTGCCAGAACTCTTGCTATCCCAGGCGGTTGTTACTGTGAAGGAGTTAAATGACAACACTGTGGCACATAAAACGTTACTGTAACATTATAGTTTAGCCAAGAATCGACATCACAGCACTCAGGACATTCCCAAACGCGCCCCGTCACCATCTTCAACAAGCACTGAAAAGTCCTAGGGTGTATTTTTAATGACAGTGCAGTGTTTGAAAATATTGCCGGTCCAAGTTTTTATTTACCTAATATGTTGCATGATCTTTACAGAGGATGAAAACAAAACTTTGACCGGCATTATTTTCAAACACTGCACAGTCATTAAAAATACACCCTATACTTATGGTGTCAGTCTCAGTCTGATTATTACGTACCGAGTGTAACAGTTTGTCGAATGCTGTTAAGGACAGCATTTCAGATAAGAAGTCGCCAGTAAACGCCCGGTGCGTTGCCTGGTACATAATGGGTTTAACTCTTTATCTGCTCAAAGCCACTCCATGTGGGAATTAGATTGGAGTCTGTTGACAGTGAAAAAGCTAAAACCTGTGGAAAAAACATGGCCAACATAAACATCATCCCAACTGGCCCACGTATATTGTGTTGAATCATCAACTGCTCGCATCCTAATATGAATCCCCCAAGATGTGAAGTTGTTGTGCCTGTCGTGTACACCTTGATTGTTTCTGAGTTTGGAGAGGAAAAGGAGATCCCTGCAACACAGTAACTGTAAAGATGATATTGTTGTACAAAGTTGAGAGAAACCCCACAGCACAGTTAGTCGTTGTGTCCTGACGAATTTACTTCGGAAGGGATCGAGGCGTCTATGGTCCTGCCGGATGCAATCTAAACTGAACAGAGCTGAAATTCTTCTTCTTCTTCTTCTTCTTCTTCTTCTTCTTCTTCTTCTTCTTCTTCTTCTTCTTCTTCTTCTTCTTCTTCTTCTTCTTCTTCTTCTTCTTGTGCGTTCATCCGGAGTGTTTTTTCAGATGTAATTGCGGTGTGTCTGTTAGGCACCCTTGGGCCGAAACCCTTAGGCCAACACATCCGACTTTAGCGTGCATTTTTGACAGGTTAGCATTCCTGGGGGATTCTCACTTTTGTGTTGCCGTCCACATCCCTGATGGTCAAGTTAGAACGGTCGAAGACTTTACGATCAGCCCTCAAGGGAAGGCAGGGGCAGTCCATGGGCATTATCCGCTATCCAAGGCCGCTTCCATTGTTGCAGAGCCGACACATATCGCCTTGTCGCTGGCCTCACCGAGGGAATCGTCACGTGCTGCTCATGGCTGCTTTAGTTCCTCACTTCCATGTACGTGCCGCTCCCCGGACAAACCAGGGACGATCACATGATCACATGACTGCAGATGGTATCCACTCAGCGAGCTTTCGTATCGGACTTGTGCGTAGTCGCTGTGCCCGGCAAACAAAATAGTTAGAGCTGTAGTGTTCTATGCTAGACCAGTATCTATGTACTGCAAGAGCCCCATTCATGAAGACAGACGGTTACCCACAAACTTGATACATAATTTAGTTAAATATAAAATGGTCCTGGAGCAGTTTCCTGCTGTGGTTCTGTGATGTGATAGCGTCATCGCATTTTGCCATCAATCTTGCCCTCATTTTGGCAAGCGAACGAGTTCAGGCGTCTAACCCCCCTCCCCCCCCCCCCCCCACCCCCCCCCGATCGTGCTCATGGCATTACCAGCGCTAGCAACATCACCAGCGCGCCCACCACACATAACTTATGCTGTATGGCAAATAAGAGCTATCTTGACTGCAGTAGGATATAGCAATACAAAATGAGTTCCCCCCCCCCCCCCAAAAAAAAAACAAAAAAAAAACTTATGTTGAGATTCCGTGAATACAAAACATATACAAATTACACCTATCTCTATAATTCACATGTCGCTGTGTTGTATATTGTGTTTGTTGATTCTACATATGGAATCAACATTTTTGCTTCACTTGTGTTGTTTAGGTGCTACGTGTTTTATTATAACATATTGACAGAATTTGGCACAAAACTGCGCGATATTAGCGGCAGTTTGCCGGAAGTGGTAACGTAAACAATTATGGCGTGCTTTCAGTTGCAGACGAACGGATAGCGAAACATTATTTTTTATGTTTTCAGACTCTACAGGAACAGCTTCACCAATTTAACGAGACAGCTGAAAAGATCTATAGCAGATGTATTCCATAACCGCCCAGAAAATTACTAACCGTTACAAAATGCAGAATTACTGAAAACTCTACCCCAGAATATATTCTTCTCTACATTAGTCCCTGGAATAAGAAACGCGGAAATTCAGACAAATAGCATTATGCAATTTCTTAGGTTGGAAATATTAAACTATAACCACTCTATTACACAATGGGCATAAACTTAAACTGAAAGTTCATCAGACGAAGCCACTTAGAATGGAAGCAGTGGCATCAACATCCAATATCCAGATGGATGCACACATCACTACTGCCTCTATGTCTGTTGCTGTCTTCGCCACAAACTATCAGGTGGAGTTCACAGCTCTGCTTGATGCTGCCAATCGGTCAACCTTAATAACAGTAGATCCACCGTCGAGGGGCCAATGTCATCACAGGAACGACTTGAAAGCGACACACTTATCAGCTATCCACGGCCTGTCTGTTTGTCTGTATATCTAATTGTCTGTCTAACTCCCTGTCTGCTTGCCTGCTTGCCTGTCTGCCTGTCTGTCTGTCTGTCTCTCATAAGAGACAGGCGCTGATCACATGGCTTCAGTCACACAGAGACCTGGACACCAGAAAGCTGACAGGCTGACCACATGGCTTCAGTCACACAGAGACCTGGACACCAGAAAGCTGACAGGCTGACCACATGGCTTCAGTCACACAGAGACCTGGACACCAGAAAGCTGACAGGCTGACCACATGGCTTCAGTCACACAGAGACCTGGACACCAGAAAGCTGACAGGCTGACCACATGGCTTCAGTCACACAGAGACCTGGACACCAGAAAGCTGACAGGCTGATCACATGGCTTCAGTCACACAGAGACCTGGACACGAGAAAGCTGACAGGCTGACCACATGGCTTCAGTCACACAGAGACCTGGACACCAGAAAGCTGACAGGCTGACCACATGGCTTCAGTCACACAGAGACCTGGACACGAGAAAGCTGACAGGCTGACCACATGGCTTCAGTCACACAGAGACCTGGACACCAGAAAGCTGACAGGCTGACCACATGGCTTCAGTCACACAGAGACCTGGACACCAGAAAGCTGACAGGCGCTGATCACATGGCTTCAGTCACACAGAGACCTGGACACCAGAAAGCTGACAGGCTGACCACATGGCTTCAGTCACACAGAGACCTGGACACCAGAAAGCTGACAGGCTGACCACATGGCTTCAGTCACACAGAGACCTGGACACCAGAAAGCTGACAGGCTGACCACATGGCTTCAGTCACACAGAGACCTGGACACCAGAAAGCTGACAGGCGCTGATCACATGGCTTCAGTCACACAGAGACCTGGACACCAGAAAGCTGACAGGCTGACCACATGGCTTCAGTCACACAGAGACCTGGACACCAGAAAGCTGACAGGCTGACCACATGGCTTCAGTCACACAGAGATCTGGACACGAGAAAGCTGACAGGCTGATCACATGGCTTCAGTCACACAGAGACCTGGACACCAGAAAGCTGACAGGCTGACCACATGGCTTCAGTCACACAGAGACCTGGACACGAGAAAGCTGACAGGCTGACCACATGGCTTCAGTCACACAGAGACCTGGACACCAGAAAGCTGACAGGCTGATCACATGGCTTCAGTCACACAGAGACCTGGACACCAGAAAGCTGACAGGCTGATCACATGGCTTCAGTCACACAGAGACCTGGACACCAGAAAGCTGACAGGCTGACCACATGGCTTCAGTCACACAGAGACCTGGACACCAGAAAGCTGACAGGCTGATCACATGGCTTCAGTCACACAGAGACCTGGACACCAGAAAGCTGACAGGCTGACCACATGGCTTCAGTCACACAGAGACCTGGACACCAGAAAGCTGACAGGCTGACCACATGGCTTCAGTCACACAGAGACCTGGACACCAGAAAGCTGACAGGATGACCACATGGCTTCAGTCACACAGAGACCTGGACACCAGAAAGCTGACAGGCTGACCACATGGCTTCAGTCACACAGAGACCTGGACACCAGAAAGCTGACAGGCTGACCACATGGCTTCAGTCACACAGAGACCTGGACACCACAAAGCTGACAGGCTGATCACATGGCTTCAGTCACACAGAGACCTGGACACCAGAAAGCTGACAGGCTGACCACATGGCTTCAGTCACACAGAGACCTGGACACCAGAAAGCTGACAGGCTGACCACATGGCTTCAGTCACACAGAGACCTGGACACCAGAAAGCTGACAGGCTGATCACATGGCTTCAGTCACACAGAGACCTGGACACCAGAAAGCTGACAGGCTGACCACATGGCTTCAGTCACACAGAGACCTGGACACCAGAAAGCTGACAGGCTGATCACATGGCTTCAGTCACACAGAGACCTGGACACCAGAAAGCTGACAGGCTGACCACATGGCTTCAGTCACACAGAGACCTGGACACCAGAAAGCTGACAGGCTGACCACATGGCTTCAGTCACACAGAGACCTGGACACCAGAAAGCTGACAGGCTGACCACATGGCTTCAGTCACACAGAGACCTGGACACGAGAAAGCTGACAGGCTGACCACATGGCTTCAGTCACACAGAGACCTGGACACCAGAAAGCTGACAGGCTGACCACATGGCTTCAGTCACACAGAGACCTGGACACCAGAAAGCTGACAGGCTGACCACATGGCTTCAGACACACAGAGACCTGGACACCAGAAAGCTGACAGGCTGACCACATGGCTTCAGACACACAGAGACCTGGACACCAGAAAGCTGACAGGCTGACCACGTGGCTTCAGACACACAGAGACCTGGACACCAGAAAGCTGACAGGCTGACCACATGGCTTCAGACACACAGAGACCTGGACACCAGAAAGCTGACAGGCTGATCACATGGCTTCAGACACACAGAGACCTGGACACCAGAAAGCTGACAGGCTGATCACATGGCTTCAGTCACACAGAGACCTGGACACGAGAAAGCTGACAGGCTGATCACATGGCTTCAGACACACAGAGACCTGGACACGAGAAAGCTGACAGGCTGATCACATGGCTTCAGACACACAGAGACCTGGACACCAGAAAGCTGACAGGCTGACCACATGGCTTCAGTCACACAGAGACCTGGACACGAGAAAGCTGACAGGCTGACCACATGGCTTCAGACACACAGAGACCTGGACACCAGAAAGCTGACAGGCTGACCACATGGCTTCAGACACACAGAGACCTGGACACCAGAAAGCTGACAGGCTGACCACATGGCTTCAGACACACAGAGACCTGGACACCAGAAAGCTGACAGGCTGACCACATGGCTTCAGTCACACAGAGACCTGGACACGAGAAAGCTGACAGGCTGACCACATGGCTTCAGACACACAGAGACCTGGACACCAGAAAGCTGACAGGCTGACCACATGGCTTCAGACACACAGAGACCTGGACACCAGAAAGCTGACAGGCTGACCACGTGGCTTCAGTCACACAGAGACCTGGACACGAGAAAGCTGACAGGCTGACCACATGGCTTCAGACACACAGAGACCTGGACACCAGAAAGCTGACAGGCTGACCACATGGCTTCAGACACACAGAGACCTGGACACCAGAAAGCTGACAGGCTGACCACATGGCTTCAGACACACAGAGACCTGGACACCAGAAAGCTGACAGGCTGACCACATGGCTTCAGACACACAGAGACCTGGACACGAGAAAGCTGACAGGCTGACCACGTGGCTTCAGTCACACAGAGACCTGGACACGAGAAAGCTGACAGGCTGACCACATGGCTTCAGTCACACAGAGACCTGGACACGAGAAAGCTGACAGGCTGACCACATGGCTTCAGTCACACAGAGACCTGGACACGAGAAAGCTGACAGGCTGACCACATGGCTTCAGTCACACAGAGACCTGGACACCAGAAAGCTGACAGGCTGACCACGTATATTTTCTTTTTGCGTTAGCCCGCTTTGAACTCACGGGTAGTTGATATATGTGCTACTACTTCTAGTATACTGGACTGATTTTTGCGTGTGAAGTAGCTTACCCTATTACCAGTGTCTCTCTCTCAATCAATGGCACCTACCCCGACTTCAGAGGTTCTTGTAATTTACGTCCCCAAGCCAAGGACGAGAAGTCAACTTGTTAGTCCAGTTGACCGGTGTAGGGGTTGAACCCCTACATCGACATCAGCGCACTGGAAATTTAAAGCTATCGTTCTTATCCATTTGGTCATGCTGACCTCAATGTATTTATTTGTGCTTGATGAAAAGAATGTGACGTTTCTGAAAACACACTGTCCGTAAACATTACATTTATGTCCGTAAACATTAAATGTGTGTCCGTAAACATTAAATGTATGTCCGAAAACATTAAATGTGTGTCCGTAAACATTAAATGTATGTCCGTAAACATTAAATGTGTGTCCGTAACATTAAATGTAGATCCGTAAACATTAAATTTATGTCCGTAAACATTAAATTTATGTCCGTAAACATTAAATGCATGTCCGTAAACATTAAATGAATGTCCGTAAACATTAAATTTATGTCCGTAAACATTAAATTTATGTCCGTAAACATTAAATGTACGTCCGTAAACATTAAATTTATGTCCGTAAACATTAAATGTATGTCCGTAAACATTAAATGCATGTCCGTAAACATTAAATGAATGTCCGTAAACATTAAATGAATGCCCGTAAACATTAAATTTATGTCCATAAACATTAAATGTGTGTCCGTAAATTTTAAATGTATGTCCGTAAACATTAAATGTAGGTCCGTAAACAAAAAATTTATGTCCGTGAGGCTGAATGGGTTAAAATGTTTCCTATATACATATAATGAAACACCCACAGATACTCCGGTAGGAACCAAAGATTAAACGTTACAAACAGAAAAAAAAAGATGCAGAGAAAACAAACGTGAGGATTATTAACAGACAAAGGCGAATACATCAAGGAAACAAAAATGCATCTTGTTCCCGCTAGTCTCCAGGTAATGACAGGTAAGAGAAAACAGGGAATAGAAATCAACAGGTGTGAACATATCAGATAAAGAAAGTCACACCCGCGGCTGGTGTGCGTTATTGACAGAACGATGTTCAAAAAACATCTGCAAGGAATTGTAAAAGACGAACAGGACCAGACAAGAATGCAGACACAGCTTTCAGCAATACAAACATCAAAAGTTGCAAAAGCTGACAAATTCTCCTGCAATGTACTTAGGTGACCTTTCGTTTTGTTTCTGGAGCTGGGATAATCCATGTAATTCTAGAAAGTTCTAGAGAACAAACATGTTGTCATATTCTGGATGGAAGCGGGAAGTGTTCATATGTAAACAATGTAAACAAAACATACAAGGTGGGAGTTTTGTTCGGAGCTTACACGTTATCGAACTGTTGTAGTTAAACTGTTGCCAGGTTGGAATTTGAGACACACACTCACAGACTTGATTTACGTACATACATTTACAAATATACACGTTCAGTCAAACACTCAAATACTTGATTTACGTACACACATTTACAGACATACACATTCGGACACACAAACACAGGCTTATATGTACAGACATAGACTTGCTGACATATATTTACAAACATATATGCTCATTCATACACCCACAGACTTGATTTATGTACATAAATTTACAGACATATATTTACACATACACAATTACAAGCATATATTTTCAGACACACATGCTCGGTCATACAATCATGGTCTTCTTCTTCTTCTTCTTTGCGTTCATCCGGAGTGTTTTTTTTTTTTTTCCAAATGTGATTGCGGTGTGTCTGTTATGCGCCCTTGGGCCGAAACCCGTAGGCCAACACATCCGATGATAGCGTGCTTTTTTGACCAGGTAGCATTCCTAGGAGACTCTCACTTTTGTGGTGCCATCTACAACTCAGCTGGCCAAGTTGGAACGGTCGAAGACAACGGTCATCCCTCAAAGGAAGGCAGGGACAGTCCATAGCATTTTCCGCCATCCAAGGTTGCTTCCATATTTGCAGGGTCGACACATAGCGCCCTGGTCCTGGGCTTACCAAGGGAATCGTCACGTCCTGCTCATGGCTGCTTTAAATCCTCACTTCAATATATTGGGCGTTCCTTCACCACGGGCCGCTCCCGCACAAACCAGGCCAGTCTGCAGATGGTATCCACTCGGCGAGTTTTCGGTTCGGACATGTGCTTGTCTCTGTGCCCTTCAGAGCTGTTCCAGGCACGAAGGACATTAGGAGAACTACCTAGTCAGAGCTGTTCCGAGCAAGAGCGGCATTCGGAAACAAGGTAGATTTTCCTACCACGAGGGAAGACTAGTTAGAGCTTTTCCGGTCACGAAACACATTTCACTCGGACGTAGTTGCGTAGTGCCATTTTTATTTTGCCGCCCGTAGGCTGACACTTCCGGCTTCAGCGGGCATTTTTAATGAGGTTAGCCTTCCTCAGGTTCGAGACAAGTTAGACTCTTATTTCGACTTCCACACAGCAAGCTTTTCCTTTGGTCTGCCACGTAATGGATTCGCAAGCCAGGCGTTCCATTTCGTGTCATCGAGACAATTTTCCACCTTTGACTACACTCACTCCATGGGTACGGTTGAAGACTTTCATCGGAACGTGCGACCGAGGTGTTTTTCCACCTTTTAGCACTGCTCACGAGGTAGGCTACATGTGCTGCCGGTTTAGCACCTTACCTCCGTACAGTAGTGAACGAGAAACGGCCAGGCCCTCTCATCCGGGGATCCCTCATATCCCCCAGCTGAGAGCCTTCGGACAAGTATCTGAACTGGGCATGAAGCGTGCCCAGTATCTCACCTCCATTTATCGGTGGAGGCGTTTGTGTAAGTATCTGGACCAAGATTGTGGCTTCGTGCGCCGGAGATTAAATTTTGACTGCTATCCTCAGTCTACCTGCAGATCAGCAGGTTGTGTCTCTCTTAGTCTGGTCCCTATCCCATATGCTGTCCGATATGTAGTTTTTCATCCATCGGCAAGCACATGGGGTCGATGGGACACACAAGCTCCCCCACCACGGCAAGGTGGAGACACATCGGGGGAGCAATCATGGTCTTATTTGTACAAAAATAGACTTGCTGACATACATTTACAGACATACACGTACAGACATACATTTACAATAATAAATTTACAGAGATACACTTCCCGACATGCATTTACAGATATATAAATTTACAGACATACATTTACAGACCTACCTTTACAAATATCCACCCATCATATGCCATGGCGATAAACATGGGCGGTCATGTTTTGCCATCTCACTCGATCACCAGAGTCGTGGATCAGCTCCGTGTTTCTGTCTCGATCATGCCACGTGGCCAAGCCATCCATGTATTTCATTCTTGGTCTTCCCTTTGGTCTCCTCCCTTCGATCTTGCCAGTTTTCACCAAGTTCTCCAATTCATTTCTTCTCACAACATGCCCAAAAAATTTTGACTGTCTACTCTAATGTCTCTAATCAGTTTACGATCTTCATTTGTTTCTTGAAGGACTTGTTCATTGGTCTTTCTGTTTGTCCATGGTATTCTTTGCATTTTCCTCAGAAACCACATTTCCACAGCCACCAGCTGTTTTTTTTTCCAGCTTGACTGCTCATTGTCCACGCTTCACATCCGTACAAAAGTACAGGCTCTACGTAGCACTTCAACACTCTTTTTCTTGTTTCAATTGATATCTTTTTATTGGTCAGTATGTTTTTCATCTTGCAAAAGGCTACCTTCGCCATGGCAATTCTTGTTCTAATCTCTTCAAGGCGCATACAAATATACATACACTTATTGTACAGACAGCAAGTGGTTGATTCTTGATTTCAGAAACGAATTCTGAGATTCCCACTCATGCTCCGTCCCCCTGTACAAGTGTCCCGAAGAGCTCACTAGCTGAGTGTTCACGGAGCGGTTTGATTACAAATCCGCCTGTTGTTTACGACTTTCAGTGAAGATATCATCATCATTAAATGCCCTGTCAGCTGGCGTAGGCGTTCATGGCTCTCCACAGATCTCGGTCTTTGGTGTTCTGGATCAACTCTGCTGAAGATATTCTTCCATGCCACCGTCTCAATCTATCCAGCATCATTTATCTTGGTCTGTCTCTCTTCCCCTCGATCTTTCCAGTTGTCACGATGTTCGGAGTCGGCGTCAGCAGTGCCTTGACTTGTTTCTTCAACTCGTCTATCAGCTTTTGCAGTTGATCTCTTTCTGCTTGTGCTATACCCGTGGCTGTCTCGCCCCTCCTCACTGCTTTCCGTGAATGGTGTCTTTGTATTAATTGCGATCTTTAAGACGTCTCTGTGTCGTTGCAGGTACGGACAGCCCAAGTATCTTGCTCCATGCTTGCCTAGGCAGTTGGCGCACTTTCGTTTGTTGTTCGGTGCTCGGAATTCCGTGTCCAGCTTGGCCAGCGGACACTCCTTGAAGGCGTGGTGATCGGCGCAGTACCGGCAGATTTCCGTCTTACTGCGACATACTGCTCTGCTGTAGCCAGCCCTCTGACATCTGGAACATTGGGTGATCCTTGGGATGAATCTCTCTGGCTTCTGCATTCTCTTGTTGATTGATACTGTGATCGGCATCTCGCTGTCCTCTGTCGTCACCACCGCCAAGGTTGTGGGAATCTTGGAATAGGCGAGGAGCCGCTCCGCCTTCAAAAATCGGGTGTGGAGATTCTCTTCTCGTAGCTGCTTCAGGATTTCTTCGTCTGATAGTTCCACTTGGATACGCTTGATAACCCATTTGTTTGTCGGTGAGTGGGTGTTTCCGACTCTGGTGTCTTTCTCCTCTCTCTGCTTCTCAGTACGTTTGTCTCTTGTTTGTGGTGGGTTGTCGATCTTCTCCCTCGTGGTAGCTTCAGTAGTAGCTGTAGTTTCAGGTTCTTTGATGTAGCTAGCAGGCAGGCTCTCCACGTTCGTCTTCTTGACGGTCTTGTCGGCTCAGATCTTGGATACCGCGTGACTTTTGGTGTTCTTGCTACGTGCCATTTTCCCCCGTACCAGGCTTCTTGACTTGTTCAGGTGACTTGTCTTGATAGCGCTCGCAAGTGTCGGACGACACGGACGCACGACGACGGCGTTTCCTGCTAAATTGCTCCAGTCTCAAATACCGCTTAGTGTAGGGGTCTCCGTGGCGAATTGGTCAAGCCGTCTGCCTCGGGCTCCGAAGGTTGTGGGTTCGATTCCGGGTACATCCTTCGGTTCACGAGTACATTTTTTTCGGAGACTCCTGGGAGTCGTCGCTGGAGCTACGGAGTTCATGCTTTGTGCGACGCTTTCGGCAGCTCGCGCTGCGAAAAGAGACTGAGCCATATGGAGTAACAACCCGGTGCAATGACGTCGACCCTTAATTATATATATATTTTATATTAATACTTTTTTAAGCCACTGTATAAAGCTTAGTATAGTTCTTCATTGTGAACCTCAACCATCGCGCAATGTATTCTGTAACTTCTTACATTTGCTCAGAACAATTAATGGTTTAACAATTAGCAAAAAGAAGACACAGATTATGTCACAAGGTGCACATGAGGTACCATCAATCTTTATTGACGACGCCGAACTAGAGATAGTAGACCATTTTACATATCTAGGATCAGTGGTAAATAGCAAATTATCCCTAGATCAGGAAATCAACATCCGGATTGGTAAGGCAGCAACAACAATGAACAGGTTAAGAAAAAGAGTCTGGGAGAACAGGAAGCTTACTGCCAAAACAAAAGTCCTTGTCTATCAAGCCTGTGTCCTTAGTACTCTTCTCTATGGCAGTGAAACCTGGACAACTTACTCACACCAAGAGAACAATTTAAACAGCTTTCATATGCGGTGTCTGCGAAGAATTCTTGGTATTAAGTGGCAAGACAAAATCACAAATACTGAAGTATTGGAAAGATCAGGTTGTGTGACAGTTTATTCCATGCTCAGTCTTCGTAGACTTAGATGGATAGGACATCTTAGGAGGATGGATGATGGTAGAATACCAAAGGATATCTTTTTTGGTGAATTACAGATGGGTAAGAGATCTCAGGGTCGGCCTCTACTACGATACAAAGATGTGTGTAAGCGGGACATGATTGATACAGGCATTGATAATGCACATTGGGAGCAAGTCGCCGCTGAACGTGTTGCATGGAGGGCAAATATCAGAAATGGAATAAAGTCAAAGGAGAAAATTATTGCAGAAAAGTCACACACCAAGCGTTTGAGACGTAAGATGGTGCATGATGGTGGAAATGACCACGTGTTCAGATGCACCCACTGTGAACGGACATTTACAGCGCAAATTGGCCTTATCAGTCACACTCGCTACCGCCATAGTTAAAAGTTATTATGCCTTTTTAAAGCACAAACTATCGTCTGTCAAGACGGCAAGGTGCCAATGGAAGTTAAGAAATCTGGCACCCCTAGTGGCCTATGTATTTAATCTCCGTGAAAGTAACGCACTCTTGATATCTTATAGTTGTTAGTTAATAAAGCCCCCTCCCAACACCCGCCCGTTCATTTATTTTGAGGAAAAATAAAGTTAGCACATTGGCATCAATGCGTCATTATATGCAACACAAATAGTACAGTGATCTTAGGAGGGAAGGACATAACAATGCTAATGTGGACTGACCTTTATGTGGGACATCTGTCTTTCTTTTGTTGACTTGACACTCCCAGCTTTTCATCCTGCCATTTGTCAACAGACTCACGAAAACACAGACAACCAATTACCACCCGACCCCACCGGAAGTGGCCGCTAGCTATCTCTAAAGATAAACAGAACACGGCGGGACTCATCAGCCACCACCCAAGATAACAAAACATCCCGGGACTCGATGGCTTTCTCCAAACATAAAACACACTGGGACTTGTACTTCGAACACTGAATACTCAGGGACTATTCTCTTGAAAATACGTAGCTATCAGTGGCAAACACCGTTAGCTGTATCAATGTAAATATGAATGTTGTAAAGAAACAAGTTCAGCTATGTGAGCGCATTGATACTGACCACATCACCTACGGTGTGGAGCCGCAGTAGTTTAGTGGCTAGACACTCGACTGACAACCCGGTTGTATTGGGTTCGATCCGTAGCGGTGCGGATTTAATTGTTTAAAATTGAACTCGGCTCCCATATCGACACAGCCTAACATAGGTACCAAGAAATGTCTTGGGAAGTAAGGCGGCCTGTGTGCTACTGACCACATTACCCAGCAAGTGTCGTTAGCTTTATACAAATACAGGGTGTATTTTTTATTACTGCAGAGGGTGAATACAAAACTTGGACAGGCAATATTTTCAAACAGGCACAGCCATTAAAAATACACCCTATGTGAGTGTAACATCATATGTCCATGGTGGCTAAGCCGTGTAGAAGGGACCTTTATTTGACTGAGAGCACCCACGGAGTGCCGATTGGTTGATGGACATGTGGGTCTATCATATTTCCAAGGCACCGACGGAGTCAACCGGTGTCCTGTACTTATTTGACCACATGAGCGCATTCACCCGAGTCCAAACATGGGCTGTGAGGGCAAACTGAAGTCAAACACGTCCAATTTTCTAGATCAATGACTCTCAGACTTGTTGGACTCTCAACTTCATTAGACAATCATTCACGACCCTATGTTTTAAAATAACTAAGTAACTCCCTTACCCTGCCTTTTCATGATAGTTGAGTATCTCGCAACACCTTGTAATAATAGCCAAGCACCCGTCCCTCTCATCCACCTCCCAATTTATGATTATACTAGCTGACCCGGCCCAGTCCCTGGGGGGGATCTATCTATCTATCTATCTATCTATCTATCTATCTATCTATCTATCTATCTATCTATCTATCTATCTATCTATCTATCTATCTATCTATCTATCTATCTATCTATCTATCTATCTATCTATCTATCTATCTATCTATCTATCTATCTATCTATCTATCTATCTATCTATCTATCTATCTATCTATCTATCTATCTATCTATCTATCTATCTATCTATCTATCTATCTATCTATCTATCTATCTATCTATCTATCTATCTATCTATCTATCTATCTATCTATCTATCTATCTATCTATCTATCTATCTATCTATCTATCTATCTATCTATCTATCTATCTATCTATCTATCTATCTATCTATCTATCTATCTATCTATCTATCTATCTATCTATCTATCTATCTATCTATCTATCTATCTATCTATCTATCTATCTATCTATCTATCTATCTATCTATCTATCTATCTATCTATATTACATTTTGTTTTTAAACGAGCGAAAATCTTTATTTTCAGAGGAATTGGGCACGCAGGCCCGTCCTACATTCTGCCCTTCTTTTCTATTTCCTCTCATACATTCTTTCATTCAACATCTCTTATGAAGCAATTCTTTGACAACAAAAGGACAATAAGCATTAAAACACATGAAAATAATCAATAATACATGACTCGTTGAGGCAATGTTTAACATGGGCATCATAAATACCCATATATATATATATATATATATATATATATATATATATATATATATATATATATATATATATATATATATATATATATATATATATATATATACATATAGATGATCATATGTTCTATACATAAATAATAGTAATACCATCTTTCAGTAACGTATTCCAGTGTCCTTTTATAGGTCGCACACGGAGAATCTGAGCCCAGTGCACAAACTACGTGGCACTGCTGAGAACCTACCTCAGTATTAAAAAAAACATTGAGTTGTATATCCTTTAATATGACGTCGCATTCAACCTCAGCATTAAAAACAAATTCTGTTTGTGATCTCTTGGCAAATTAACGTTCAGTAGTTTGCCATTGATTTCTGAACAGACCGGTACCCATAACTTTTTGTAAAAAAACAACGCAAAACGGTCTGCTGCCAAATAGCCCGCAGCAGTGTTTCGAACGCGGTATGCTGGATCATGAGCTGCGTCCGTAACATCTTCGATACGGAGCCGGCCACCTCAGTATAGCAGACCCATAAATGCTATCATCATCATCATGTTCCGTATCGATAAGCGTGGGCGGTCATGTTTCGCCATCTCACACCATCACCACAGTCGTGGATCAGCTCTGTGTTCTTGTCTCGACACTGCTACACATATCGTTTTATTTATTTGTCACAAGTCCTGACAGCTATATTAGCATAGGCGCTCATGCATTTTCACAGAGATCGCGATCTTTGGCGTCTGTACCATTTCTGTTGATGACAATTCTCCAGGCCACCGTCTCTGTCCGTCCGGCATGAGTTCTCTTGGTCTGTCGATGATCTTCCCCGTGTCATATGGCAAATGACAGTGATGCAACATTCAATTGATGAGTTAGCGCATCAAAGAAGAAGATACAGAGTGTCACAAATATTGAACATAGTGACACCAGTATTGAACGCAATTCAGGACGTCAGGGAAATACGTCACCTAACGCCGTAACGGCTCAAGGGCAGTTGTGAGCCAGCTAACAAACAGATAGGATGCCCTTCACCAACGCTTGCAGATTACAAGTCGTTACTGATTCATAAGTCACCAGTCTCTGCATGGAATCGTTACGGTCTACAACCAGCGGTTGACAGTTGCTACAATCAGCTTCACTGACACAACGATCACCTGATTGTAAATATGTTATTCTCACGATGGTGAGCACAGTTTCAGTTGCGGGCAGCCTGGCGACATTGGCTGTTGGAGCTCGATCAGGGTGAGCTCCGGTTGAAGGTAGGCAGGTGTCGTTGATTAGCACTACCATGATTCTAGGCGGCAAGCTCTGTTCCCAACACTCTCACTGGTTTAGGGATATGATACCTGATTGAAGAGCGGGAGTGAATGTTGCGCGAGAATGACTCAAGTCTGAATCAGCACAAATACTCATAGCCGTCATCCAAGATCAGTTGTGGTAAAATACATCGCAGTTCACTCCACTGGCATGTGCGTTGAGTCGTTTTTGGAGTTCAGATAGTTATGCTGTCCTGTACCTTCATGCTTCAGAGCCACACAGATCTCGAGGTGAACGTTGCTGCATTATAGTGCATGAACTCATATCTTAGAGAGAAACCAACGTTACCTCTTGACATGGGGACATCGTCCGAGGAAATATGAATCAGAGGAGTGGTCAGTGAGTCAAGGACAATAATTGATTGTACAGATACCGTATAGTGACACAATCAGTGGATTTTACCTTGTTCGACTGGATAAAACTGTTTGACATGGCGGTTGCAAATCTGTGAATGACATTGGGGCGGTCATTTTAGCCTAATAAAGAAACACATTCACGAACACGAAATTTATCTGTATATGTGAGGATCCTGTCGATCAATTGCTGGTGATCAAGTGGCGCATCCTCGATTGTTCAATTGTCTTGTCATCGTGTCAATTAGTAACCGTACTGTTGGTGTTGGTTGGAGACCGTCTTCTTGATGCTTGAGAGGACATCTGTGCTGTACTCGATTGTCTGAGACCGCATATTGACATTATCGCTCTGATCTGGCCCAGATGGAGAACATTTGTTTATACGCATTCTAGGAGCGAGATTGAAAGTCTAATTATAATATATGTGAAAAAACTAGCAATCACAATTTTGGATCAAAATATATGCCACTATACGTAGGAGACACACTTACTACGAGAGATGAGTGTTGACTGATCTATATCGACATTTGCAAATTCAGTGGTGGTCGGATCTTCAATATGTCACCTTCTCTGGATGATTTTGTCGTGGAAATCAACTACATTTCGTTACAGTGACATATGTTCCACTGAAATTGAATTTTTTTTTCAATGCTGTTCAGGTTTGCGAGATAATCAACGCCTCGCTGAAGTTGAATCAACGCACAGTGGTTATCCTGGTGCATATCGACAGAGCATTACAAGATATTGCTCAACCTGATAGCTACATTCAGTAGCAAATAACACTCACATCAGTCAGGCTCCTTCTAAGGCTGATCACAGGCAACATGCCTAGGGTGTTATTCTCGTAATTTCAAATATCTAGGAAAGGTTTGTTTAACCTCCGACAGTTCAACATTTAAAAACACAACGGAAACTTGATGGATTAATGCCTCAGTACAACGAAATCGACGCAATATTATCAGGAGTGTACTTGTAAAGAAACTGTTCTACACAGTAACTCATCAGATTATTGTTCGCTGAGTGACATCGAACTAAATTGTTTGTCAAATCGATTGGATTGGACAACTATAGAATAATATTTCTACACCATTATTACGAACATAATCATTTATCAAATCGATTGGATTGGTCTACTATCAAACTATTGGAAAATGTTGACTGATTATTGAGCAGAGTATTGTAAGTGTTTGTGATTTTTCAATTAGTTAGTTATAGTCAAAATACTGTAATTGTGCACACATTTATTTTTTCTTTATTATCGCAACTTTGATGACGTCATATGCGCGATACACAATTTTGTGTTATCTTGTGCTGTGAATTCTTATTCGCGGTGCATTATTGATTTGTTTACATAATAATAGGATTTCTTTGCTAAATTCTTGAATCTAAAGAACTTTAACTCTGTCTATACTTTAACTGCTGAGCTATAGGTCTTGTCTACTATAAAATTATTAGTTATTTTTCATTAGTAATTTATCTAATTAGAATTTATCAAGTATCTCTTTTTACTTTATTATACTTTATATGTCGATGGTGATACTTATAAGCTCTATCTCTTTTGTGGTAAACTAGTTTCTTCATTTGTCTCTTGTGATTATTGTTGGCAGAGATAAAAAGACCACCATGTGAATGTGGAAGGCAAGGGAAACCACCACATTATCTTCCCAAGACTTCATGGCAAAACATATATCAAAGTTAGTGAAGGACGTTAATGTCTGTCTTAGGGCATCCTCGTCCGGTAGGGACAGTCATGAGCCACAGGTGACACTAGACCGTCATCCAGCTACTGATGGAAACATCTTAACTAAAATAAATAAATTTAGAGTAGGAACATGGAATGTTAGGACATTACATGAGCTAGGAAAGTTGACCAATGTTCTAAGAGAGATGGATAGCATGAAAATGAATATACTAGGCGTTAGTGAGATGAGATGGAAGGGTTCGGGCAAAATTATAGCTGACAATCACACAATAATTTATTCTGGATGGGATACACATGAAAAAGGTGTAGGAATAATATTAGACGAAAAAACAGCCAAGTCAATTAATGGATACTGGTGTATTTCAGATAGAGTTATTATGGTAAAAATCAAAGGCAAACCAATAGACAAAAATATTATACAAGTATATGCACCAACAGCAAGCAGTAGTGATGAAGAAATACAACACTTTTACGACGAAATAGAAATGGCGATGGCTCAAATTGGATCACAAGAAATAAAGATAATACTTGGTGATTTTAATGCAAAAGTAGGAAAGGGAAAAATGGAGGATGTAGTGGGGAATTATGGTTTAGGTACAAGAAATGAAAGAGGGGAAAAGCTAATAGAATGGGCAAATATCAATGATATGATAATTGGAAACACATGGTTTAAACACCATAAAAGACAACTGTACACATGGATAAGCCATGATAAGAAAATACGCAACCAAATTGACTAAATACTAATTAATAAAAGATTTAGAAATGCTTTAATGAATGTAAAGACAATGCCTGGTGCTGACTGTAATAGTGATCATGTACCACTATGTGGACAAATAAAAGTAAGATTAAAGAGAGGGAAAAAAATGGTTAAGAACATGCGACTTAATAAAGAGGTTCTGAAAATAGATAAAGAAATGCAAGAACAATACAGAGTGACTGTGAAAAATAGGTACAATGCAATAACTAAAATACAGAGTATAGATGAACAATGGGAAATGTTAAGGGACTCCATTCATCAAACTAGCAAAGAAGTATTACCGGAGAGAGGCAAAATAGCTAAGAAAAAATGGATGAATGAAGATATCTTAAAACTGATGGACAAAAGAAAACAGAGTAAAAATGACAAACAGGAATACGCTAAGATAAATAAAGAAATATAAGATAAATGTGGGAAGGCTAAAGAAAGTTGGTTAAACGAGCAATGCAAAAAAATTGAATTAAATTCCATTAAAGATACAAAAAATATGCACAGACAAATCAGTGAGCTTACAGGAAGAAAAATAAGAATAAATACAGGGTGTTTGAAATCAAAAACAGGAAAGATAATATTAGAGGAAGATGCTATAATGAAGAGGTGGAATGAGTATATAAGAGAATTATATGAAGGAGAAAGGGAAGAATTAACAGAAGATCGTAACTTAGAAGGTCCACCTATTCTGAAAGAAGAAGTCGCTGACGCTATGAAACGTATGAAGAAAGGAAAAACAGCTGGGCCAGATGAAATCACAATAGAAGAATTAGAAGTATTGGGAGAATTTGGAGTAGATATATTAACCAAAATGTTGAATGATATTTACAGCAGTGGATATTTACCCAGTGATATGCTGAAATCTGTATTTATAGCTATACCAAAAAGACCAGGAGCAATTGATTGTGAAGATTTTCGTACAATTAACCTTATAAACCATATCACCAAGCTTCTACTCAGAATCATAATGAGAAGAACCAAAAAGAAAATAAAAATGGAAATTAGTGAAGAACAGTATGGATTTGTGGAAGGAAAGGGCACAAACAATGCAATTTATACATTACGGACACTAATAGAAATGTCAATAGAGAAACAGAGAGACATATATTTGTGCTTCATAGATTATACTAAGGCATTTGATAAAGTAAAACATGATGAACTGATTAAAATGTTGGAAGATATCAACACTGATGGAAAAGATTTAAGAATAATAAAGAATATTTACTGGAACCAAGTAGCAGCAATTAAAATGGGAAATAAAGAGGGTAGTTACGAACAGATAAAGCTAGGAGTACGACAAGGGTGTGTCTTGTCACCAGATCTTTTCTCCCTTTATAGCGAAGTAATAATGAGAGGGATCAAAGAGATGCCAGGAATACTAGTTGGAGGTTATAATATAAATAATATACGCTATGCAGATGACACAGTATTGGTGGCGGATAATTCAACAGACCTACAACAATTATTAGACGTTGTAGTAACAGAGAGTGCAAGGAAAGGACTCTCCTTGAATATCAAGAAAACAGTAACAATGGTAATATCAAAGAAAATGGTGACACCAAAATGTGACATAGAAATAGAAGGGAAAATCCTTAACCAAGTTGATAATTTTAGATACCTAGGGGCATTTATAACATCAGATGGAAGATGTACAACAGAGATTAGGAGCAGAATAGGGCAGGCAAAAGCCGCATTTCAGAAAATGAAGAGTATCTTATGCAATAAGTCACTATCACTGAATATAAGAAAGAGAGTGATGAAATGCTATGTAGAACCAGTTTTGCTGTATGGCAGTGAATCTTGGAATGTAAATGAACAAATTAAGAAGAAATTAGAAGCAACAGAGATGTGGTCCCTGAGACGAATGTTGCGAATTCCTTGGACTGCCAGAGTAACTAACGACGACTGCCTGAGACAGGCTAACGAATCTAGAACATTGTATACAACAATAAGACAGAGACAAACAGCTTTCCTCGGTCATGTGATGAGAAGAGAGGCATTGGAGAACATCGTAACAACTGGAAAGATCGAGGGGAAGAGAGGCAGAGGTAGACCAAGAGAAGTGATGCTGGATGGATTGAGACGGTGGCATGGAGGAATATCAGCAGCAGAGTTGATCCAGAAAACCAAAGACCGAGATCTATGGAGAGCCATGAACGCCTACGCCAGCCGGCATGGCACTTGATGATGATGATTATTATTATTATTGAATATTGTGAAAACATAACAACATGACATCGTTACAGGATTTTGTTGCAATTGGGAAAGATGCAGGTTTGACAGGAGAAGATCTTATATCATGGTCGGAGAAACAATTTGCGAATTGTCAGGCCCACGAAAGAGACGAGAGAGCGGCTGTACGACAATTGGAAAAGTATCGACTAGATGAACAGGAGAAACAAAGATTATTTGAGAGGGAAAAGATGGCTACGGAAAATGATAGAATTGCAGCTCAAATTGCGGCAGATAAAGAAAGGTTGGCTGCAGAGAATCACAGAATTGCATTACAAATTGCTGCAGATAAGGAAAAGCTAGATATAGAGGCACAATTAAGGGGAAAAGAAATGGCTTTTAATTTTGAGAAGTTAAATACAGAGAAACTTCTGAAGGAAAAGGAGTTGGAAAATAACTTTAAAATAAAATAGTACGAGAAGGACAAGGATGAACAAATCGCTAAAAACAAAGTGGAGGCACATTCTACAGATGCCATTAAGAAGTATAATGGAGTGGTGAGTGCCTATTCGAACTGTGATTCTGTTTCTGCATGGCTAACTAATTTTGAACTCATCATGAGACACTATGGAGTTGCAGAGACCGAATGGGCAGTTTTGCTACATAGGCACTTAAGTGGTGAACCTTTTCAGGTTGTAGAACTAATTCCAGATGAGTTACGTAGTGATTACTCATACATTCGAAAGAGACTGCTATCTCATTTCTGTTTGGACGAATTTTGCCTTCGTGCATCATTCAAAATCTTGTTCCTAAAGCAGGACAGACGTTCCTTGACTTCTCTTCTCTAACCCAATTGACATTTGATAAATGGGCTCGATCAGCTAATGTTAATGATGACTACAAGAAGCTACGTGACTTGATTGTTAGAGACAAACTGATCTCGGCTGTTCGTCCGTCTATGTCTACCTTTCTTATTGAACAGAAATGTTCAAGTATACAGCAGATGGATGAGAAAGGAGAGTCTTTCTTCGACGCCCCCAAAGACATATTTAATAATAGTTTCTCCCCATTGGTAGAGACAAATGCATGTGATAGATTCCCTTATAAATCAAGGATGCAGGGTTAAAAAGCACAACCACAGTCTGGTGGACAATATCAAAGGAGGGAAAAACTACAACAACCAAAGTATCAACCGTATGTTAAACACGAGAAAAAGGGTGTGTGGACAACTTGCAAATACTGTGGTTTCACCCACGGCTCAAATCAGATGTGTGACAAACACCCGCAGTTTGACAGTTACATAAAGAACTTAGCACTTAGAAATAGAGACAGATTTAATACCTATCAAAGACAAACACAATGCTTTAAATGTAAAAGTTTTGGGCATATGTTTTCAGCTTGTCCGTTAAGACAACTGTATAAAGAAGCAAACATAGGGATGCTAACATCTAGTAGTGACAGTGACTCAGACGAGACTAATCATGCAAATACGATGGAGGTAGAATATTCTCCCATCGACCCAACTTGTGGTACCTGCCGGATCTTTCATAAAGAGGGCAACTTGACGTGTGGTCACAAGGTCCTCGTACAAGAGACAAATGCAGTCCATATTAACAATGGATCATTAGTTGTACATCAGGCCATTGTGAATGGGCAGAACTGTAATTTGGTCCGGGATTCCGGTTCGAGTATAGTTGGGATACATAAAAAGCTGATTAATGAAACCGACTATACCGGAGAACATGTGACCTGTAGAACTTTTGGAGGTAGAAGAGAAAAGTTTCCAGTTGCCTGGGCTGATATAAACTGGCCATATTTATCTGGGAAAATAAAGGTGGCTGTGCTGCCTGACCCTTTTGTGGATGTCTTTATTGGAAACATCCCTGAATTATGTGATGTTTCGCTTGAGGACATAACAGAATGGGAAAGGAAGCATATTGTAGCAAACACCGTTGATAGTACACAAGTACAAAAAGAGAATCAATTACCTCACGATGTTTTGGTTTTGAACACACTCATATCAGATCCATGGGTAGTAGAACCTACAGATATTAATACAGTTCAGGCCGCAGCTATAACGCTGCAACACGGCTACACATTATATAGAGAATAGTTTTCCCTATCGACATGATGTAGCGAAAAGAAGTGATGGAACTTGGAGTTGTGTGGTGTCACCGTCCTAGATCTCTAGGGGATTGAAACTCGGGCTCATACAGGCAACAAACTCCGTTCAGATACAATCTAGCATCATTTATTTACATGTATATTACAGTACGCTGGCGAAGCGAGTTTTCACAAGCCAGCATTCAGCAAGTTGCGTATCACAGGAGTTTACAATGAACATGATTAACACAATAACTCTAGCAGCTATTTAAACATATGTCTAAGACCCCTAAATACAATTGGGTCTACTATCAAGTCCCCTTAAGGTAAGCCCTGTTGCTTCCTCGATGTCCAGTCCGTGTCTGTCCTTCCACACATGTCGCAATCCGACACGGGTGGCAACTCTCTCTGAGTTTCTCGTGGACCCCGCAATCGGCGGGCCCCATCAGTGTCCACGGGGCTGTGGACACCCTGACCGGTCCTTCGAGAAGGCTCTGGATTATTCGAGCCTTCGAGTGACTCGGTTCTTTCCCTTTTGCTGGAGTTATATCCCTTCGCCAGTATCTCTTACTTTTATGTTGGTACCGTCCCTATGTGAGGCTGTGACAGGAGTCTTGTTTGCCTTCGGAAATCCTATGACCTAGGAAGTCTATCTGTTTATAGCCTAGTTCAACCTTGGAAGGGTTAATAGTAAGTCCGAAAAGAAAAATTTGGTTAAAGACTTGTTGGAGTGTAAGTAAGTGAGAAGTCATGTTTGAAGAATGGATACATATATCATCAATATAAGATTGCACGTCCTTGATGCCGTGCAATAGCAGTCTAGTTAACTTGACAAATGTGGCGGGAGCGTTCTTGAGACCAAACGGAAGATATCTCCATTCGTACAGCCCAAGGGGTGTAGCGAATGCTTTTATATGCCTTGAAGAGGGGTCTAGTGGTACTTGCCAGTAACCTTAGCTAAATCAAGCTTAGAAAATAAGGATGATTGAGACATATTCAAGATGAGGTCTTCACAGCTGTTCATTGGCTCAGCATCTGTAGTGGTTATGGTATTTAATTTTCTAATTTTCTATAGTCTATGCACAAACGAATGGTTTGGTCCTTCTTTTTCACCAGGACAATTGGCGAAGAATACTGGGACACAGATTTCTGTATTATTCTATTTTTCTCTAAGTCCAAAATTTCTTTATATAAATTTGATCTATAATGCAAAGGAATCGAATATGGTCTACATTTGATCGGTGTCAGATCTGTCAACACAATTGAATGTGTTATTTTGTCAGTCCGTCCAGGTTTGTTTGAGAAGATAGTTCTATAGTCGTTAAGAAGAGACAGAATGTCATGTCGCTGATGTTGTGTCAAAGTGTCAGAGATTTGTATGTCCTTCATAGTACTGTCGTCGTTCATAATTGGTACTGGAATTTCCGTATTGTCTACATCCGTCTGATTTATTACTGACGCTACTGTTTGTAAATTGTCTTCAATGTCATTGTCATCGTCGTCGAGACTAATAGTTGTCAATGTGTCGTTCAATTGGTCGTACTTGTCGTTATCCCATATTGTCGGTACTGTGAATATGTTTTCGTCGTCTTCGTTGTCACAAGAATGAGTCGTTAACGATGCTTCGTTTGTCGAGGTGTCATTCAGTCGGGTAATTGTCGTTTCGTTTCTGTTGTCATTCTTGTCAGTCTGGTTGTTGTCATCTGTTATCTGCGTCTGCTTGTTCGTGTCACTGTCATTTCTAGAATAGTATGGTTTTAACATATTTACATGGAATATTTTCAGCTTTCCATTCAAAGAAATTTCGTAATCAACTTCCGAAATTCTTCTCACAACTTTAAATGGTCCCTGCCAAGAGGTTGATAATAAATCTCTCTTGTCAGGTAGTAATAGTAAAATATCTTGATTTGGTTGTAATACAATTGTTCTTGCCTCTTTGTTGGCGTACTGCCTATACCTAAAACCTTTCTAACAGGTATCACATGATTTACAGTGGGTTTTTATGTCACGTCAAAATTTAGGCCAATAAAATTGGCTCAGGACTCTGGCCCTGGTTTTTTCGTAACCCATATGACCTCCAAAAGGTGAGTCATGTGCTATATGTAGCACTTTTTCACGATGTGACTGAGGTAAAACCACTTGCTGTATCGTGGTTTGATCTTTGGTATATAATCTTGTTAGAACATTGTTATTTAATTTAAATGTCCAAGAAGCGTTTTTCGTTAATTTTGGCTTTAATCCTACTAGCCGAAAATATGGTGAAAGGGTTGGATCTGCTTTTTGTTCTTCTATCAACTCGGTGGTGGTAATATGAGGTGAAATGATCTGTAGTGCTTCCTGAAGTTGGTCAGTGTGGGTTTTGTGTGTCGTTTGTCTTGTTACTATGTTAGCGTGTTGTGTGTGTTGTTGCACATTTACAGGCTCAGTAATTTGTGGATCGATGGCGTCCTCAATTCGAGGTGTTAATTTGATGGTATCATTGAAAGAGTCAACCGCCCCTGTATTCTGCACCTCTGTGAATTCATTTCGAATTACGCCATAGGTTGTCTCCCTTGTGCTTTTGGCAGTTTGAGACATGCATGCGTGGCTTTTCACTTTGGAATTGTTGTTTGGTTTTTGGATACAGTTTTTCTGTTCCCATTCTCTGATTTCCTTTTCAGAGCAAGATCTTATGTTGGGAAGAATCCCAAGGATGATATCAGCGGCAGGATTTTCTAGTACTGCACATAGCACTTGTCCTGATATAAAAGGTGTCCGAATTTCGGCAAAGTGCAAGGGGGTATCTTTCAATCGTGCCTGCGAATGTGCGACACGTTACGTATTTGTGTGTGTAGTCTTTGTCGTTAACTAATGTTCTCTTAATTCCACAAAGAGTCGCCCCGGAATCTCGTATTAATGTACATTGTTTGTTGTTAACAAAACCTGTTGAATAATTTAACTTACCTGTTGGTGATAAGGCTGCGTTGGCCATTTCGTTAGAAACTGGGATTGTGTGACCACATAACAAAGTTGTATCTAGCTGAAATTTTCTACAGGTGTTACATTTGTTATCAGTGATGGCATTAATGATGTCTACTGCATTACCTGACTCACTCGCACTTTCATTCTGGATGTCACATTCGTTCTGTTGTTCAAATTCTTCATCTGAGGATGTGTCTATTAATGCGGCATTGGCCTGCTTCATCATCTTTCTCCCATCACAAACTGATGAAAAATGCCCATAGCTAGAACCAAAAAAAAAAAAACATTTAACCGCTCTCTGATATGCGTTCCTTTTGTTCCTTTGTTTCTCCACTACCATTTGGAGATGATGTGGATAATTTGGTGATTTGTCACACATCGCGAACTGTTCGTGCGTCAGATGACAATACTGGCACATGACTGGTTTTGTGAACTTAGAGCGTTGTTTGAACCTATTTTCATTTGGTCTTGAAAATTTTGTGTTTGTAATCGCTGCTGTTTCATTTTGACTCATGTTTAGCTGAAAAATATCGCGGTTCGCTGTAAAATATGCGCTCCCTTTATTTTCTATTTCTTGGATAGTTTTGCAATCCATTTGTCTCAAAAATTTAGAAAAAGGTGTTGGAATTGTGCTAATAATTTTATCAATTATAATTAGCTATTTCAGTTTATCATGGTTGTTATGTGTTTTCGCTGAGGTTATCCATTTTGTACAAATATCTTGAACTGTAGACACGTAGTCTATGAAAGTTTGGTTAGGTGATGGTGCTAATTTTGAGAACTGACATTTCTAGGTTGGAGTCAATTTCCATTTGTTTTAGTTTTATCTGTGTCTCTGCATTTAATTGGGCTTGCTTGGTCGCAGCCTCGAGCACCATCTGCATCTTCTTCTCTTGAGCTTGCAGTTGCATTTTCTTTTCTTCAGCTTCCATTTGCATCTTCTTTTCTTGAGCTTGCAGTTGCATTTTCTTTTCTTCAGCTTCCATTTGCATCTGCATCTTTTTCTCTTCTGCCTCAATTTGCATCTTTTTCTCTTCTCTTTCTGCTTGCATCTTTTTCTCATCTGCCTCAATTTGCATCTTTTTCTCTTCTCTTTCTGCTTGCATCTTTTTCTCTTCTCTTTCCATTGCCCTGTCTTCTCGTGCAATATTTTCCGCATGTGTCTTTTGTGCCCATTCTGAAAGTTTTTCCTCTTTATATCCTAACCTAATACCTACTTCAATGCACTCTTCTAATGTTGACATCTTGTAATTTAGTTATTATTTACTTTCTTGAAATTAAATCCCTTTGAAATTAATTTGGGTGTACAAAAGTTGGTTATCCCCCTTAATGTTTACCTTCAAATTTATATGAGCAGATTTACTTAGTTGTAAGATTAGCATATACATAAAAAATCAATACATAGAAAAATGTTACATCAATGAATGAGGATGAGGAGTATCGCTTAGGGATGTAATGAGCATGAAATGAAACTCATCTTATTTTCCCTGAGCTCTCGACTGTAGTCTTGTTTTCTCGCCACTGCTGGAGTACAGGTTACATACACGATAATTCGCGGAACAATCTGATGTTGGACTCAAAAAAAAATTAGTAACTGTCATTGTAATTGTCACAGTCATGTCAAATTTCATAAACATTATCATCATTTGAAATATTTTTGTAGAGGGACTATAATAGTTCATTCACAGATAGCTGCAAAGTTTCTAACTTTGTCATGTGTTAAAGTTGATATATTTTTTTACTTGGCAAAACCAAGAGCTGTTCTGAAAAGTACTGCTTATGATTGCCAAAACCGGCGCTTGCCCCCAAATAGCCTGTCACCGTCCTAGATCTCTAGGGGATTGAAACTCGGGCTCATACAGGCAACAAACTCCGTTCAGATACAATCTAGCATCATTTATTTACATGTATATTACAGTACGCTGGCGAAGCGAGTTTTCACAAGCCAGCATTCAGCAAGTTGCGTATCACAGGAGTTTACAATGAACATGATTAACACAATAACTCTAGCAGCTATCTAAACATATGTCTAAGACCCTTAAATACAATTGGGTCTACTATCAAGTCCCCTTAAGGTAAGCCCTGTTGCTTCCTCGATGTCCAGTCCGTGTCTGTCCTTCCACACGTGTCGCAATCCGACACGGGTGGCAACTCTCTCTGAGTTTCTCGTGGACCCCGCATCAGTGTCCACGGGGCTGTGGACACCCTGACCGGTCCTTCGAGAAGGCTCTGGATTATTCGAGCCTTCGAGTGACTCGGTTCTTTCCCTTTTGCTGGAGTTATATCCCTTCGCCAGTATCTCTTACTTTTATGTTGGTACCGTCCCTATGTGAGGCTGTGACATGTGGATATATGTATTCACGTCAAGGATGATCAGTTGTCGACTATGGATTATGTGATCGTTGGGTATGCAACAAGGGACGGTGTTTTTATTTAACTGACGGCACTCGGGGTAATACAGAGACCGTTAGTAGTTTTAATGTGTCAACATATATACGCGATAACAAGTCTTAGTATATGACCTGGCGGTGTTTGAGCCTGATTTAGTTTCAAGTAGCCGGGCATGTAACGCGATAACATCTCAAAGATCATTTATAGAATGTAGAAGTGGCGGTGTTCGGGACTTGTATTTTAGTCCGGTGTTCAATATCCCACGATCTAGATTGGTTCACGTTGACAAACTGAGTTCCAAGGACGGTGAATTCGTTGTCTATCACAATATGTAGTTTACGTCGCAGACATCATTTACTTGCATGTCAAGATAATATGGAAAATGGTCTAATGAACATTTTCATTGTAGAGGGGGCAAAGCTGTCATATGGCAAATGACAGTGATGCAACATTCAATTGATGAGTTATCGCATCAAAGAAGAAGATACAGAGTGTCACAAATATTGAACATAGTGACACCAGTATTGAACGCAATTGAGACGTCAGGGAAATACGTCACCTAACGCCGTAACGGCTCAAGGGGCAGTTGTGAGCCAGATAACAAACAGATAGGATGCCCTTCACCAACGCTTGCAGATTACAAGCCGTTACTGATTCATAAGTCACCAGTCATTGCATGGAATCGTTACGGTCTACAACCAGCGGTTGACAGTTGCTACAATCGGCTTCACTGACACAACGATCACCTGATTGTAAATATGTTATTCTCACGATGGTGAGCACAGTTTCAGTTGCGGGCAGCCTGGCGACGTTGGCTGTTGGAGCTCGAGCAGGGTGAGCTCCGGTTGAAGGTAGGCAGGTGTTGTTGATTAGCACTACCATGATTCTAGGCGGCAAGCTCTGTTCCCAACACTCTCACTGGTTTAGGGATATGATACCTGATTAAAGAGCGGGAGTGAATGTTGCTCGAGAATGACTCAAGTCTGAATCAGCACAAATACTCATAGCCGTCATCCAAGATCAGTTGTGGTAAAATACATCGCATTTCACTCCACTGGCATGTGCGTTGAGTCGTTTTTGGAGTTCAGATAGTTATGCTGTCCTGTACCTTCATGCTTCAGAGCCACACAGATCTCGAGGTGAACGTTGCTGCATTATAGTGCATGAACTCATATCTTAGAGAGAAACCAACGTTACCTCTTGACACCCGTCGACATTATGTTTCCCAGCGCCTGTCTTCTCATTATGTGACCAAACAACGCTGCAGTTGTAGAATTCCATGGAATCTCGGGAAGAGAAAGTGCTGGTTCATCTTGCCTTCTACAGCCATACCGGAATGTGTTACCGTTGTCCTCGACAGCAGTTGGCGAAGTAGTTTCGCAGCACACCGCGAGCTTCGGAGGTTGTGGGTTCGATTCCCGGTTACATCGTTCGGTTCCTGTTGCAGACTGATTATGTGTCCGGCAGGCCTTTCCACGGAGTACTGAGTGTCGGCCAGATCCCCTGGTCACTGCCTGCCGCACCGTTCCATACAGGCTGACTTCTATATTTATTCCGGCTATTCTTAGTCATCATCGTCATGTGCCACGCCGGTAAGCGTGAGCGGTCATGTTTCGCCATCTCACTCGATCACCAGAGTCGAGGATCAGCTCAATGTTCGTGTCACGACCATGCCACGTGTCTAAGCCATCCAGGTATTTACTTCTCTGTCTCCTCTTGTTCTCTTTGCTTCAATCTTGCCAGTTGTTATCAAGTTCTCCAATTCTTTTCTCTCTGATAATGTGACCAAAAAATGTTGACTGTTTACGTTTAGTGTCTCTAATCAGTTTACGATTTTCATTTGTTTCTTGTAGGACTTGGTCATTGTTTTTTTTTCTGTCTATCCATGGTATTCTTTGCATTTTCCTTAAAAACAACTTTTATACAGCCATCAGATGTTTATCAGCTTGCCTGCTCATTGTACACGCTTCACATCCATACACAAGTTCAGGTTCTATGTGACAATCCATACACAAGTTCAGGTTGTATATGACATCTCAACACTCTTTTTCTCGTTGCAATTGACATATTTTTATTGGTCAGTGTGTTTTTCATCTTGCAAATACTACCTTCGTCACGGCGATTCTTGTTCTAATCTCTTCGAGGCATCTCCCATCAGATGTTATGACTGTTCCGAGACAACTATACTGATTCACTTGTTTAAGAATATTTCCACTTACTTTTATATTACATTGTGGTACTTCCTTCTTCCTAGTGGCGACGATAATTTGTATCTTCTTATAATTTAATTCAACCCCAGTTGTTCGCTGTGTGGAACAACTGCATCTACATGATTTTGCAGATCCTGCTCATTGTCTGCAATCAATACTGTATCATCCGCATATCTGTTATTGATGTGTCGTCCGTCCTCCAATTATGACTCCTTTCATATCTTCTGCATGTCAGAATTTAGTTTCACTGTACACAGAAAACAAGATCTGGAGACATTACACACCCCTGTCTCACACCTCTCTTAACAGACTGATATTGACCTACTTCTTTATCAATCCTTATGGCAGCTTGTTGTTTCCAATATATGTTTTTTACAAGTCTAAGGTCTTTCCCATCAATTTGCAGATTTGAAAGCATCTTTATCATACTTGCCTGTCTTACTTTATCGAAAGCCTTTGGGTAGTCAATAACTTTATCGAAAGCCTTTGGGTAGTCAATAACTTTATCGAAAGCCTTTGGGTAGTCAATAAAGTATAGATGTGGGTTTTTGTTTACTTCTACGGAAAGTTCAATTAATGTTCTCAGCATATATATAGCATTAGCTGACGACCCGGCCCAGCGCCGCCTAGGACCTGACGGGGAGCGTCTCAGTTAATTCATATAAGTAGTCATTATACATTCAAATGCATTTCTCTAAGCGCACAGAGTACGCGTTCGGCCCCTGGGACATCGCAGCTAATTTATTGATATTTTATTAGTTACCAGAGAATAAATATAACTCTTTTAGTAATTTTATTTTGTTTAATAGTCTTAAATAAAAATAGATTATATTTTACTGTAATATATATTATCTCTACACACTTTTATTTGAGCTTCGCGTACTCGAACGGTTTCTAGTCTTGCTTGCCGTTGCGCGCCTGTTTCAGATGAACATGCTTGAACAGTGCGTACTCAATTGGTTTTCAGACGAACGTGCTGGAGCAGTGCGTACTCGATTGGTTTCCAGTCTTGCTTCCCGTTGCTCGTCTATTTCTGAAGCTCGTAATGCCCTTTTCTTTCATGCTTGAGGAAAAATTTTTGATTTTAAACTAACTATTTTAGTTGGATCCGCGGGAGTGAGAACAACATCTGTACAACATTTCATCTTGATCGGATGGACCGTTCGGGGACGCATAAAGGACACACACACAAACAAACATTCTCTTTTATATATATATAGTAGATTTATTGAACACTTGCCTTCTACAAACCCACATTGGTCTTCTCGTATTTCAATAACCATTATAATTGTCATGAGAGTTTGGAGAGAACGATAATGGAGGGGTATATGCCTGGGAAGAGAGGAAGAGAAAGGCCAAAGAGAAGATGGGTGCAGGATGTGGCGGATGATCTCCAGATGGGTGTATCAGACGCGGGACATCTTGCTTGTGATCGAGAAGTTTTCCGGAAGGTTGTTATGGGAGCTACGTTCTGCAAAGGACATGCTACTGAATGAATAAATGAATTATAATTGCTACCTCTGGCTGTTTCTACTCTCCACCAGAATGGATTATGCTATATTCCTCGGAAGTTATAAAGCTCTTGGTCTTAGATATACCTAACATGTCAGTATACAGTTTTCTCGTTTATTTCTGTATGTTATCACAGTATGGGATGTGTGTGGGTAATTTCCTTTACAATTTATGTGGCTCTAGGAGGCCAGTAAAAAAGTTTTCTTATACTTCATCATCAGGGTAACATGAAAAGTATAAGTTTGTCATTTAAGGAATAAAAGTTGGAACTAAAAAGTTGATGATAAAATGTAAGTAAATAATGATGAAGAAAATACTTTATAAGTAATCTAAAAGTATTATTCTTTAGATTACAATATCTGATATCTGTCTTAAATATTTTATTTCCACAAAATGAGTAAAGATATTTTTAAGGAAGTTATTAATATTATAGATAATATGTAATGTATGTTTTTAAATGTTAGTAATTTCCCTTTTAACAATATTAGATGTTTATGTCCCCTACTCAATGCTCATCTTGGTGTTTTTCTTTTAGCTGTCTGGTAATTCCGCAGAATGCTTGAACATAATTATTAATAAGTGTAGTAGCAACCAGGGCATTTTTTTTCCGCATATCCTTTACAGGACATTGCAGTCAACACCAGCATTGTTCAGCTGCTGTTGATGTCTTGGCAAATTTTACGTTCAGTAGTTTACCATTATATCCACGCGAGGAAATAACCTACGCGAGAATCGATAGCGATTCTCGGAGGGTTGGTAACTTACTGGGTATGTGAGCCGGTCGCTCAGAAAGCAATGACAAACTACTGAGCGTAATACTGCCAAGAAATCAACAATCAGCTAAAAGATGCTGATGTTGACAACGATGTCCTGTAAAGGATATGCGAACACCCCCCAAAAAAAGTTTGCCATTGCTTTCTGAACGACCGGCTCACATACCCTCCGTAAGTAACCAACCCGACGAGAACTGCTGCCGAATCTCGCGCATCTGTGTTTCCTACAAGAGTATACGGGATTACTAACAGCGTCGTTAAACCCTTCGCCAGGGATACCGGCAATCAAGGCATTAATATGATGTTTTTATGATGTTTTAAATATGCTCTAAGCGACTAGGGAAACGCATGCGCAGTTGAATATTATAGGAGACATGTATTTTAAAGAAATAGGAAAAAGGGGGGGGGGGGGGGGCTAGAAAGCAATGCACCATTTGGCAGAGAGCGAGCGAGCGAGCGAGAGAGAGAGAGAGAGAGAGAGAGAGAGAGAGAGAGAGAGAGAGAGAGAGAGAGAGAGAGAGAGAGAGAGAGAGAGAGAGAGAGAAATCAAATCAAATCAAATCAAATCAACTTTATTAGGGTCACAAATTGGGCGCGCAGGCCCGTCTTACATTCGGCCCTTCCAATCACTCGTCTTTCGTTCATCAAGATCATTATACATTTACATAGGAAGAAAAATAAACATTGTGAAATGAATGTTGTAAACATAAACAAGGCAAATTACCATGTTATGAGGCCCATCTCCCACCTACCCATACATCACCCCAGCCACACACACCCCCACCTACCCACACACACCAAGGGACACATACATACCCCACCAACCGACCCATCCCCCACCCACATCCCCTCACCTGTTCCCCCAACCAAAACACACTCGTCACCCACAAACATTCCCCCACCAACCCACATATCCCACGCTCACCCAAATAGACATCTTAACCCACACATCCTCTCCTCATTCACACCTCAAACCACCCATCCCCCAGCCACATCTCCATTAACCACATATTTCCCACCCACGCACACAATCCCCCACCAAGCCACACATCGTACATCCACATCCACTCACACATCCCCAAACCATACACACACATCCCCACCAACTGGCATCTCCCTACCCTCCTACCCCCACACACACACACATCTCCCTAACCACCCATACATCCCCAATCCACTCAAACACACACCACACCACCCACACATACATCCTCCACCCACCCATACATGCCTTAACACAATCCCCTACTACACAATCCCCCACCCGCACGTCACATACATCCCCTAACACGCAATATTCCCAACCCAAGCACTGCACACAGACATATCCCTCACCAACACATCCCACACACACATACCACTACACATCCCCACCTACACACCACACAGATATCCCCCACCCACATACCACACAATATTCCCACCCACACCCACACAGATACCCTTACCCATCCACCCCACATACCCCCACCCACACACCACAAAAATCCCCCATCCACACACACATACCTCACCCACACAATATCCCTAACCAACACACCACACACCTCTTCTCATCCACACACGCATTCCCTACCCGTCCACCAACACACACTCACTCACGCACACATCCTCCACTACGCACCCACACACCCCCACCCACCCACCCCAAACCAAACATCTCTCGATCACAATACCCCTACCCACACACATCCTCCACCCACTCACGCATCCCACCCCGACACATACACATCCCTCACCCATCTACACATCCCTAAGCCACTCACACACCCCCACCCACACATTCCCCATCCACGCACACATCTCCCACCCACACACGCCCACATACTTCCCCCAACCACCACACATCCCCTACTCACCCACACATATACCCCACCCATACACACATTCCCTGCACCCATCACACACATCCCCCACACCACACACTATCCCCCACCCACACACATATCCTCACCCATACCACCACACCCCCCACCCACACACCATGCACACATCCCCCACCAACACACCGCACACATATCTCAAACCCACACACCATACACTTCTCCCCCACCCGCCCTTGCATCCCCAAATCCACCCAACACAATCCCCTACCCACACAACCCCGCCACCCACACATACTTCCTCAAACCACCCACACATTTCCACCCACATAAACACACACACCCCACACCCGTCCCATACACATATCCTCCACCCATACTCACATCCCCCAGACCCATTCCCACACCCCTACTTTCGCCCCCACACACCCATCACACACATCCCCCACACCACACACTATCCCCCACCCACACACATATCCTCACCCATACCACCACACCCCCCACCCACACACCATGCACACATCCCCCACCAACACACCGCACACATATCTCAAACCCACACACCATACACTTCTCCCCCACCCGCCCATGCATCCCCAAATCCACCCAACACAATCCCCTACCCACACAACCCCGCCACCCACACATACTTCCTCAAACCACCCACACATTTCCACCCACATAAACACACACACCCCACACCCGTCCCATACACATATCCTCCACCCATACTCACATCCCCCACACCCATTCCCACACCCCTACTTTCGCCCCCACACATCCATCCACACATCCCACCAACACCCACAATTATCACTACCCACAAAAACCCACACACCCCAACCCATCCAAACGCATACCCCCACCCACACATCCCCCACCCACACATATCCCCACATTCACACACATCCTCCACACACACTCACAGCTCCTCACTTCTAGACACATACAAAATGTCTTACGTTAGCATTGAAACTAGTATGAACAAACTCCCACACTTTACTCACACACATACACTGACAATTGTCATGAGCAGTCTCATATAAATGTTAAACATGGAGAAAATGTGTACATAAAAAGTATGTGACGTAAACATAGTGATGCTCCCACACACAGAGATACACACAGAGAAGGCACACACACACACACACACACACACACACACACACACACACACACACATTCACTCTCATGCTCACTCATTCTGTCTCTCATTCACACTCACTGACTCTCTCACTCAAACTACAGTAATGTACATAAGTTTATATTATACATGATAAAATCAAATGGTATTTAACTGATAATATGACAGATGAGAATACACAAACATATGGATTCGCGTGTTACATAACATGCGTGTTACATGGCATGCATCTGCTCAGCTCTCTCTCTCTCTCTCTCTCTCTCTCTGTATTCTTTCATATGCACACACTCACACGCATACGCGCGCTCTTACACACACACACACACACACACACACACACACACACACACACACACACACACACACTAACACATCAACTCTCGCACTGTCTCACTCTCTCACACACACTCCTTCACACACACACTCACTCTCTCAATCACACTCTCTCATACAAACACATACGCATGAACGCATGCACGCACGCACGCACACACTCCCTCACTCACTCTCACACATACACGTACGAATGCATGCACTGACACATTCCCCTACCATTTCTCGCTCAATCACTCTCTCCACACACACGCACGCACGTGCGCACACACACATTCACACACACACATTCACTCTCTCACTCTCTCTGACACCCACTTTCTCTCTCTCTCTCTCTCTCTCTCTCTCTCTCTCTCTCTCTCTCTCTCTCTCTCTCTCTCTCTCTCGCTCCCACACGCACACACATATATAGTGAACAATTATAGTTATACAATTATAATGAACGATTATAATGAACAATTACACCTGTAAATGAATTATGGTGGCATATAGTCGGTATGGATTAAGTATTGAAAGAGTTTTCGGTTAAATGTGTAGGGACTCATTGGAGTTTTCAGATCTTGAGGCAGATCATTCCATAAGTGAGCACCAGAATAGGCGAAACATGTTTTGTATAGGTCCAATCTAGGCTTTGAGACATGTAACAAATTTAGGCGCTTGCTGTTCATTGCATTAGATTGAATCAGCGGCAGAAGATACTCTGGGATATTTTGAGATATAATTTTGTTGGCTTTGTTGAAAAGGAAGCGCTTTTGAAGTGGTAGAAGTCTTAGATGACTGAAATTATTACTTTCAGCGTGCTTTATGCCAGAAACCAGACGAATAGCACGGTTTTGTAGAGAACATAGTCGTTTTAAATTAGATTTAGGGCAACCATCCCAAACTGTGGAACAGTAATCGAGATGTGATTGGATATAGCATGTATAGAATATTTTTCGTGTGCTTTCGTCCAGGAAGTGCTGAATTTTAGCAAGTTGGTAAACTTTTTATGCTATTTTCTTGGTAAGAACGTGAACATGAGAGCTCCAGCTCAAATCGGATAGAAATGACGTAATTATGTTCACCATGTTGGTACTTATCTTCATTTGTTTTAGTTTTCTAATTAAAATATCGTGATCTACCATATCAAAAGCTTTTTTAAAGTCTACAAACACCGCTCCACAAATTCTACCGTTGTTGATGTTTAAGTGCCAGTTATCGGTCATTTTTGTTAGAGCACTATGGCAAGAATATTTAGGCCGAAACCCAGATTGACTGTTAATTATTAGATCGTTGTTAATTAAATGGTGTAACGTTATTTTATGAATGTGTTTTTCTAGTGGTTTTGATAGCGACGATAGTAAGGAAATAGGTCTATAATTACCCAAAACGCTATTATCGATAGAGCCATTTTTAATTAGCGGAAACACTTTAGCAATTTTAAATGCAGATGGAAAGTAGTTTTTGGCCAGGTACTGGTTATATATGAACGTTAAGGACTCACTAATGACTGGTGCAGCACAACGAAGAATTCTATTACTGATACCATCTAGGCCGTGTGAGTTTGTTGATTTGAGGTTTAAGAGATATTTATATACGTCTGCAACAGACATTAAAGGAATCTCAGCGGGAATATTTCTGGTGCACTTCTCCTCACAGAATGATGCCAGTGAACTTAAATTACACGATGAGTCTGGTATTGAAGACTTTAGATTCTCTATTTCTGATTGAAATGTGATAGCCTGACGCGACACCTGATGTTGATGATGTTACCCATACCAGCATCCCTTGCAGTGCCCTGGGGTATGATGGGAAGCCGCTCTGGAAGCAAGGATAAAAAGACGAGCGTGTCAGTTTCCCGGTCTCTCCAAACCAGACAACCGTGGCCGAAGGAGCGATTATGTAGATCGCTGTAGTATAAAATAGGGAGGCTTTAACCAGCCCTCCCCAGTCACTGGACCAGAGCAGGGAGTCACAAATGCCTCTAGATTTAACCATGACTGGCTCGTGTGGCCCACACACGAGGACCGAGGAAATCCATCAAAATGATTGGCAATTTGTAAGCCCACTCTTGGTAGTGACCCCTGGCCATGGTTGTTGTAGAGCAAACTTGAGCCCCAGCTCTGGTTAATGTCGTAGGCCACTCACATCCCCTTTTGTATACCCTTTCGTATACCCATTCGGACACCTGTTTATACCTGTTTATGCCACTATATCTCTGCGGTTAGGGCTATAGTTTTGTTATTCATTATGTTATGGCTCTTCGCTGTATCTGGTCCCAGTCGACTTATGTGATGCGGGTGTCTTGTGTGGGCATTGTGGGTGCCCTTCGACTCAACTGAACATGATTGAGGTCTCACTGTCATTTAGAGACCGCCCCTGTAGTCAGTGCTAGGCAGCAGTTATCTCTAACTGTGGGATTTCAGATTCCCATTTCTGTATGTATCAACTGTCCATGAGTCCTGAGATGATTACAATAGAGAGTCCATACCTGCTGTTATGTTGTTGTTTACATTGAGGTTTCTTTGTTGTGATGTCCTCGTTGGTTTGTGGAGATGGGTACCTAGTCATGTGCATAGCGATGTTAGGCAGCAGTGATTACTGTGGGAACATAGGTTCCCATTTCTGTATATGTCAGTTATATGACATGCCAGGATGCCTGTTTGTCCCTGAACCATGCAGTTCTGTCAATAAAAACCTAATTTTGTTGTTCTTAATTTGTTTTGTTTAGTCTGTAGTTTGTTGTGTAAACTCATTGATCCTGTTACAGTCCAGCAGTGTAATCTTCTGTCTGGGGTGTACAACAGTATATCCCCCGCCCTAAGAACTCCTGGAATTTTCTGTCTAACATTCTATCCCTTTTCTTGTTAACTGAGGAGAATATATACAGTGCTCTTTCTCTATTTCTTCTTATTGTCTTTTCTTCTCTGGCCCACTAAAAGTCAGTGTTGCGCTTCTTTGTCTTTGAGCACCTAAGTATAGGAAATTACATCTTCCTGTCCTTGATATTCTACCTCCGTTTTCAAGTGGCGAGCCTCGGCCTGGGTTGTTTGGCGGCCTTTAGATTATCTTGTTGGTGTCTGTTCCAGTCTTCAATGATTCTTTTAGGTGGTGGTTCCATGTTTTTTTTTTTTGCCTTCTTGGGGGTGTGAGAGGTCCCTGGCCAAAGACATTAACGGGGTTCAGGTTTTTTCCCCAAGTCTCCAAGAAGCACAGCATTGAGAGAAGAGCCTCCAGACCTACACCACATCTCAAGTCGTCGAAATTAAAGGTGACCTTATTCCATGTTTAGGGAACCGAAGTTTCCCACCCAGCCGGCACTCAGTCTGAGTCCGCTGGTATAAATTAAGAGTGCGAACACTCCAACGAAGGTCACCAAACTTTAGCTATAAAGTCTTTTGGAATATGCATATATATTCCTACTGAAACCATCAAGCTTTACTCAGAAAGCTACAGAGGTGGTTGACGACTCCATGAGAGCAGAATGCTCCCACATTCAATAGAGGCTGGGACTGTGCTTGTCCAAGAGAAAAATTATGTTGATTCTTTTGGGAGAACAGTTGTGGACTGTTCATGCGACTGATTTCAGTGGCACCAACATCTGGGGCCATCCATAGAAATACCTTTCCCCTGTTGGTCTGGAAGAAGGGACACCAGATATCTATCCCGCCAGTGTGTCCCACCAGCAGCAGAGCGCTGGACATCCATATTCAATCCCCACTGGTGGCACCATCACCTGAGATCATCGAGGGGGATGTTTCCCTTTTCCCATCAGTTCACCATGTTCGTTTGAAGTGACAGATGACAATGTTACCTGTGGTGATAAGAAAATCATTTCCTTATAGGCGGAAGCAGAGGAGTTAATACTAGCGTGTTCGTCCATGTTCATGATGTCATGGGTGGACATATTGAGTGTTGCGGGGCGAGTGAACAGTGATGTCCTATATTTCCAACTGTGCATAGATATTTCAAAAGAGACACATAATAGACGTTAAGTGGGAGGAAACGATATCCAGTGAGCATCATCAGACAGAAACATTCGTTATATATTTCCACGACAGGGACAAATAATTAATTACTAGTTAATTATTTTGTGTCATTCAATATTAATTCGAATTAGGAATCCCCACTCACAGAAAGTGAGTCTAAGACGCCATGTCTTCCAGCATGTTTTGTTTTGCTTTGTTTTTTTCCCCATGTACAGGTATTTTTCTACCCCGCTTCATTTGGGTACCACAGTGACAACTGAGAAATTACTGACTCATCCCATGGAACTGGTGGATGTTGCTGGCAGAAGCGGGGCTACCAGAATCAGACCGGGGAAACAAAAACTGGGTTTGCCTGCATAGTCATGGGAATTATATATTTTTTTCAGTGGCAAGAAAGTCTGCATTTTGGTTTGTAGGTGATCTAGCGGATAGCATGCATGTTATTCCGGTTGTTGTTTTTTGATTACAAGTAGGGATTGTAAATTTAAGGGGATGCCTGTGTGAATTTTTTTTTGGTGCCCCTATGTATTGCATCCATGGAACTAAGTGTTGATGTTGATGTGAGGGTTGCTAGTTTATTTTGTATGCAGACTGCATATTCCTCATGGCCACTTATAAGATATGGTATTATCTTTTGTCAGGGACTGATTTTTAAAAATTGTCACTGATGTATGTTTTTAAGGCAGGTTCAGAAAATATAACTGGTAACAATTTTACGCTGAGAGGTTTAAGTCCCGTGATGAAACCCCCTTGATTAATTGTTTATTTAAATAGCCCTAGTGTTTTGGCTCAACCCTAAGGTCTACATTTTTCTTATTCGACGAGGGACCGTCGAAAAATTGGGGGAGCGATGTGTGATAGCCTGACGCGACACCTGATGTTGATGATGTTACCCATACCAGCATCCCTTGCAGTGCCCTGGGGTATGATGGGAAGCCGCTCTGGAAGCAAGGATAAAAAGACGAGCGTGTCAGTTTCCCGGTCTCTCCAAACCAGACAACCGTGGCCGAAGGAGCGATTATGTAGATCGCTGTAGTATAAAATAGGGAGGCTTTAACCAGCCCTCCCCAGTCACTGGACCAGAGCAGGGAGTCACAAATGCCTCTAGATTTAACCATGACTGGCTCGTGTGGCCCACACACGAGGACCGAGGAAATCCATCAAAATGATTGGCAATTTGTAAGCCCACTCTTGGTAGTGACCCCTGGCCATGGTTGTTGTAGAGCAAACTTGAGCCCCAGCTCTGGTTAATGTCGTAGGCCACTCACATCCCCTTTTGTATACCCTTTCGTATACCCATTCGTACATCTGTTTATACATGTTTATGCCACTATATCTCTGCGGTTAGGGTTATAGTTTTGTTATTCGTTATGTTATGGCTCTTCGCTGTATCTGGTCCCAGTCGACTTATGTGATGCGGGTGTCTTGTGTGGGCATTGAGGGTGCCCTTCGACTCAACTGAACATGATTGAGGTCTCACTGTCATTTAGAGACCGCCCCTGTAGTCAGTGCTAGGCAGCAGTTATCTCTAACTGTGGGATTTCAGATTCCCATTTCTGTATGTATCAACTGTCCATGAGTCCTGAGATGATTACAATAGAGAGTCCATACCTGCTGTTATGTTGTTGTTTACACTGAGGTTTCTTTGTTGTGATGTCCTCGTTGGTTTGTGGAGATGGGTACCTAGTCATGTGCATAGCGATGTTAGGCAGCAGTGATTACTGTGGGAACATAGGTTCCCATTTCTGTATATGTCAGTTATATGACATGCCAGGATGCCTGTTTGTCCCTGAACCATGCAGTTCTGTCAATAAAAACCTAATTTTGTTGTTCTTAATTTGTTTTGTTTAGTCTGTAGTTTGTTGTGTAAACTCATTGATACTGTTACAGTCCAGCAGTGTAATCTTCTGTCTGGGGTGTACAACAGTATATCCCCCGCCCTAAGAACTCCTGGAATCTTCTGTCTAACATTCTATCCCTTTTCTTGTTAACTGAGGAGAATATATACAGTGCTCTTTCTCTATTTCTTCTTATTGTCTTTTCTTCTCTGGCCCACTAAAAGTCAGTGTTGCGCTTCTTTGTCTTTGAGCACCTAAGTATAGGAAATTACATCTTCCTGTCCTTGATATTCTACCTCCGTTTTCAGAAAGAACCAACTGAATTCATCGCATGTTATAGAATTTGGTATTGCTGATTCTGTAGGGCGTTTCTTATTGGTTAGCAAGTTAATAGCCTTCCATATATTTGTACTGTTTGAATTATCTACAATCAAATTTTTAAAATGGTCTTTTTTTTTATCCTACGATTTTCATATTTAACTTTATTCCTTAGTCTGCGGTAATTGATGAAGTCTTTATTTTTGTGTGCTGTATCTCGCTCTCTCATAATTTCCAGAACTTCACTAGTGACCCATGGGGATTTATGTTGATTTTTGACTCGAACTTCTTTGATAGGCACGTGTTTATCGAACACATTGTAGACTGTCTTCGTCCAAAAAGCTAATGCATCGTCCGGGTCGGGAAGTTGGTAAACGTGATCAAGGGATGCTTTTCTTAAGTCTTGCAAAAATAAATCTTGGTTGGATGCTTTAAAATTTCTAAATTTGATACTTACATGTTTATGTTTAAGAGATTTGAACCCAATTATTGACCATGTACAACACACAGGGTAGTGGTAACTAACTGTACTAACAGGAACAGAACATTCAATAATATTATCTGGACAAGTAACATATGTATGATCAATTATAGTTGAGGATGTGTCAGTAACCTTTGTGGGACGGTTTATTAGTTGTTTGAAATTGTAAGAAAGAATGATATCGTCCCATGTCCGGTTGGATTTACTAATATCTACGTTGAAGTCACCTAGTATCATAACTTCTCTACTTGCTGTAAACACTCTATCCATCATTGTAGTGAAGTAGTCATACCAACTGTACCCGGCACAAGGATTCCTATATAGGCATCCAATGAGAAACGGTTGTTGGCGGGCTGGCTTTACCTCTAACCAAACACATTCTATCCCTACTGTCTATAGATCACTTCTACGGGACCAGTTGAGGGAATTGGAAATGTATACAGCAATACCTGTCTCTAATGTTTGATGTGCATCAACATATGAGAGAGAGAGAGAGAGAGAGAGAGAGAGAGAGAGAGAGAGAGAGAGAGAGAGAGAGAGAGAGAGAGAGAGAGAGAGAGAGAGAGAGAGAGAGAGAGAGAGAGAGAGACTATTTGTTCAAAACGAATGAAATTTACAAATAATATAAATGACATTTCCTCTAAACATAATATTTGTCTACATTAATCCCATAAACTTTCACTGCCTTTCACCAGCGCGAAAATGGGCGCATGCAGGCCTTGACTGTACTAGACTTCTGCTCACTTCGCTAATTAATCTGTCACCTCTCTCATTCCTATCACCTTGGCCAGGGGTGGAAAACTTCGGCCCGCGGCCTGCAAGCGGCCCGCCAACTGATATTATGCGGCCCTCGAGAGCGTTTAGACATAACCATTTTTACTTCATTTTTAAGTTATTTTGTTGAATTTTACAGAATTTCATGTACCGTTATGTTTGTTTCAACATTGTTGATAAAATTTCTGTCTACAGTCCTTGACCTTCGTAATGTAATGCTAAAATGCAAATATATCGATTTTAATACAGATACATATTTATCGACATTAACAATTTAATAAGGATGATTTTTATGAAAAACAGATATGTCTCCGTTGAATAAAATGATTTAATTTGCAAAAAGAATATTACATTTAAAAGTTTTTTTCGCTGTTATAAATTATTTCCACATTTACAATATTCAAATTAATTAATTTATTTTAGTAGTCTTGATTTATTTCTGAAATTTATTTTGAGTTTACTCCTTGGTTTCCGAATATTTTATTTTCACACACAACTGGAGGTAGGTTTTGTTTTATTTCCTTTCTAAAGTTTTGTTAAATTTTAAATGTTAGAAGTTTATTGAAACAATGAGTGTCACTAAAAAAGTTAAGATTGAAGATGAATGCCTTGTTTTTAATAATGAACGGACAACTAAATACTGTTTTATAAAAGTTGGTAGCAAATCAGTTTGCTTGTTGTGTTCTGAGTCAGTTGCTGTCTTCAAGGAGAACAATTTAAAAATACATTATCAAACAAAACATTCCTATTTCGGATACAATTTAACAACCAAAGAGAGGGAAAGGAAATGCCTGGAGTTGGTGAAAAATTTGAAGAAACAGCAAACTGTTTTCAATAAACAGTCTTCAATTCAATATGCTGCAACAGAAGCTAGTCTTTTGCCGCCAGACAGAGATGTAAAACAGAAAAAGCCATTTTCTGATGGCGAGTTCATCAAGGAATGTTTGTTGCATCTAGCGTGTCCAGAATTTAAAAAAAAGATTGACAATATTACTTTATCAAGGAGAACTGTGGTTAGACGTGTTGACAAGATAAGTGACAATTTGATGCAAAACTTCAAGATGCAAGTAAACAGTTTCTGTGGTACTCTCTTGCATTTGATGAGAGTACCGATGTACATGATACTGCCCAATTATTAATATTTATACGTGGAATAAACACTGAAGAGTTACTGAGTGTGGAGTCACTCAAAGACACAACCACAGACCATGATATATTCAATGCTGTTACTAACTTTATGGAAAGATGTGGGTTGGTTTGGAACAAGATGGCAAGTGTTACAACTGCCGGAGCTCGTGCTTTGACTGGAAAAAAATGTAGGTCTGGTAAAGTTGATAAGATATACGATTAAAACAGAATATCCTGACCACACATTACTACCACTTCACTATGTGATCTATCAAGAAAGTCTATGTGAAACCGTTTTGAATATCAAGCATGTTATTTACCCATTTGTAAGTGTCATCAACCTCATCAGATCAAGATGACTTGAGGACTCACAGACATATCAAGGCGTTACTTGACGATGTGGAAACTGAAAATTTCGATGTCCTGTACCACGTCAGTGTTCGATGGCTGAGTCTTGGCAAGGTGTTGAGGCGAGTGTGGGAACTCAGAGAAGAAATAGTGATGCTCCTAGAGATGAAGGGCATTGCATGTGACTTTAATACTAACATTGTCAATAAAGAGTTGAAGTTAGACTTTATGTTTGCCATTGACATTATGGAAAAGTTAAATGAACTGAATGTCAGACTTCAAGGCAATGGTATGTTTGCACACGAATTGTATGTACATGTAAAATAATTTCACGCAAAACTCTCACTGTTCTCCAGACAAGCAAGTGAAGAAATGTTTTGTTACGTCCCTTTGCTGAAACAAGAAACCATTTCTGGTGAAAGACTGAAAAGTACAAAGCCCAATTAGATGTATTGACTGAAGAATTTGGTTGGAGACTCCAAGATTTCAAGAACTTAGAACCACAGTTCAATATTCTCAGTTCCCCTTTTAGTGCAGAAGCTGATTCAGCCACATAGGACATAAGTTGGAGCTGCTTGACTTACAATCAGATCATGACCTGAAAGAGAAATTCAAGGTAGATGGTTTGCTAGATTTCTATGGATCTTTACTATCGGACTGCAACTTGCATGCTGTCATGCGAATTTCAACAAGTAAAATTGCTCCAGATTTCAAGAATATTGTCAACAATTGCAAGCAGTTACATACATCTCATTAGAAATCAACAATTGTAGTGACAATGTAGTCGGTTTGTGTCTAAATTAAAGCCATTGATAGATAAAAATAAATAAATAAAATGTTAGCATATCCTTTTTACAGGACATCGCTGCCAACATCAGCATCTTTCAGCTGATTGTTGATTTATTGGCAAGATTACGCTCAGTAGTTTGCCATTGCTTTCTGAGCGGCCGGCTCACATACCCCGTAAGTTACCGAAGTGATTCGAACCACTGCTGATTCTCACCGTCGTCACGTTACTTACGAGAGTATACGAGATTACGGAGAAAAGTCGCTAACCTCTAGGCCAGGAAGCCGGCCATTGATAGATAATAATAAAAAATTATAATAATAGCAAATTGTAAAATCCTGTTAACAAATTAGTAAAAGTTTTTTGTCCATATTGTAAAATATAATTTATAAGTGTAGAAGTAAAATACAATTGCAATAATTAGTTATTTATACTGTTTAATAACCTATAAATAATTCATAATTACATATTGTGATAGGTTGCTGTAAACAAAGTGGACATAATATAATGCGGCCCCCCCCCCCACCCCCCAACAGCTTTACATTTATCAATGTGGCCCTACGCACCAAAAGTTTATTCACCCCTGCCTTAGAAGAATATGGAATAGATTAGGTCATTGGTTGCCAGATTGTTGAACGCAGTATGTTATTGGAGATATATCTTCTGCGTTATGTAAATCTATATTGATTGCAATCCCGAGGATAGCAGAAGCCTTGGAATGTGATCGACGTGGAACAATTAGCCATAATGAGCCACATCACGCAAAGCATTTAGAAGAAACTACAACCCGAAATGTGGGTTTGCAGAAGGCAAGGGTACAGTAAATGCTATACATTTATTGAGAACATTAACAGAACATTCGATAGAAGTAAACAAAGGCCTACATCTTTGCTTCAATGACCACACGAAGGCTTACGATAAATTAATACATGTCGACATGATAAAGATGCATGCAGATTTACATATTGATGGGAAAGACCTTAGAGGTGTAAAAACATATCTTGGATACAACAAGCTATCATAAAGGTGAAGTAGGTAAATATCAATCTATTTAGAGAGGTATGCTACAGGGATTTGTAATGTCTCTTACCTATAACGTGAATATATTATGAGAAACTTAGAAGATATGATTGATTGATTGATTTAGGAATCGACATCACAGTATTCGGGGCATTCCCATACGTGCTCCGTCCCCATCCGCAGCAGCCAGCGAAGAGTTCCAACACTAATAGTACCAGTAGCAATCTGATTGTAAGTCCGTCTCGCCTTTCCTTTGAGCGTTGAGCGTTGGCCAGATTCCTTCGTCACTCCTCGTTGTCTCATTCTTGCCAGATGTCATGAAAATCACCGTGGATTAACCAGTTGAGGATAATACAGGCAATCTGATTAACGGCATGTTTGCAGGGCCACAATTGTTTTTTTAACAATACAGTAAAAACAAGTCGGATCCAAGCAGTAGTGCCCAGCTCGGGAGATAAAACAGTCCCGTCTGTCATTTAGAATTTCCCGACATCAAACGAAATGGCGGCTTTGCTTGTCACCACACGACAGAAAGTTGTGGGCTTGTTATTGTGAACATTGGGACACCTGCAGGACATCAAAAACGTCACGTGAACAATTCAAGGCTGTTTGCCAAAAAACATGATTGTGGGAGACAGTGTAACTCAAACAGTTGATTTAGGCGGACGTGCTTTGGCACTGCAGTTATGGATTGGAATAATGTCTACCGTGTGCTAATTAAGTGGATTTAATTTTACACGTGCCTGTCATAGCAAATGTAGATGTGATTTGATAGAACTGCGGTGTTGCCTAAGGTAGTTCTTAGTGTATAATTAGTCCTAATTAATTTAGGCAGTAGCATGGTTGAAACTAGCTAGAGTAGTGAAGTGATAATTAGCTCTGTTAGTTGAAAATAGAGTAGTGAAGTGTTGATAAGCTCTACTAGTTGAGAATTGAGTAATGGGGGATAATTGGGATCTTCCAGTGGGTGCTCCCTGATTGGGGGGGGGGGGGGGGGGAATTCCGCACGCTGAGTGTTTTTTTTTTTCTTCTTGTTTTGGCCTGATGAAAACCTATGTGTTCAGTTCATCTGTCCCTGACAGAGTTAGGTTCACTGTATTTTTCTGAGCGAGGCCGAAGGCCCACGATCATCTAATAAAGATCAGTGACGGGGAGGCTATCACCAGTTGTATTATATATTTTACAGGTTCCCTCTGGTTGGGATGAAGAACACCGAACCATTGAAAAATCAGATACCGGATAATTTTTGGTGCAGGAAGATTGGCCGGCAACTTTCTCAATGAGCCTATGCTAGAAGAAGTTGATAAACATTGCTCGGTGGAGCTGAATGGTATAAGTATCCCACAGGATAAATATTGAGAACATTACTAAGAAGATTTCACACTACCTGTGGATAGCAACATAGTAATGGGTTTTGATTTTCATACCATTCGTGAACCCACCAGTGGTGATGGATGTGCAGTCCACTGATTACTAGAACAGTAGGGATTGATGTTCACATTATATGAAACCAAAACATTAGAGAGTGGTTGTTCCACGTATCAAGGAAATCATAACTTTCAGACAATATCTAGAAAATAAAGCAATCTTCTTCTTCGTTCATCCGGAGTTTTTTTTCCGGATGTGATTGCGTTGTGCCTGTTTACAGCAGAGCTGCGTTCTTGCGCCGTTAGGCCGACACATCCGACTTCTGCGGGCATTTGTTGACCGGGTTAACCTTCCCGGGGGTTTCTTAGGACGTTTGACTCTCACTGGTGTGGTGTTATCTCCCATTCTAGCTGGCCCATATAGAACAGCCAAAGACATCCTGGTCAGCCCTCAAGGGAAGGCAGGGGCAGACCATGGGCATTCCCCGCCATCCAAGGAGGCTTCCATAATTGCAGAGCCAACACACAGCGCTCTGGTACTGGGCTCACCCAAGGAATCGTCACGTCCTGCACATGGCTGCTTAGCCTCACTTCCGTATATTGGGCCTTCCGTTCACCATAGGCTGTTCTTCCTGAAACCAGAAGAATGCAGTGTGCAGATGACATCCACACAGTGAGCTTTCGACTCGGACTTTCCGCGCAATGGATTTGCTATCCGAGCAATATTCCATTTCGTGCCACTAGGACACTTTTTCCACCTTATTTGAAGCCCACACAGTGAGCTTTTGATTCGGACTTTCCACGTAATGGATTTGCTATCCGAGCAATATTCCATTTCATGCCTCTGGGAGGCTTTTGTAACCGACATACCTGTGGTATGAAGTGTGGCAGTCTGAATACTTCTTCATACACCTTTAAATGTCAACATGTATGTAGTTAAAGTAAGCTGCGGTCAACTTGAGCTTGTTGATATCTCCATAGAGCTTGTCCTCAAATGAAGCAGGTGTGGGCCAAAATATCTTTCTCTGTTCTGCATATATTGGGCAATCCTGCAGCAAATGTTTTGCTGTCATTTTTCTAGTTCGACAATTACATTCATCGGTATCTCCTATTTTTAGTTTATTGAACAAGTGGTATTTCAGCCTGTTATGTCCTGTGCGGAGTCTGAAGATTGCTACTTGTTCTCTTCGGTCGAGTTTGTAATATGCATCATCCTTCTGGTGGCCTGGATGCTCTGATTCCAATTTGGTTTTATAGGTGCTTTTTATCAACCTCTTTGCCTCATTGTAAGTTATATCTATGTCAGGCTGTGGTAGTCGTCCGCCCTCTTTTGCCAGTCTGTCAGCCTCTTCATTTCCAGGTATACTGCAATGTGATGGGATCCACTGTATTACAACTTTTTTGGATTTCTGGCTTAGACCATGGAGTGCTGCTCTTAGGTCAGCTATGTCTGTGCTGTTATTGCTCTTCAGTATTGAGACAGCTGACTTTGCATCTGTGAAGATAGCTATTTGCTTCTCTTTATTTTCCTCTATCAAGAGCATTTCTGCTGCAGTTTTCAGAGCCTCTACCTCTGCTTTGAAGTTACTTGAAAACTTTCCAGTTGCCACTGAATGTGTTTTTGTCACTCCATTTTTTAAATTTAGGAGAATTCCTCCTCCTCCATTCTCTATTGAATTTTTGGCTGATCCATCTGTATATGCATGGGTCCAATTGCTGCTTGGGTAATGTTCTTTTATGTAGTTTAGGGTTATTTCTCTTCTTTCGGTTTCATGCTGAGTGTTCTTTTTCTCAATACCAGGAATGTTTTCTATCATCTCAGGCAGTTGCTGCTGTCTCCAAGATGGGAAGTTGTGTGCATAGTAAATGGGCTTGACTGTTGATATGTTAAGTATGGGATCTGCCCTAATCTTTCGTTTTGCAGTTTCTAGTTTAGAATTGAGTAATGGGGGATAATTGGGATCTTCCAGTGGGTGCTCCCTGGTGGGGTGGTGGGGGTGGGGGGGGGTGGGGGGGGGGGGGGGGGGGGGGGTGGGGTTTCCGCACGCTGTTTGGTGTTTTTTTCTTCTTGTTTTGGCCTGATGAAAACCTATGTGTTCAGTTCATCTGTCCCTGACAGAGTTAGGTTCACTGTATTTTTCTGAGCGAGGCCGAAGGCCCATGATCATCTAATAAAGATCAGTAACGGGGAGGCTATCACCAGTTGTATTATATATTTTACAGGTTCCCTCTGGTTGGGATGAAGAACACCGAACCATTGAAAAATCAGATACCGGATAATTTTTGGTGCAGGAAGATTGGCCGGCAACTTTCTAAATAAGCCTATGCTAGAAGAAGTTGATAAACATTGCTCGGTGGAGCTGAATGGTATAAGTATCCCACAGGATAAATATTGAGAACATTACTAAGAAGATTTCACACTACCTGTGGATAGCAACATAGTAATGGGTGTTGATTTTCATACCATTCGTGAACCCACCAGTGGTGATGGATGTGCAGTCCACTGATTACTAGAACAGTAGGGATTGATGTTCACATTATATGAAACCAAAACATTAGAGAGTGGTTGTTCCACGTATCAAGGAAATCATAACTTTCAGACAATATCTAGAAAATAAAGCAATCTATTTTAGTCTAGATACAATGACTGTTTTAGAGTGAGAACTGTAGAACATTTCGCAAGAAGGAAAACGTCATGTTCATGGGACAGTGTTTCATTTTTTTCACTGCGCAGGAATTGTGAGGACTCAGTTTCTACAAACTATTAGGAACAGTTTTTTTTTTAAGGAACAAATAGTATCGTTCCCGGACTGTAGATTTGAATGGGAATCAGATCTCATGGTCATCAGAGCTCCTGGAGGAGGACATGTCTAGACGGAAGGATACGGCATTTGGTGAGGTCTATTGTGCTGATTCCTGTGATGTCGTGTAGTCCTTGCCATGATGAGTGGACTCTGATCATGAACTCTGTGGTCTGACCTATCCATTTACATTAGAATACACGACACACATTTTCTTCGCATACACGTCTCATATACGTAACACTTTTCTTTTAATAAATTAATCGTTATTAATTTTTAGAAGCAAGAGTTGTTGAATATGTTGCGTTGGGAAAGTATGAAAGGGGGCATAGTACGACAGTGAGAGAGAGAGAGAGAGAGAGAGAGAGAGAGAGAGAGAGAGAGAGAGAGAGAGAGAGAGAGAGAGAGAGAGAGAGAGAGAGAGAGAGAGAGAGAGAGAGAGAGAGAGGAAAAGGTGTCCATGAACCGAAGGAGTGTGTTGGACGGAAGCTGGTGGATTCTCCAGGATATTGATAAGGGAAAGAAATTTATAATGTGGGTGTTGACTCCCCTCACTCCAGGGACGACACTTTAAAGTAAGACACGACACCAGACCATGGTAATCCATTTGCTCCTCCGAGGTGTGCACGTGCTCCCACAAGGCCGCAACCACGTCTGCCTTGTCATGTATCAATACTCCACCAAGTTCTGCAGAGCCAGCCAAAATTTCCGCCTGTTCATTTCCCAGCACACCGGCATGCCCCGGAGAAAAGATCCAGGCGATGCTTGTCACTCGTGTCCTCCGAAGCGAAGCAAGCCACTCCGCACGAAGTCTGCCCGTCCTCACCCTCGTCAGCATGCTTTCTGAGTCATTTACAATCACGATGTGTGTGTGTGTGTGTGTGTGTGTGTGTGTGTGTGTGTGTGTGTGTGTGTGTCGTATTCTCCATCCAGCGCAGAGCTGAAGTGACTGCCTCCACTTCCATTCTTAAGCTGGATGTTGTGGTATCATATACCAGGCTCTCCTGCCCCCCACATCGACCATTAGCTTTGGCTATGAAACCCCAGCCACTTCTCTCACCTCTTGACACCGAACCATCTGTGTAGATAATCACATCACTCGAGTGAGCATTGTCCTGAATTAGTTACTTAGAAGATATGATAGGAATCATCATTGGGGGACTTAGCATAAATAACATTTGATATGCGGATGACATAGTTTTGGTCGCAGACAACGAATAGGATCTGCAACAATTTGTCATTAAGTATTAGTCGTGGTTCCGACATCACAGCAAAGGGTCATTATGCTCCGTTCCCGTCCCAGTGAATTTCACATAAAATGTTCCCCACTGCCCCATGTGAAAAGCGGAAAAGAGAGGAGTCTCGACAAACAACGGCCCTCTCAGGCACACGGTGTATAATACCGCCGCCAGAATGTCACCACAAAAGTCCTCCACGAAACATACTGTTCATCCTTGATGGAATTGGCAGTCACTTTCCCTACCAGATTTTCACCTACAAAGTCTCGATGTTTCTAGATGTTGTTGTTCCGTTTCTAGATGTTTTCTAGCCAGCCACGCCATTTTCCCTCACGCAACAAAACAACCTTGGACAGATGTAAAAACAATTCACTGTACATAATGCCGTCGCCAGAATGCCACATAAAAGTCCTCTACGAAACATACAGTTCATCCTTGATGGAAGCGGCAGTCACTTTCCCAACCAAATGTTCGCCTACAAAGTCTCGATATTTCTAGATGTTGTTGTTCCGTTTCTAGATGTTTTCTAGCCAACCACGCCATTTTGTCTCCGAAATGTACTTCACGCAACAAAATAATCTCGAACAGATAGATTTAAAGAAAATTTCACTGTACATAATTCCGCCACCAGAATGCCAACACATAAGTCTTCCTCGAAAACACAGTTCATCATCGATGGAAACGGCAGTCATTAGAAAACCAGCAGCCACACATTTCTGCATAAGGCGAGAAAAACCGGTTGCTTCTGCGACACACCAGCCGCCATACATGCAGATATTTCTAGATGTTGTTGTTCCGTTTCTAGATGCTATCTAGCCAGCGACGTCATTTTTAGAGCATGCAGTTCACTCCACAACACGTCGGACAGATGTAAAAAACATTTCACTGTACATAATGCCGTCTCCAGAATGCCAAAACAACAGTCCTCCACGCAAGCACAGTTCATAGTCAAAGGAAGCGGCAGTTAACCAGAAGACCAGCAGCCACACATTTCTGCTTAAGGCACAAAACCGATCAATTTTGGGACATAGCCAGCCGTCATTGCTCTGAACGTGCAGCTCACGCTTCACAACCTCGGGCAGATTTAAAAGCATTTCACACGAAATTTACAGCTCACAGCGTCGCGCCACGCACGCAACTCAGTATCAGGGCGACGGAACCACAAACTACCAGTCCAACATGAAGAAAATGCGAATGCAACGGTAGCCACGAGCATAAACACCCAGAGGCCTTAACCATTACGGGGAAAGTCCGAATCAAAAGCCCACACAAAAAGCCCACTGTGTGGGCTTCACAAAAGGTGGAAAAGTGTCATAGTGGCACGAAATGGAATATTGCTTGTGTTGCAAATCCATTACGTGGAAAGTCCGAATCAAAAGCCCACTGTGTGGGCTTCATAAAAGGTGGAAAAGTGTCCTAGTGGCATGAAATGTAATATTGCTTGGATAGCAAATCCATAACGTGGAAAGTCCGAATCGAAAGCTCACTGTGTGCATGTCATCTGCAGACTGTATACTTCTGGTTTCCGGAAGAACAGCCTATGGTGAACGGAAGGCCCAATATACGGAAGTGAGGCTAAGCAGCCATGTGCAGGACGTGACGATTCCTTGGGTGAGCCCAGTACCAGAGCACTGTGTGTCGGCTCTGCAAGTATGGACTCCTCCTTGGATGGCGGGGAATGCCCATGGTCTGCCCCTGCCTTCCCTTGAGGGTTGACCAGGATGTCTTTGGCTGTTCTATATGGGCCAGCTGGGATGGGGGATAACACCACAACTGTGAGAGTCAAACGTCCTAAGAAACCCCCAGGAAGGTTAACCCGGTCAACAAATGCCCGCATAAGTCGGATGTGTCGGCCTAACGGCGCCAGAACGCAGCTTTGCTGTAAACAGGCACAACGCAATCACGTCCGAAAAAAAAAAAAAAACTCTTGATGAACGCAGAAGAAGAAGAAGAAGAAGAAGAAGAAGAAGAAGAAGAAGAAGAAGAAGAAGAAGAAGAAGAAAGAAGAAGAAGAAGATATCACCGCCTATCCTCCATGTTCGTGACCGGAAGTGCAACAATTTGTAGACGTGTTTATTATACACAGAGAACAAATAGGGTTAGAATTAAATTGAAAGAAAACAGATCATGCTCGTCCCTAAGAAACAAGAAGTACTACAACGTATCATACAAGTAAATGGGAATATTCTTAAACAAGAGAATCGGTACAACTATCTCACAACAGTCAAAATATCTTATGGGAGGAGCCTTGAAGATATTAGAACAAGAATTGCTTTGGCAAAGGTAGCCTTTTGCAAATGGAAAACATAATGACTAATAAAAAGATGTTAATTGCAACGAAGAATGTTGAAGTGCACATAGAACCTGTACCCCTGTATGGGTGTGAAACATGGACGATGAGCGGACAAGTTTAAAAACATCTAATGGCAGTGGAAATGTGGTTTCCGAGGAATATGCAAAGAATACCATGGACGACGGAAAATTAGAGAACATAAAAAAAGAAATACAAAGAGAAACAATTATTATTTTAGGGATGTGCGAAACGAGATGGACAGGAACAGGCATCAAGATAGATGAAGATTTTAAGATTATTTATTCTGGAGGTGGAGATCGACAAAGGGGAGTGACAATAATTTTGGACCGGAAAATATCAACATCTGTTCAAGGATATTGGGCCGTGTCGGACAGAGTTCTACTAGTTAAATTGAGTGGCAGACCTTTTAGTATAAATGTTATTCAAGTATATGCCCCAACAGGAGAGTCCAGTGAAGATAGTGTAGAGGAATTTTATAATGACATAGAGTCTGCCTTAAAGAAATGTAAAAATTCAGAAATAAACATCATAATAGGGGACTTCAATGCAAAAGTAGGAAATCAAGGCGATAGATACACAGTAGGAGACTATGGTTTAGGAGAGAGAAATGAAAAAAGATACAGACTCGTAGAGTGGGCAAAAGAAAAGGAAATGATTGTAGGAAACACCTGGTTTAAGCAACACCCTAGAAGATTATGAACATGGAGGAGTCCTGATAGCAGGATCAGAAACCAGATTGACTACATTCTGATTAGCAGAAGATTTAGAAACGCACTAACAGTAGCAAAAACAGTTCCCAGTGCTGGTTGTTATAGTGACCACAGACTACTTACAGGAACATTGAGGATAAAGTTGAAGAAAGTCAAGTATATAACAGGAAACACTAAATATGATTTGTGTACATTGAGTAATGACAAGGAAATACAAAACAAATTCAACATAGAAGTACAGAACAGATTTGATATATTGTCTGATTTAGAGATATTATTCCAGGATGTGAATGATCAATGGGAAATGTTAAAGAATTCAATCAGATTGGCTGCAGAAACAACTATTCCAAAATTAAAGAAGGTGGGTCGTAAGAAATGGATGACTGAAGAAATTTTACACATAATGAAAACAAGAAGACTCAACAAAAATAATCCTGCCAAATATGAAGAAATTCACAGACACGTCAGAATATTATGTAGGAAGGCAAAAGAATCATGGCTTGAAAAAAAGTGCTTAGAAATTGAGAAACAACACAACAGTCAAAATACAAAATTAGTGCACAAAAGAATTCAGGAACTTACTAATAAAAGAACAAGTACATCAACAGGCTGTCTAAAAGATGGCAAAATCATAATAGAAAAAGATAAGATTCTACATGTATGGACAGATTATGTGAAAAACCTCTATAATGATAACAGAGTGTGAACAGTATGATATTAGATTTAATAATGAAGGACCACCAATTTTAAAGATGGAGGTTCAAAATTCAGATAACATCACAACAGAATTGATTAAAGCTTTAGAATAATTTGGATTAGAGCAAGTCACCAGACTTCTGAACACATTATATGATACAGGAGATATACCTTCTGAATAATGTAATTCTGTATTTATTGCAATCCCAAAGAAATCAGGAACCTTGGAATGTGATCAACATAGAACAATTAGTATAATGAGTCACATCACAAAGATTTTGTTACGAATTATCATGCAAAGAGTGAGGAAGAAAATACAACCTGAAATAGGGCAAGAACAATGTGGGTTTGTAGAAGGAAAGGGTACAGTAAATGCTGTGTATATGCTGTGTATATGCTGCGAACAGTTATTGAACGTGCTATGGAAGTAAACAAGGATATACATCTTTGCTTTATTGACTACACAAAGGCTTTTGATAGAGTTAGACATGTCAACATGGTGGATATGCTTGCAGATCTTACAAATTGATGGGAAAGACATTAGACTTATAAAAAACATATATTGGAAACAACAAGCTGCCATAAGGATTGATAATGAAGTGGGACAATATCAACCTATTAAGAGAGGTGTTTAAGAGAGACATTACATGTGTAATGTCTCCAGATCTTTTTTCCATATACAGTGAAAATATTTTCAGAAATGTAGAAGATATAAATGGAATCAGCATTGGAGGACGAAACATCAATAACATTAGATATGCAGATGATACAGTATTGATTGCAGACAATGCACAGGATCTGCAACAATTAGTAGACGCGGTTGTTGTCCACAGTGAGCAGCTGGGGCTGGAATTAAATTGTAAGAAGACACAGGTTATGGTCGTCACTAGGAAGAAAGAAGTGCCACAATGTAATATACAAGTAAATGGAAATATTCTTCAACAAGTGAATCGGTACAATTATCTCGGAACAGTCATAACATCTGATGGGAGATGACTTGAAGAGATTAGAACAAGAATCGCCATGGCGAAAGTAGCCTTTAGCAAGATGAAAAACATTCTGACCAATAAAAAGATTGATTATGTGGTTGTTTCGGGATTTGAAATTTAAATATTGAGCACAACCCACTACTGGCAACGCCGATCGCATTCTGGTATGAACCTAAGGCCTATCCACGTCAATATGGAAGCACTATACTCGAGTTTCGCCCTCATTTGAGCTCGTCAGTAGTGCATATCCCTGACCGGATCCGGAAACAGTCCCGGATCACGCGTGTTAAGCGGGTGTGTAACCACGCGGCACACACTGGACACACCAAATTATCACAACAGAACATCACAACGCTACCCATCGTAGGCTATGCTCAAGATTGCCCAATCGCCGCGACCGACGTCCGTCAATCGATGGGACCCGAACGATCAGGACTTCTCATTAGCAAGGAACACCTGGCCTCCAAAATCCAGTGATTAAAAAGATGTCAATTGAAACGAGAAAAAGAGTGTTGAGGGGGTACATAGAGCCTGTTCTTTTGTATGGATGTGAAACTTGGACAATGAGCAGTCAAGCTGAAAAACATTTGATGGCTACAGAAATGTGGTTTCTGAGGAAAATACAAAGAGTACCATGGACAAATAGAAAAACCAATGACCAAGTACTACAGGAGACAAATGAAAATCGTAGACTGATTTGAGAAATTAGACGAAGACAGTCAAAATATTTTGGACATGTTATGAGACGAAATGGATTGGAGAACTTATTGACAACTGGCAAGATCGAGGGGAACAGACCAAGAGGAAGACCGAAAGGAAAATACCTGGATGGCTTGGCAACGTAGCATGGACGAGACAGGAACACTGAGATGATGACTGCATAAACAATGAACGAAGGCTGTTCAGTGTCTGAATGAACGACACTCATCTGCTCGTGGAGAGATTGTTACAAGTTGTGCTTGAAGCTTGTCGTGTTGTCATCGAGTTGTGAGTGGCTAATAGAACATGGAGAAATTAAGAAATGGTGGGGGTTGGTTGGTTGGGTGGACTAGAGTGGTATAAAATCATGAGAGAACCCTCCTCTGAAACATTATAGCATTGATTTGTAACTCAGACCTGAGTTGAATTTCACTATGGAGAATGTGGTGCCCCACTTCCTTCAAAATTTATCACGATTCACAACCCAAGGGCAAGGAGTAGATAATAGGAGACCGAAGACGGTAAAACCAGAGCAGTATTCAGCTTGTCCTCACAAGTGAGGTCTTGGTAACTTGTCGTTTTGTGAAGAATGATCATTGTTTGTGATATTGTTGCCTTTTATTTATTAACCCGAAGCAATGGCATATTGTGTATAAAAAAATGTTATGAATTAAAGAGGAACTGAAAAAAAGAGGTTGAGTTTATCCAGATAATTCAGTTGACGGCATAATCAACAAAAACAACGATAGCAATAACAAGAAGAAGAAGAATAAGAACAAGATGAGGAAGGGAAAGAGGAGGAGGAGGAAGAAGAAGAAGAAGAAGAAGAAGAAGAAGAAGAAGAAGAAGAAGAAGAAGAAGAAGAAGAAGAAGAAGAAGAAGAAGAAGAAGGTAGATTTTTAACTTGAAACTTTTTGCCCGGCAGCGCCGTTAGGCTACACATTTTCGATGTCCAACTGCCAAGGGATTTTTTACGTGCACAACAATACACCTGGGCGTCCGATCTCACTACCCAGAGACCAGGAGAAATTTTGTTACTAGAAGTCCACGTGAAAAAATCCCGGCCATCACCAGGGCTTGAGCCATGGACCTTCAGCACTCGAGGCGGACACCATACCTCGAAACCACTCAGCCCCCTAGTAAGTAAAGAAAGGTTGCGAAGAGAGAGAGAGAGAGAGAGAGAGAGAGAGAGAGAGAGAGAGAGAGAGAGAGAAGAAAGAGAGAGATGAATAGAGAGGGACAGAAAGAGAGAGAGAAAGGGAGAAGAGAGAGGGAGCAGAGAGAGAAACAGAGAGAGAGGGTCGAGGAAGAGAGATAGAGAGGGAATGATAAATAGAGAGAGAGAGAGAGCGAGAAAGAGAGATATAGATAGATTGAGAGAGAGATAGATAGATAGATAGATAGATAGATAGAGAGAGAGAGAGAGAGAGAGAGAGAGAGAGAGAGACAGACAGACAGACAGACAGACAGACAGACAGACAGACAGAAAGGGGGAGATAGGCTGAAGTCATAAGTAGATACATTAGAGGCACAATCATCTCAGTCTTTAGTTCTCTGCTCCATGTGTTTTGTTGTCTCCCTCTAATTCGTGTGCCCCTGATTTCCAATGAAAGGATATTTAGCGATACTTCTTCTTCTTCTTCGTTCATCCGGAGTTTTTTTTTCGGATGTGATTGCGTTGTGCCTGTTTACAGCAGAGCTGCGTTCTTGCGCCGTTAGGCCGACACATCCGACTTCTGCGGGCATTTGTTGACCGGGTTAACCTTCCCGGGGGTTTCTTAGGACGTTTGACTCTCACTGGTGTGGTGTTATCTCCCATCCTAGCTGGCCCATATAGAACAGCCAAAGACATCCTGGTCAGCCCTCAAGGGAAGGCAGGGGCAGACCATGGGCATTCCCCGCCATCCAAGGAGGCTTCCATAATTGCAGAGCCAACACACAGCGCTCTGGTACTGGGCTCACCCAAGGAATCGTCACGTCCTGCACATGGCTGCTTAGCCTCACTTCCGTATATTGGGCCTTCCGTTCACCATAAGCTGTTCTTCAGGAAACCAGAAGAATGCAGTGTGCAGATGACATCCACACAGTGAGCTTTCGATTCGGACTTTCCGCGCAATGGATTTGCTATCCGAGCAATATTCCATTTCGTGCCACTAGGACACTTTTTCCACCTTATTTGAAGCCCACACAGTGAGCTTTTGATTCAGACTTTCCACGTAATGGATTTGCTATCCAAGCAATATTCCATTTCGTGCCACTAGAACACTTTTTCCACCTTATTTGAAGCCCACACAGTGAGCTTTTGATTCGGACTTTCCACGTAATGGATTTGCTATCCAAGCAATATTCCATTTCGTGCCACTTTTTCCACCTTTTATGAAGCTCACACAGTGAGCTTTTGATTCGGACTTTCCACGTAATGGATTTGCTATCCGAGCAATATTCCATTTCATGCCTCTGGGAGGCTTTTGTAACCGACATACCTGTGGTATGAAGTGTGGCAGTCTGAATACTTCTTCATACACCTTTAAATGTCAACCTGTATGTAGTTAAAGTAAGCTGCGGTCAACTTGAGCTTGTTGATATCTCCATAGAGCTTGTCCTCAAATGAAGCAGGTGTGGGCCAAAATATCTTTCTCTGTTCTGCATATATTGGGCAATCCTGCAGCAAATGTTTTGCTGTCATTTTTCCAGTTCGACAATTACATTCATCGGTATTTCCTATGTTTAGTTTATTGAACAAGTGGTATTTCAGCCTGTTATGTCCTGTGCGGAGTCTGAAGATTGCTACTTGTTCTCTTCGGTCGAGTTTGTAATATGCATCATCCTTCTGGTGGCCTGGATGCTCTGATTCCCATTTGGTTTTATAGGTGCTTTTTATCAACCTCTTTGCCTCATTGTAAGTTATGTCTATGTCAGGCTGTGGTAGTCGTCCGCCCTCTTTTGCCAGTCTGTCAGCCTCTTCATTTCCAGGTATACTGCAATGTGATGGGATCCACTGTATTACATCTTTTTTGGATTTCTGGCTTAGACCATGGAGTGCTGCTCTTAGGTCAGCTATTTCTGTGCTGTTATTGCTCTTCAGTATTGAGACAGCTGACTTTGCATCTGTGAAGATAGCTATTTGCTTCTCTTTATTTTCCTCCATCAAGAGCATTTCTGCTGCAGTTTTCAGAGCCTCTACCTCTGCTTTGAAGTTACTTTAAAACTTTCCAGTTGCCACTGAATGTGGTTTTGTCACTCCATTTTTTAAATTTAGGTAAATTCCTCCTCCTCCATTCTCTATTGGCTGATCCATCTGTATATGCATGGGTCCAATTGCTGCTTGGGTAATGTTCTTTTATGTAGTTTAGGGTTATTTCTCTTCTTTCTGTTTCATGCTGAGTGTTCTTTTTCTCAATACCAGGAATGTTTTCTATCATCTCAGGCAGTTGCTGCTGTCTCCAAGCTGGAAAGTTGTGTGCATAGTAAATGGGCTTGACTGTTGATATGTTAAGTATGGGATCTGCCCTAATCTTTCGTTTTGCAGTTTCTACAAAGTTGCTACGCTTCAGTCTTCCTTTTCCAAAACCATTAAACCTGTTATACATAGGGTGGTCTGTCAATCTTCTAAATTTTTCTGCTTGTTGCTGGGCTCTGCTATCTCTTCTATCCTGCATTGGTTGTAAACAAGTGATCTTTTCTAGTTCATTAATAGGCGTTGTCTTCCAGTTATGATTCGCATTCCTTGGTTTTGGACTCTACTTATTTTGTTAAAGTTCGACTTAGCTGCTGTTGCCCAAGCTGCAATGCCATATTCCAGTACTGGCCTCACCCGTCCAGTATATAGCTTCTTGAGAACTTTCTCATCTGCTCCCCACGTTGTACCAGCAAGCTTTTTCATGACTGCCATTCTTTGCCTTGCTCTTGTTCGATTTTTCTCAACCTGTGTTTTCCATGTCAGGCGACGATCAAAGGTGACTCCGAGATAGTTTGGATTTTCTTCATGGCGCAATATTTTTCCATTCAATACCAGCTTAGGTTGCTGAGTTTTATTTGAGAGGGAGAACACTGTGCATGTTGTTTTCTCCTCACTTATCTTCACTAGCCATGATTTTGACCAGTCCTCTAGTGCTAATAGGGCTTGCTGTATTCTGCTGTTAGCTGTACTAATATATTCTTCAGATGTCCATATGGCTAGGTCATCTGCAAAGGATGATGTGTGTACTCTGGCTGGAAAATTTTCCGTGATGTCGTTTATATATGCTAGGAATAATGTTGGTGACAGAACTCCTCCTTGGGGGACACCTTGCTCCAACAGCATCCTTTTGCTGGTTTGTCCTTGTACTTTTGTCCTGGCAGTTCTGTTCTCAAGGTAGTGGCTGATCCATTTGTACATTTTCCCACAAACATGCATTTTTTGCAGTTTTACTTTCAGTCCTTCCTTCCATACTTTATCAAATGCTTTTTCTAAATCTATCCAGACCGCTAGTGTATGCGTTTTCTCTTGGAAGGCATCCTCTATTTCCTGAGCTATATAGGTTATTTGATCTTCAGTGGATCTGTACTTTCTGAATCCTGCTTGGTGTGGTGTTAAGAGTTTGTTTTCTTCCAGATGCCATGTTAGCCTGCCATTGATAATGCGTTCCATTAATTTTCCTACACAGCTAAGTAGACTGATAGGTCGATAGCCATTTGGTTCTTCCAGGTCTTTTCCTTTCTTTGGGACTGGTATTAGTATAGCTTCCTTCCATGCCTGTGGGACTATTCCCCTCTTCCAGCTGTAATTTAGGACTGCTAGTAGTTTCTTTTTTGCCTTTGTCCCTAGTCCTATTAGCATTTCATTTGTGATTCCATCCTTTCCTGGTGATTTCTTCTTTTTTAGGGTATTCATTGCCTGTTCCATTTCTTCCATTGTTAGATTTGCCATCATATATTCTGCTGCTGTCTCTGTATTACTATGATATATCTGTTTATCTTTGATTGCTTTCTTCTGTTCGGTTGTAATATCAATGTGGTTTGCACTGGCATAGTGTTCCATTAATGCATTTGCAGCCTTTTTTCCTGTAAGCAAGGCATTTCCTTGTTTAATTGTTATTTGTTTGTTTCTAGGTCCTTCATTGTTCATGGCTTTCACTAGTTTTCATAGTTTGTTTCCATCCCTGTCAAAATTCAGGTTTTCTGTTTTTTCCCTCCAACAATCTCTTGTTGTTTGATTTACTGTTCTTTTATATTTTGCTGAGATGGCTTTGAGAGAGATGTTCGCTTCAATTGTTTGTTCTCTCTCTGCTGTCTTCCTGGCATCTTCAACTTTGTCCTCCAAACTTTGTAGTTCTTCAGTCCAGTATGATTTGTAATTTTTCCTCGCTCCTCTTGGAATAGACTCAGTGGCCGCCTGTATTATTGCTCTGTTTAGACTTTCCACCATTTGCTTCATGTTGCCATATCGTGTATTTATGATTTCACAATATTTGTCTGTTAGTGTGGCAAATCTGTCCCAATCTGCTCGTTTGTAATTCCAACGGGACAAGGGCTTTTGCTCCTGTGGAACATACTCCATATTCATTACAAGCTTGATTGGTCTGTGGTCACTACCTGCTAATTGGTCCAGCACATGGCGGTCGATTTTGTGGAGGATGTCTGCTGTGCAGAAAGCTAAGTCTGGAGTAGAAGTGGTAATCCATCTTCTGGAGTAGAAGCTCGGTGTGTCATCCGCTTTGTTGAGTAGATGGAGATTTGAGTCTATTTCCCAGTCCTCCACTTCATCTCCTCTTTTGTCAGTATCTGGGTATCCCCATCTTTCTGAACGGCTATTAAAGTCTCCGACAATAATGCAATTTGTGTCAGTTATTTTCATGTTTGAGAGTGTAAGATCCTTATCTGCTGGGCTATAAAGATTGTAATTCTTATTTTCACGTCCTTTATCATTATATCAACACCTATAATTTCTGTTTGGTTGTCAGAGATCATAGATACTTCGCTGCAAGGTATTGTATTTCGTGTAAGTATTAGAACTCCCCCTTTATGTCCTTCGCGGTCGAAACGTGTGGCCTGATATCCCCTGACTGAAAATTTGCGCTTGGCGTTGAGGTGTGTCTCTTGAATGCATGCCACATTTATTCTATCTTTATGAAGACGCTGTGTCAGGGATTCTTTCTTGTTATAAACTCCTTCGGCATTCCACTGTAGTATGTTGAGTGTCCTTGGTATTTGGTCAATAGCTCTTAACCTACTCCTCTGTGCCTTGACTCCACAGCACAGGGGAAGGTGACCACCAGTAGTCATGGGTGGACCCCTTCGAGGCAGGGGGCCCGGCACTATCACCGCCTGATGGGACTTCACGGGATTAGCACCATAACGATTAATTTTCATCTAAGGCATCATGAAATGATAAAGTTACGTTGCACTTCTTTGTCAAGCCTGTGGCTCAGTACATCCGATGTCGACAAGCATTTTTCGGGATACTTTCCTTAGCCTTTGACTGTCCCCAGTCTACCTACAAGGCAGCAGGTTTGTGCGTCACTTCGTCTGGTCCCTCTCCCTTGACCTGTCCGACATGGGTGACCCTACCGTCGGCATAGCTCTTGGGGTCATTGGAACGCGCAAGCCCCTCTACCTCGTCAAGGTGGACGCACGGTAGAGGGGTAGCGATACCATTATGAGGTTTTTCTCAGCGTGCCTACTTTCCAGCCCCAGGGACTTTCTCTCATTTCTTGATTCGCTGGAATCTTTTCAGCTCTCTCTCTCTGTGTCCCGCATGAGTTATTCTGTTATACAGTTGAAGTCTTTTTAATCGCGCTCGCTTTTACATTTCATTTGCGCTGACGACGAGGAAGTGGGTTCATACCACCTAATGGTCAGTAGGACTTTAGTGTTGATGTGTGGTTCAGAGAGCAATGGTAAACTGTTGAAAATAAAATTGTCTAGAAATTAACTGGGGTTGATTGCAACGTCCTGCAAAAGACATGCAATATGTAAATTAGTTCCGATATACACACATTTAGTTCCGATATAGATCCATTTAGTTCCGATATACACTCATTTAATTCCGATATACACACATTTAGATCCCCGCTGGAGCACCGGAGTTGGTCAATTTGTTGACATGCTCCTGGGGTGTTCTTCTCACACCTTCTGATGTCATTTTCGTCTCTTCCTCCATTGATCTCAGTGAAGTGTTAGGGCGAGTGTAGGAAAAATGTTCAGATCTTTTATGTGGTCGTTCTAATGCTGTTTTTATGTTGGTATTCATGATTCAAAAGTTGATTTCTGTAAGTGATACCATCACTCCATCTTTTACGTGGTCATTCCTTTACTTTGTGTATCTGCTATACCCCCCATTTTGTAAAGTCTCACTACACTTTGTATGTAGAAGAAATGTGAAAAATGAAGCACATGATTTCATCAAAAATTGTGCTCCACAGTCCATCTTGAAGCAATATGCAGTGACTGGCTGTCGTCTGCTGAAGTAATTCTTTGCACTCCAAACAGAATAGTGTTATCAACGGAAGAAAGCATTTTTTTGTTTTCAAATTTGTTCTACATACAAAGTGTAGTGAGACTTTACAAACACTCTATATTTCTTCAATGTGGCTTAGTGATAGTTGGTACAAGGGCATTTTTGTGAGGTGGCCAAACCATTTAATCGGTTGTTCCGTAATGAAATGCATGATCTAGTCTGCAGAAGAAAGTATCCGTTGATCCGTCTGATGTCGGTAGGAGCAAACACAAAGAAAGCAGAAGTCAACTTGAGCTAGTTGGCATCTCCTTAGAGCAGTGGTTTTCAACCTTGTTTTGGCCTATGCCTCCCTTTACCATATGTTCAGAACGCCATTCCCCCCTCCCCTTTCGGATTTCCTCCCTATAAATTCCCCCCCCCCCCCACCCTTACACAGTATACATAAAAATGGAAGCTAAATTTAATAACACATACTAGAACAAGTTTAGACATCTACATAAAACGTGATTTGTAGGTCTACTTACGCTATAAAACAAATTTCATTAGATTGAGAAGTACAGAACCGTAAAATTTAGAGGGAAAAAAACAATATCAAGTAGCTGGTTCTTGTATTAATGCGATCTTGAAATAATCTTAATTTCCCCCCCCCCCCTCCCCTGGAAACCCTAAAATTCCACCTGCGGGTGGGGGAAATTCCCTACCGGTTGAGAACCACTGCCTTAGAGTTTGTCTTCAAACGGAGCTGGTAGAGGCAAAATTGCCGGGTATTTCTAAGCGCCTCACAACACTTGGATGTAGAACACATTTGAAAAATGCTTTCTTCCGTTGATAACACCATCCTGTTTGGAGTGCAAATTATTACTCCAGCAGACGACAGCCATTTGCTGCATATTGCTTCACGATGGATTGTGGAGCACATTTTTTGATGACATCATGTACTTCATTTTTTTCAAATTTGCTCTACATACAAAGTATGGTAAAACTTTACAAACGGCCGGTAGTTCTCTCTGTTCTGCATATGTTGGACACTCCTGCAGCAAATGTTTAGCTGTCATTCTACCACTTACACAGCTGCATTCATCTGTATCACCTGTCGGTGAAATTCGCACATTCCTCTTCTTTCTAGTGGCCTGGATGCTCATTTTATTTTATTTATTTATTTTTTTTTTGCTTTCGCGCGCTTTGAACTCAAGCGTAGTCCATAACACTACTTCAAGTAGTGCTGGATTGAATTTTGCGTGTGGATTAGCTTTCCCTATTAACAGTGTACCTCGCCATCAGGCGAACCCACTCTGCCTTCAGAGGTATTTCAAATTTACGTCCCCAAGTCAAGGACGAGATGTCAACAGCATAGTCCAACTGACCGGTGTAGGGGTTGAACCCCTTACCTCGGCATCATCACATCGGATGTTGAAAAACACGCGTTCTTATCCATTCGGCTATCCCTGGATGCTATGATTCCTACTAGTGTAATCTAAGAACTTGTGGATTTTTCCTAGTCTGTAATAAAACTAATCCTTACCAAGACAACACTAACATCCAAAATGAAAAGAGACATACTTGTAAAACACACTGTACATCTTTATACGAACTACAATATAATATCTGTTTGGTAAAATATGTCAAACAAATTACATATACATCACAATGCGTTACATTCTCTGGCTACATTTGTGTCGTCACCGCCGCTTCAGACACATTTACATCGGGGAATCAGCTAACAGCCACAGATTGATATTCAGTAATTAAAACAAATGGTACATTTGACCTCAATTTTGTAAATGGAATCCGTCATTACAAACGCGGATGTTTACACTTAATGAATGGGATGAATGATTGATCAATAAATACGTTATAATTTATGGAAGCCTGGACATTGAATAAGCAACTAGAAAGTTGCATAGAAGCCCTGGAGATGTGGATATACAGACGAATAGATCGTATTTCATGGAAACAAAAACAATCAAATGCAGAGGTCCTAGAAAAACTGGGAATGAAAAGAGAGTTGATGAAAGAAATAAAGAGGAGACAAGTGAAATATTTTGGCAGCGTTAAAAGACATGATACTCTTATAAAAACCATACTGGAAGGCAAGGTTGAGGGAAAGTGAGCAAGAGGTAGACAACGATACAAGTGGGAGGATAACATCAAGAGATGGGCGAACATCAGGCTGACAGAATGTACAGTGAAGGCGAGAGACAGACAGTATGGAGATCCATTGCAGCCAACCTTCATTGCGGAGACGGCACCTGATTGATTGATTGATAATTTATTGATAGGGGCGATGTGTGTTCTGCTTTACTATGCTTGTTGTTTCGGACAATGTCCAAACGGATGCACTTATTGTTCATCATAGCTAGCACACTGAGCTAGCACTCTGAACATGACTGTTGATCGTAGACGTCACATTTGCCAGTTTCTATATCTTCATGGTTCATCTCGTTTTATTTTGTACCTTGCGGTGTCGAGGTGAAGCATAAACAGCACGAGAGAATTTATTGTAATTAGCACATGTGTCTGTTCCCATACATTATTGTTTATAGTAGTTAATACATTTGTCTGTTTCTAGATCTTATTGTTTTTCGTAGTTAAAACATGTGTCTGTTTCTATATCTTATTGTTTATCGTAGTTAAAACGTTTGTTTCTATACCTTATTGTTTATCGCAGATGAAACATTTGTTTCTATATCTTATTGTTTATCCTAGTTAAAACATTTATCTGTTTCTATATCTTATTGTTTATCGTAGTTAAAACATCTGTATATTTCTGAATACGACGTTTCATCGAATTTAAACAAAATAAATATACGAAAAAACACAAAATACAAATGATTTCATATCTGATGAGCCTTGAGATAAGTAACACATATGTTTTTTTTCAATGTTCACCCCCCCCCCCCCCCCCCCCCCCCCCCCCCCCGCCCAACACATTTATAATAGTTTACTGAAGTCAATGTAGTGTCGCCTTTGTGGTTTATATATTGTGTGTTTACTTGTTATTTGCTGACGAACGCAACTTCCTCTAGTTTCCGTAATTGTACTAATATTTTGTAAAATTGTCGTATACTTCATGTTTTAAAACAAATATTGTTTACATTTTCACATATTTACCGTAATTTTAACCCAATTTAGTCAACATATTTAGTATATTTGTCTGTTACTGTATCTGCTTATTCGACCAGTTGTTAAAAATAACAATAAGATGGTAATAATACAAGGTAGACAGTGAAGTAATGCCTATTATATTACGCACACACACACATATACATCACAAACAGACACATACACACACAAACAGACGCACACACAAACAGACATACACACGCATATATAGCATATAAAGAGAAATACACCCACTCACACACACACGCCGGCTCATGGAACTAGTCATATACCACACAGGCATACATACAGACGTGCACACAGCATGGTAAGTGGGATACTATCAACTAGAAATAAAGATTATGATTCTGTACGTCACATTTCAGTTTTATTATTTATAAAAACCCATAGTCAATTGTGAACGGTATCACAGTGGTGCTTTGTATCGAAACACCATATTGTTTCCACTTTGTTAGTCCACGTCTGCAATCTAGACTTCCGTTTACACATCAGACATGTTGTGCTGTTCTGTCTGTAAAACAGTTACTTAACGTGTCTCAGATCTGCCTGTAAAACTGTTACTTAACGTGTCTCAGATCTGTCTGTAAAACTGTTACTTAACGTGCCTCAGATCTGGCTGTAAAACAGATACTTAACGTGTCTCAGATTGTCTGCAAAACAGTTATTTAACCTGCCTCAGATCTGTCTGTAAAACAGTTACTTAACGTGTCTCAGATCTGTCTGCAAAACAGTTACTTAACATGTCTCAAATCTGTCTGTAAAACAGATACTTAACGTGTCTCAGATCTGTCTGTAAAACGGTTACTTAATGTGTCTCAGATCTGTCTGTAAATGAGATATTTGACTTCATAAAAGAACATTGTTATATCTAAATGAACATTAAGCATCCCACGTATAGTGAGAGAACGCTTCATCGAAATTCTTTTTCCCCTCTTGTTTCTTTCCTCTGTGCCTGCGCGTCCTGTTCTTTCCGTTCTTTCTCCGCTGTCTGTTCTTCTCTCGTCTGCGTCTTTTCTCCTGCCTGTCTTTAACGTCAGCTTCATTCTCATCCTTTCTTCGCCTCCTTCTCCTCTTCTTAAACTTCTTGATTCGCTTTCTATTGGGAGGTGTGTCTTCAAGCTTCTCGCCACAAGCACCTCTGTGTTTTTTTCTTACAGAAACTCCTTCATTGCAAGAAGCAATCCTCATGTGGCACCTGGCAGAAGATAGAAAACAAGTTTACAGTTTAAAACAAGCTACGACAATCATGGATACTGAAAACACAGATGAGAAAGAAAATAGATAAACAGTTTGTTGCATATCCTTTACATGACGTCGCAGTCAATCCCAGCATTTTTTGACTGTTTGCGATTTCTTGGCAAGTTTGCGTTCAGCAGTTTGCCATTAATTTCTGAACGACCGTCACTCATACGATTGTATTAAAACCAGCGCAAAGCAGTCTGCAAAGAAAGTAGACGCCTCTGTGATAGACACATTCTGCATAATACAGTTACTAACCTGGCGTAATTGCAGAGTTAACATTGATAGATTATTCAGTGTGTGCTATATAAAGATTTAAAACTCACGCAGGTTACAAAGTACCACAATTGTTAGGTATGAAAAGGCAAAAACTTGTGTGGTTTGGCATCGTAGCTCTCCACGGATCGCTGTCAACAATTATATACAAAGGCCACCATCCCAGTGGCTTGTCCGGTGCAGAACTTTTTCCACCATAAATCTTTTTCCACAATTTCTTTGGCTACTATAGTATTTTGATTCACCAGAGAGGAACTATAGTCTGTCCAGAAATGAATGCCTTCATTCACGATCAATTATTTTGAAAAGTGTCTGTTGCATAGTTATGAAATTTTTCCTGCCTTCTTATATTTACTCCCACGCAAGGAATATGTCTTTGGTAGGTCCAAAAGTAACTTAAATCATAGAAAGCAGTGACATTTCTTTGATGTTTTGGTGAAAAACTAGTGATTTCTCAATAACAAACTTGTTTTACAGTAATGCCAATTTCCACTAAGCGAGGCTCTTGTCTTAAGGCCAATCCTATGTGTCACGAGAAAATTAACTATTCAACGCTAATGTTTCCGTGTGAAGACGTAATACATTTAATAATGTACACTTCATCTTTGACCCGTAAATTATATACCGCATATAAACCAAACTTTGAAATCTGCTGTACAATCTCCAGAACAAAAAAAAAATTGTTGGGTGGACATAATTATAAGGTTATATGCTAAATCTCATCATTTTCCCTCAGTTGGTTACTGAGATATGGAACTTTATATTGGGGCAGACAAAAGTAAACAGACTATAGTCTGCCACTTCTGTCCTTCTTGATAGTGAGCTTACTAATAGGTGACTATCCATTGTCCCTATAAACCGATCCCCTGGCTTCCGTCTCGAAATCGAGATCACAACTAACAACTACTTGTCGGCTGCTCTCAGGCTTAATCTACGTCATGCTCACTTGGTTTCAAGTTACACTGGAGGATGGAAGGGATGGAGGGGCCGGGGGGTGGGTGGGGGGGGGGGGGGGTGGTAGGCAACTAAACAGGCACTCCGTCTTTCTCAATGGTGTCCTGTAGGCTAGCGGAAGTAAGGATGCGCCTTACTTCTCCACTAATAGGGATATCAACTAACCAGCCACAGTTGAAAATAAGCCGCCAAAGGACAGACAAAGAAACCCTGGACTCTGAGCATTAACTCATCTCATGAGTTCCTGTGATTTCCCTAGTCTTCTCAATGAGTTAGTTCAACATTGATGTGTAAGTGTGAGCCCGATCCAGCACCACCATGTTCCTCTCATCTCTTGAGTTCCGGGATTTCTTTAGCCTGCTCAATGAGTTTGTTCAACATTGATTCCGTCAAAGCAGTTTAGTCCTATCCCGCATAGGCACCAACTAATGAATGTTTGTATTTTATTAGCTACTGGTTTCATCGTTTTCTGTGATTCTGATCCATACACCAGTACTGATTTGATGTTAGAGGGAAGCATTTTGTTTTTGTTTCTAGGCTGAACTTCCTTTGACTTCCACAAATGCCCTAGTGCCAAGAATGTTCCTTTTGCTTTTTGTATTCTTATTTTAATATTTTATTCTTTTACCTCCCCTGCCACATTGTCTAAATTACCATCATCATCATCAAGTGCCTTGCCGACCAGCGTGACGATCGTACTTCTCCATTTCTCGCGATCACTAATTGCGCATACAATTTCGTGTGCTGACATCTTTCCGTGTTACGAGCAAACGGCTATAAAGAATCTTCTCTCGTTATCTTCCTCTATCTTTCCTCCATAAATCTTCCCAGCCACAAGATGTTCATGTTTCTGTCTTCTCATAATGTGGCAAGAGAAAGTGGCCGTCTCTTTGTGATGTATTTGATCAATTGTCATAACTTCTGTGAAAACATTTAGATTACGTATTTGGCTCCGGAAGGAATGTTTACCATTCTTCTGTAAAACCACATCTATGAGGCCTCAAGTGGATGTTTTGCTAACTGTTAAGAATTCATACCGTCTACATTGCTACCTAGATATGTGTATTATTTCAACGTTTGAAGTAAAAGTTCACAATAGGAAACCAGGTTATCTTTCTGTTGATCTGTTCTCACTATCTTCGTCTTCCCCCGATACGTTTATAGACCTAATTGCTGTGACCTCTCATCAAGTGTGTTTAGTTTTATCTTGTATCTGATTTCGTGGTGGGACAGGATGACAATGTCGTCTGCGAAGACCAGACAGTCAGGCGGCTCTGTCAGGCCGCAGTGAATGCCATTTTATTATGCCAATTATTATTGTTGTCCGCATTATCCAGTTTAGAATCATCATCATCATCATCATCATCATCATCATCATCATCATCAAGTGCATTGCCAGCTGACATAGGCGTTTATATCTCTCCACAGATCTCGGTCTTTGGTGTTCTGGATCAACACTGCTAATGACATTCCTCCATACCACGACCGCAGTCCATCCAGCATTATTTATCTGTGTCTGTCTCTGCCTCTCTTCCTATTGATCCAGTTATCACAGTGTTCTCCAATGTCTCTCTTCTCATCACATGACCAAAGAATGCTGTTTGTCTCATTCTTATTGTTTAATATAATGTTATAGTTTCATTAGTCTCTTTTAGGCAGTCGTTAGTTACTCTGGAAGTCCAAAGGATTCGCAACATTCGTCTCAGGAACCACATTTCAGTTGCTTCCAAGTTCTTCCTAATTTGTTCTGTTACATTCCAAGATTCACTGCCATACAGCAAAACATGTTTTATATAGCATTTAAGCACTGTCTTTTTTACATTCAATGACAGTGATTTATTGCAATTATTGCAATAGTTACCTTTCATTTTGTGAAATGCAGCTTTTGATTGCCCCATTCTATTCCAAATCTCTAAAATTATAATTGCCCTCTTTATTTCCAATTTTAACTGCTGCTACCTGATTCCAGTAAATATTCCTTATTATTCTAAGATCTTTCCCATCAATATTGAGATCTTCTAACATTTTAATAATTTAATCAGGTTTTACTTTATCAAATGCCTTGGTATAATCTATGAAGCACAAATATATATCTATCTGTGTCTCTATTGATCTTTCTATTGGTGTTCTTAATGTGTAAATTTCATTGATTTTCATTCTATAAGTCAATACTGTTCTTCACCAATTTCCATATTTATTTTCCTTCTTGCACTTTTCATTATAATTCTGAATAGACGCTTAGCGACATGGTTTATGAGGTTAACCGTACGAAAATCTTCACATCCAGTTGCTCCTGGTATAGCTATATCAGCATATCACTGAGTAAATATCCACTGCTGTAAATATCATTGAACATTTTTGGTTAGTATTTCTACTAGTCAGTAAGAATAATATAGGTGACAAAAGCCCTGACGCATTCCCCTTTCTATTTCAAAAGTATCCGTTAATTTATCTTTACAAAGAATGCTGCATTTCATGTGCACATATGTCTTATTGATTAAGTTAACGACCCTCAATTTCCAACCCACCGATGCTATCAAATATCTTTTCATAGTTGTTGTTGTTGTTGTTGTTTTTGTTGCTGCTACGACTGCTGCTGCTGCTGCTGCTGCTACTACTACTACTACTACTACTACTACTACTACTACTACTACTACTACTACTACTACTACTACTGCTGCTGCTGCTGCTACTACTCCTTCTACCACCACTACTACTACTACTACTACTACTACTACTACTACTACTACTACTACTACTGCTGCTGCTGCTACTACTACTTCTACCACCACCACCACCACTACTACTACTACTACTACTACTACTACTACTACTACTACTACTACTACTACTACTACTACTACTACTACTACTACTGCAATTGTTATTATTATTATTACTATTGTTACCTTCATAATAATGGACACATGCCATATATAGTAACATTTATGATCTCAAGTAACAAGCCACTGAATTCTTCACTACCCCCAAAGCACTCACCGGGACTCATAGGTCTGGCCGTCTGTGCCACAGATTTCCCGTGTCTTCACCCCACGGCACAAATACAAGCTCGGACAGGTGCACAGTGGCAGCCCCTGAAATAGACCAACCATTGATGTTCATAAAGATGTAAGAAGAAACATGTGTATGTATGCACACGGGAATCTGTTACTGTGTGCTTTCGTTGAGAGTAATGTATCTTTCCTAGCTATTAGCAGACGTAATAAAAATAACATCATGCACAACTTGACCGTACAGGAGCAGAAGATGAAGAGCAGGAGAAGACGGAGTAGATGAGAATAATAAGAGGAAGAAAAAGAAGCAGATGCAAGAGGAGGAGGAAGGGAAGAAGAAGAAGAAGAAGAAGAAGAAGAAGAAGAAGAAGAAGAAGAAGAAGAAGAAGAAGAAGAAGAAGACGAGGAAAAGATGAAGAATATGAAGAAGAAGAAAAAGAAGGAGAGGGGGAGGAGGAGGAGGAGGAGGGATTAAAAATAAGAAGAATGAGGAAGAGGAGGGGAAGAAGAAGAAGGAATGAGGAGGAGAAGAAGAAGAAGAAGAAGAAGAAGAAGAAGAAGAAGAAGAAGAAGAAGAAGAAGAAGAAGAAGAAGAAGAAGAAGAAGAAGAAGAAGAGGTAGAAGAGGAAAACGGAGGAAACAGGCGAGGAAACAAAGAGGGAAGATAAATTTAAAAAAAAGTTTGTTACATGTTCTTTACAGAGCTTTGTAATCAACCACAGCATTCGTTAGCTTTTTGTGATTTTCAAACACAGAAGCCACAAACACTATACTGCACAATTTCCTGCCTGGCATATTTCGCTGCATCTTGTCAGATGCATACCTCAGAGTTATATATCATACGAAGTGGATAAATCAATAATACTTTGGCTGAAATACTAAACACATAAATAAATAAATTGTTTGCATATCCCTTACAGGACATCGCTGTCAACATCAGCATCTTTCAGCCGATTGTTGATTTCTTGGTAAGATTACGCTCAGTAGTTTGTCATTGCTTTCTGAGCGGCCGACTCACATACCTCGTAAGTTACCGAAGCGATTCGAACCACTGCTGATTCTCACCGTCGTCACGCTACTTACGAGAGTATACGAGATTACTGAGAAAAGTCACTAAACACATAGTCACTGATATTGTTCGAATGTGGGCTATGTTATCCAGACGGTAATCTGAGATTTAAAAGGAAGTTCTTTTGTTCGCATAGCAACGGCTGTTCTGATTTAATAGGTAATGTTAGCTGAATAACTTGCCATTGCTGTCTGAAGGGTCGGCGCCTGATACCTTCGGCATCAACAAAAAGCGGTCTGCTTAAATATGGCCCGGGGCTGGAATCGAACTCTCGAAGTGGCATGTCGCGGAATTGTGAAAACCATTTCCATTATTCCCTGTGTCACATCGTTGGTTGATTGACGGTACGAGGTGAACAAGAAGGATGTTGATGGTACCTATTGTACCACGGTAAATTACACTTCGCAAAACTTACTCTCAACATCTTCTGGTAGACAATTGACATTACTGTGCGAACATGTGTATATTTCAGCTTGAAGGATGCATCTAGTTATTTTACTTTATGTCGTGTGATATATGCAGCATGTACCTGGCGAGATGCTGCGAAATATGCCAGGCAATAAATCATGCAATCTATTGTTTGTGTCTTCATTATTCAAATTGCATTGCTTTGTCGGCTGGCGTGGCAATCACGTCTCTCCACTAATTACGATCTTCGGCGACATGGATCAATTCGTGTGTTGACTCCATTCCGTGCCATGACACAAGAATGTCATGACTCTTCTCATGTTGTCTTCCTTTATCTCTCTTTCCGAAAATCTTTCCAGTTGTGCACAAGTTCCGGGTTTTATCTTCTCATAACATGGCCAAACAACGATGACTACCTCTTTCTGGTGTTTGTGATCAGTTATCTTTGCGACACAGCCATCCTTAAAACATCCCGATTGCTCATTTTGGCTGTCCAATTAATTTTCAGCATTCTTCTACAAAACCACATTAACAAGGCTTCCGTTGATGTTTTCGCCTGTTTACTCTACTTTTCCTAAATAGCCACGGGCTTCTAACAAAATACATTTCAGGATTTACTAAGATATTGGCGCTCACCAAATCGACATCCCACATTATGCCAACCCTAAGCCTTGATCCGCAGCTGTCTAGGATAGAAGGTCCGACAGGTGAACAGTTAGAGCACTGCTTTACTGATCCGGCAGCTTCTGCAGCTAGTCTTGTTTCAGGCGTATTCATGATGAATTTCCTCTGGAGTAAATAAGTACAGGCCGAGTGAGGGGTCATGCTGCATGGGCAACACATGGTCTCTACATTCAGCCCAGGCTTTGTACTATGGAGAGGTTATTATGTCTTTTTCCCCGAAGCACAATGTTAACAAACTGTCGTCTGTCAAAACGGCAAGATTGCCAGCGAGTGAAAATATTATGGGTAATTCACGATAAAGTTATGAACTAGTTTTCATTGAGACACGCTTGTTTAATGCAATTATGATAATGTTACTGTTAAGAAAGTCAAGTCCCACGGATGTTAGGGTCTAGCCACCACTCATCTCCTGCTCTTGGAGGTGAGACTCACCTCCTGCTCTTGGAGGTTTGATGCTGAGCCGCCAGCGTCTGCAGCCTACCTTGCTCAAGGCGTACTGATTATCCTTTCCTCTGGAGTAACAAGGCAAAGCCGAGAGAGGGAGCATGCTGCATGGGCAACACTTGTTCTCTGAATCCAGTCCCAGGCATTGTGTGATGGAATTTTAGCCAAATTTCATTCCATATACTTTCGTCTGTTACGGCAAGGTGCCACTCACTTTTAAGAGTAATGCGTTATTTTACTACAGTTTGGTAGGAAAGTGTAACCAAAAGTAAACCAACCTGCATGTTGACAACACAAACTTTCAGCTTGGGGCATTTGACTTGGTCACACGCATTACCTGTAAGAATGGATATGAAAACGAAATATTAAGTTTTTCTCTTGTCTGTTAAATAATGTCAATATCATATACATGTTGATGATCAATTTCTCTCTCTCTCTCTCTCTCTCTCTCTCTCTCTCTCTCTCTCTCTCTCTCTCTCTCTCTCTCTCATATACTAGCGCTCACGCGCGCGCACACACACACAACTTTGCTATTTTTCTTATATAAAAGTAAACCAACGACGTTTTAAGCACCTTAAGGCGTAGTGGTCATCTGGTGCTAGACCCATGTTTTACAGGCCACCCAGCACTCCAGGCGCGACGTGGTCAAGATCACACCGGACGCCTTTACTTCACAGACAGTTTCCTGGTACCAATTTTAGGCTGGGTTCACCTGGGAGCCCAGGTCAATTAAAAAAAATTAACATCATCGGGGATTCGAACTCGTGACCACCTGACGACAGGTGAGCGTCTAACAGTTTTTCTATTAAACATTTTCTTCGACTAACATTCTTTTCAATTAACATTTTTTCAATTCTCATTTTCTCTTCATTGCTTCCATTTTTCCATGCATTTGTTCCTCTCGTCCTGTCATCACCTTCTAATGTAGTCACAGGAGTTCTCCTTGACTGTATGTTGTGTTTGTGAATGTGTTTGTTTGCTGATGAAGGCTAACCGCCGCAACTCTGTATGTGTCGTAACTCTGTTATGTAAAGCTGCACTACTTTGTGTCATTTTATATTGTTTAAACTTTCACAGCTTTACCGCAGTTCCACCAAATTTTAGCCACAACCCATGACCATCGGACGCAGGCGAGCGTCTAGCCACAACGCTACCGCGACTCCTGTTTTCTGACAGGATCACAAACATACGTGCCATGTGATTTCCAAACGGCAGCTGTTATATGTATATTATTATTGATATAAATATAAGTAAATAGGAGATAAAACTGGAGGAGACCCATGATTTCCCCCACGATCCTACAACTGCCACAAGTGTCCTAAAACTACTTGGCAACGCCCCAACACGTGATCTCTCATCGACAACCCACAAACAGGCTCTCACAAACATGCAATCCCAAGCACTCCCCATTTACCAACACATCCGTGCGTCTGCACATGTAATACACATAATCGCTCCCTTAGCAACGCTCACTTATACTCTCGCACCCAACAACCAAAGACCCTCCACAGATTATGCAAATAAATCGCAGTATAAACGTTAGCATAAGGCAGTCCTGATCGTAAGCCAGTGCTATACAATAAAATAAAAAATAAACAAACAACCCTACCAGGACTAGGTGTTCGCACGTGTTGAAGCAGAGACGGGAGACACTAAGAGGGATTTCCTATTACCGTATTCCTGGTAAAAGGAGGAACATGACAAAAAAACATTATCGCAACACTCAAACATTCATTAGTGTCAAATCAAAAGCTGCTAGCCAAACAGTGCTTTCTGTTGTAGCGCTCAAGTCTGAGATTGCCAAACGAGAAATAACCCCACAGAGAATAAAAATGTCGCAGACAGCAAGCATGAAGCGCGACGCCCTACACATAGACATGTGGGTGGCATGCAGATGCTTTTTATTCTTGTATTCGTGCTCTTTGAAAATACGCTATCTTCTTACAACTAATTGTTTGTACTGGCCCAAGTTCTTTAGCTTCTGTAAAGTGCGTGACTAATTTTCATCCACGAAAACACATGCTCATTTATACTTTGTACGGTAATTGCAAGCAGGTATCGCATTTAGGTCAAAACTCGTTTCTTATCGATGAATGTAGTGAACAAACATTCCATTATTTCTGATGTACATACGAGAGCTTGTTATAAAGTCAGCAACGTATTTCTGGAGCCGCCATCACATAGACATATATACTGATCGTTAGGCTTTTAGAGAGACTGTCATACCGAATGACAGACAATAATATAAGATATATAAGATATCAGATTCGCTGGGCTGGTCACCTGACTCGCATGCCAGATCACAGGCTCCTAAACGAATTTTTTACGGCGAGCTGCTTTGTGGTAAACGCTCCCAAGATGGTCTGAGAAAAAGCTTTAAAGACACTCTGAAGATCTCACTAAAAGCTTTCGAAATTCATCACGACACTTGGGAGCCTGCTGCCAAAGGCCGAAATTCGTGGCGTACATCATTGCGCAAGGGTGCAGTCACATGTGAAGCAAACAGAATTGCAAGAACTGTGAAATAACGGCTGGACAGAAAAACCACTGCAGGAGATCCTCCACCTGGGACATCAAGCATTCTTTGCCCACATTATCAAATAAGATTTGGAGCCAAAATAGGCCTTACCAGCCATCTTAGAACTCACGGCTCCATACTTTCAACCCCACTGGATGAAGTGAATGGTCATCATCATTCTTGATGGGCAAATAACAATATAAGACAGACAGACAAATCGAATTATAATATGTATATAGACAGACAGACAGACAGACAGACAGACAGACAGGACGGACGGACGGACGGACGGATAGATAGATAGATAGATAGATAGATAGATAGATAGATAGATAGATAGATAGATAGATAGATAGATAGATAGATAGATAATTAAAACTCAGTTAAATTAACCTTTGTATGTCCTGCAGTCACACGATGCTGACTTGAACATGAAACTATTCCTGCTCACGTGACTAACCAGATGCCAGACATGTGTGAGAATATACAGTATCTACAATGACACGTGACATCGGCACGCGCCCATGACCACGTGTCTACAGCGTGTCCGTAGACAACCCCTGCCTAGCTGGTCATGACAGGTTGCTATAAACATTTGGGAGCCGTGGATGCCTAGTGTATAGACACTAGCATGCTGGCCATAAGCTCGAATCCGCATCCAGGGCGGATTTATGAACCGTGACCTGGGTTCCTGGGACTAGCCAGCCTAAAATAGGTACAAGGAAATGACTTGGGAAGTAAAGGTGGTCAGCATGACATTGACCACATCAGCCACCGAGTGACGGCTGGTCCATAACAATATGGGTCTAGCACCATATGCCTAATGCAGCTTAAACGTGTATAATGGTCCTTAACGTGGTGACTATAGGCAGCTGGTGGTTATATATAGAAACAGTGTGTATACACACACACACAGACAGAGAGAGAGAGAGAGAGAGAGGGGAGAGAGAGAGAGAGAGAGAGAAGAAGAGAAGAAGAAGAAGAAGAAGAAGAAGAAGAAGAAGAAGAAGAAGAAGAAGAAGAAGAAGAAGAAGAGGAAGAGAAACACCGACATTATGCAACATGTGGACAACGAAGAAAACCGGCTGATAAACAACATGGTGTCCCGTAAGCGGAACTACCTCGGCCGTGTTGAACGTGACAGTTTGCCCGACCTCGTGACTTAAAATGCTTGCGCTTGAAATTCAGATGCGCTGATGGCGGAGTAGGGGATCGTTCCTTGCACCAGTTAGATGGAACTTGACTAGAAAATCAACTTGGGTTAATTGGTTTTTGCGTTCGCTGGCTTTGAAGTCAAGCGTTGTCAATATATGTGCTACAACTTCTAGTGCATTGGGCTGACTTTTACCTGTGGATTAGCTTCCCCTATTACTAGTGTTCATCGCCATCACACAAACATTAAACCACTCTGACTTCTGATGTACTTGTAATTTACGTTCGCAAGTCAAGGAGAGTCAACATTTTAGTCCAACTGAGCGGTGTAGAGTTGAACTCGTTAACTCGGTATCAACACACCGGACGTATTTAAGGGCGAGCGCGCTTATATTTTCTGTCATGCTGACCTCGTTTATCCCTTTACCTCTGTAGCCGGAGGTTGTTCCGTCGTAGACACAAATGGTAGCTCACTCCTCCATGCCGCTGTCCCAGTCCGTCCAGCATGATCTCTCACCGCTGGTATTTCCATTCGCCACCATGTTTTCCAAGGCCTTTCTTCCCATCACATGACCAAAGAACGCCGTTTGACTTCTCCTTATTGTTGTCTATAATGATCTGCTTTCATGAGCGTATTTCAAGCAGCAGTTGTTAGTTGTTATGGCAGTTCAAGAGATCCCCAACATCTTAGTGTATCACAGCTCTAAAAATATATGACACAAACATACCAAATTGCGCAAACACGAATATCAACCATTTTGAAGCCAGGTCACTATATCCATATCATAATTTTCAAAAAAAAAAAAAAAAAAAAAAACCAAAAACAAAGAAGAACAGAACATAGAAGAAGAAATACCGGCAAACTAAACTATTAAAGAACTCCGATTTGCAGACGACCAAACACTAACTGCAAAATTTAAACAGAACAACAAGTCTACATAAACAGTCTAAACGAAGTGTGTAATGAACACATGAAAATTAGCACCAGTAAAACAGAAGTAATGACCATAACCAAAGAAGAAATAATAACAAAGATGCATCTAAAATAACAACCCTTGAAACAAGTAAAGAGCTTCAAGTACTTAGGAAGTATGATATCATCAAATGGCAAATCAGAAGACAAGATCGAGAATAGATGCAATAAGGCAAACCAACTCATTGGACACATAGCACCAATACTAAACAACAAACATGTGTAGGAAACACACACACACACAAAAGCACACCACGACACAATCTTTCTACCAATTCTATGCCTCCTATGCAAAACTAGGATGATGACAGAAACAGAGAAAAGAAACACTACAACAATGGAATGATATTCCTGAGAAGAAATGCTCGACGTTGCAAGAAGAGGAAAATCAGGAATGATGAAATCAGGACTAAAGTGGGGATCACTACACCGATAGATTTCATTAGAAAACAGCAGGTGAAATGGTTCGACCCCATAACTAGGCTACCAACTAACAGTATACCACAACAAACAATGGGGAACAAAACAAACGGGGCGGAAGAAGAGGCCAACAATGTAAACGATGGACAGAGGGGGTGGGGGAGGGGGGGGGGGTTGCAGCGTTCATGGGAATTTCGATACATGAAGCATATAAACCAGTAGTTCCCAAGCTTTTCAAGCAGAGGGCCACTTCTACTATTTTCGGTAGTTAAGCGGGCCACAACGTTATACAATTATAAAAGTCGTGCAATGTCATTCTTACCTTTCTTAACTTAAATTTTAAATCAGTTTCGAAAATCGCTATTAGTGTAATTAATTTACAATTGCAACTGTTCTTCATAACCAGTTATTTAAGTTCAGGTGCCATTTTATCAATGTCTGGGCACAAATCTGTCGTGCCCAAAGTCATAAGCGCAGCTAGTCTACTATCGGTGAGTCTGGAACGTTGCTTGTTTTTCATAACGGTCATTGCGGAAAATGACTGATCGAGGCCGCGCGTGCCACTTTCTGACAGCTGGCGGGCCACAGGTGGCCCGCGGGCCGTGGTTTGGGAACCTCTGATATAAACTATCACTCTCCGCTGTTTACGCTTCACCTCAACACGGCAAGATACAAGAAGGACAAGATGAGATGAGGTGAGTATAATTTGCCCAACAGCATATTGAAGACATGAACACAAACCGAACCCAAGACTGCCGTGATGGTGTGAGATGTGAACGCATATGTGCACGTCACATAATGACGACGAGTATGATGTTTGGGCGTGTGCCGGCATAGTTACAAGAGGCCAGGATTAGGTATCAGAAAACCGACAAGCCTGGAACCTGTTACTACAGACCATCTGTTCCTGACACGTGTTGGCTTTGTCTCTATCGAGCTCGGGAACTTGTTTCAAGGGCGGTGGTCCAGGCAATTTACAATTAACGAAACGCGTATTACAGAAGCCGCCGATCCTGGCCGAGAGGATAAGAGGGCCCACGCTTAAACTTCCTGTGCGCTGATAGTTAGCTAGGGCATTCAACCCCTACACTGACATTAAGTTGTGAACTTAAAAGTTGACTTCTCGTTCAGAAAGCAATGGCAAACTTTTTTTTTTTTTAAATTCGCATATCCTTTGTCAACAGCAGCATCTTTCAGCTGTCTGTTGATCTCTTGGCAAGATTACGCTCAGTAGTTTGCCATTGCTTTCTGAGCGGCCGGCTCAGTATCCCGCAAGTCACGAGCGGGGGTCGAACCGCCTCAGCTCTCGCTCCGCTACGAGACTGCGTGATAAACGGGATTACAGAGAGAAAGTGTTGTAGCCCCTCAGCCAGAGAGACAATGGCAAACTACTGAACGTAATATTGCCTATAGTGTGTTTTTGTTTTGTTGCCTCAATATAAAATTCAATATCTCAGTAACCAACTGAGGGAAAATGATGAGATTTAGTATATAACCTTATCATTATGTCCACCCAACAAAAAAATTTTTGTTCTGTAGATTTTACAGCAGATTTCAAAGTTAGTTTATATGCGGTATATTAATTACGACTTAGAGATTACGTCCATGATTTTAACAGTATTACAGCTTCACCAAGAGACGTCCCGGCAGATTTTGAAATTTGCACGTGATTTCCGTTTTGAAACAAACAGCGCGAAGATTCAGAGGTGTCTCCAAATGGGGGTTCTTTCAAGAAACGTGATTATATAAATAAACTAGCTGACACGGCCCGGCTTCTGGCGGGGATCTGTCTGTCTGTCTGTCGGTCGGTCGGTCCGCCCGCCGCCGTCCGTCCGCCCGCCTGCATGCTTATCTATCTATCTATCTATCTATCTATCTATCTATCTATCTATCTATCTATCTATCTATCTATCTATCTATCTATCTATCTATCTATCGATCGATCGATCGATCGGTCTGCCCGCCCGCCCGCCCGCCCGTCCGTCTGCCTGCCTGCCTGTCTGTCTATCTATCTATCTATCTGCCTGCCGACCGACCGACCGATATCTATCTATCTATCTATCTATCTATCTATCTATCTATCTATCTATCTATCTATCTATCTATCTATCTATCTATCTATCTATCTGCCTACCTGCCTGCCTGCCTGCCGGCCGGCCGACCGACCGACCCACCCACCCACCCAGCCATCCACCCACCTACCTTTCTGTCTACCTGCCTACCTGCCTACCTACCTACCTACCTTTCTGTCTGTCTGTCTGTCTGTCCGCGCTATTAAATATTGATAAAAGTTACTGGAAAAAACGTCAGGACCATGTGTTGAAAGAGGAAGAGGACTATTGGAGAAAGGATGGATTGAAGGTTGTATGTTCGATTCCGGGCCGCGTCCTTCATTTCAAGAGTGCATTTTTTTTCGGACACTCCCGAAGGTCGTCGCTGGAGCTACGGAGTTCGTGCTTTGTGCGACGCTTTCCGCGCTGCGGAAAGAAACTGAGCCATATGGGATAAAAACCCGGTGCAATGCAGCCGACCCTGTCGATTGTAATCTACTTCTTTCATTGCACCCATTGCCATACGAATCCGGATACGCCTTTGTTTGTCATCTGAATTTGCAGGTCCCAATTACCGTAACATAAATTTTTTTTAGCGAGAAATCACTAGTTGTTAAGCAAAACATCAAAGGAATGTCGCCGCTTTCAATGATTTAAGTTGTTTTTGGACCTATCAAAGACATATTCCTTGGGTGGGGGTAAATATAAGACGGCTCGAAAAATTTCATAACGATGCAACAGACAGTTTTCAAAATAATTGATCGTGAATGAAGGCAAACAAATGTGGACATACTATAGCATTCAACTTGAGGTTGATCAAAAAGTCCTGCAAAAAGCATGCAATGTCACGAGTTTTTTCCCATCACAGATACGCACTTGTGTATCATCAGGTCTAAAGGGCGCGTTTTATGTTTGTAATTTCTATGTTTGTTTGTTTCTTGTGGAATGTTTTTTTTTTCTTCAACACAGATAGACACTGTTGTATTAGCAGGTCTACGGGACGTATTTTGTGTTTGTATTTCTTTGTTTCTTGTGCAAATTTTTTTGTGTGTCCCTTTGTAATTGTGCAAACGATTAGATAGTAGACGTGCGGATATCCTGGGCAAGTTAAGCAGATATGTAGACAGGGACAGACAGAAACATGGACAGACAGACAGACGGATTGATGGGTACATACGTTGAAGGACAGATATGGAGATAGATAGTCAGACAGACATAAGGATAAGGCGAGGGAGGGGTGGGGGTTGGGAGAGGTGAGTGGGCGTAGACAAATTAACAGATAGACAGACAGATAAACAGACAGAGAGGAAATAGACAGACAGAGAGACGATCAGACAGACAGACAGACAGACAGACAGACAGACGGACGGACGGACAGACAGACAGACAGACAGACAGACAGACAGACACGATAATCTGTACAGTGTGAAATGTTTTCTACTAAAGTATAATATAACTAAAGTGTAAATAAAACCATACGTAGAAATATGTCGAATGAGAGAATACACGAGACAACATCAAAGAACAAACCTGATAACCTAGTTTTCCACTAACGCCTGTCTGCCTAACTTAACTGACTCGGTAATAAGTCGAGGCACTTGTAGAGAAAATTGAAAGATGTTGGGAATTCCCCCTGGCCAGCTCGCAGCCGCTCTATGACCAGAAAGCTAGCAAAAGTAATTTCCCTCCTGTGCCCACATGCTTATCATTTAACGAACCCGCGGAATACAAATAAGAGTCTCGTATGTAAATAAACCTATAATTAAAGCAAAATTTTAGCGGGGGAGGTTTGTTCGCGCACGTGTACTTACACCCATCTGAATTAGGAAAATCCTGGTCAATTTCCCGTTGACTTGGGAATTACCACTCTTAAAATGAACGATAATAACACCGTTTAAAGCCGGCACTAGACTGGTGTTCCACAGATGTGTTCTCAAAACCTTTCAAGGGCGTTAGTGGCCGAGTGGCTAGAATGCCGGATTCTCCTTCGGGAGACCCGAGTTCGAATCCTCGGTAAGGTGTGGAGTTTTTTTTTCTGTCGGGGGCAAAAAGAAACCTCTAACCTGCACAGTTCCCGGCGACTGCACTAGCCAGGCAGCCTTAATTCCTGAGGCTGAAGACACCCCCCCCCCCTTTCCGCCAAACACCGCAAGGTATTATATTGGCAATAAATGACGGTGTTTTTGTTGTTGTTGACAGTTTATTGATGATGTTCTTGAGTTCCTGAAGGTCACTTCAGCTGCGCAGTGGGAGGGTAATAATAGTAACAAACAAGATCACAAGTGTTTTATCGTAACAGGGATAACTGATATATATATATATATATATATATATATATATATATATATATATATATATATATATATAGTGTGTGTGTGTGTGTGTGCGCGCGCGTGTGTGTGTGTGTGTGTGATCATGCAGCAGTCCTTTTGCGTAAACTCGGTTTAATCGCCGTCGATGACGTGTCAGTCCCCCTGCCTCGTGTATTTTCATGCAATGCCCAGTGTCCATTTTCGTGTTGGTCGACCCGTGTCTCTTGTCACGAACCAAGCCTTCCATCATTCATCACCTTATCTCATTCATCTTGTACCTTTCGGTTAGTTAGTTAGTTAGTTAGTCGCAGTTCCAACTTCACAGCAACGGGTCGTCCCCATTATGCTCCGTTCCTGTGCCAGTGAATATCACACAAAACGCTCCCCACTGCCCAATGTGAAAAGTGGAAAAGACAGGAGTCTCGACAAACAACAGCCCGCACAGATACACTGTGCATAATGCCGCCGCCAGAATGTCAACACACCAGTCCCCCACGAAACACCAAATTCATCTCTGATGGAATCGGCAGTCATTTTCCTATCTGGATGTTTCCTAGATGTTCACCTACACAGTCCACGAACATACAGTTCATCACCGACGGCAGTGGCAGTCAACCAGAAGCCCAGCAGCCACGCATTTCTGCATAAGGCAAAAACTGGTCACCTCTGGGACATAGCCACCTGTCATCGCTCCGAACATGCAGTCACATTCCAAAAATAAAAACTTGGGCAGATTCAAAAGCACTCCACACGAAACTCACAGCTCACAGTGTCGCGCCACGCACTCACTCAGTAGCAGGGCGACGGAACCATCAAGCCTCCTTAGTCGCCTCTTACGACATGCGTGGTTGGCTACAGTGTTGCTATTCTTTGCTTCCCTTATGGGCCCCGGCAACACACGGGTCGAGGTGAAACATAAACAGCGTTAGAATGCATGCTTATAGGTTTACTATATCGGGATACCCACGGGCTTCCATCTTCCAACTCTGTTCTCTCCAAATCAATATGGCAAAGTATTTCAGTTTTCGAGACACAATACTGTTTATGAGGCAATTTTCTTCGATGTTCAGATCTTGTTAAACGTCTGTATTTTTTCTGTTTCTTCGTCCACTATATTCTAAGAATTCGTCTGTAATACGTAAGTTCAAAAGTCCCGATGTTCTTCTTTATTGATTTCGAAATATACACACCTTGTTTAAAACAAATACTTTGTCCGATTTTTGTCAGTTTCGGCTGACTAAACATGAGCAGCCAAATGACACACGATACGTTGATTTGTACACACGAAGAATAACCAGTCATACATGATGCATGGGACAAAGAAAGTGAATTCTACCACACAAAGTTATCTGGGAGTCACAACAAGCTCTAACATACAGCGATTAAAAAAAAGAAAAGAAAAGAAACGAAAACTGCATATCCTTGCTGCGATCAACCAAACCTCAAGTTTAATTTCTAGACAATTTTACGTTCAGTGGTTTGCTATTGTTGTCTGAACAAGAAGTCAAGGTTGAAGTTCAAACTGACGCGTGTTGCCAACGATCGCGCTACGTCGTCATCAGCGTACCGGAAGTTTAGCAGCCACAGAGAGCCTCATGGAACGTTGAGGTTCAACAGCGATACATTTAAAGAAATTTGTGTAGGCATTACTGGAGAAACAACGGACGAGTAGAAGAATAACTGTGCTCTGTTCCACACTGAGCAATGCTTAGCGCAGTAGCCAGAACTCCTGCCTGCTGACCCGATGGTCATTTGTTCAAATCCCAAATGCAGGCGGATTTTAAAAATGGAACCGGGCTAACGTCGACCCAGACTAAAATAGATCCCAGTACATGGTCTCGGAAATAAAGGCGGTAGGTGTCATATTTATGACATCAGTCATCCTGTGTTATGTAGTATATACACATATGCAGCCGATACCATACGTCACAAGGTGTGTAGATGTATTCTATACTTTTACTGACTGGGTCTGCCTATGGTCTCCTGATATATGCTGTACAGGTAACGCAATGGCAGCTTACTTGTTGAATGTGAAGTGATAGGCCATTACATAATCTAGGCCACTACATGCTGAGATGAGATACTTAGTTTCCTTCCTCCTCGTCTTTCCTTTATTGCTTATTCTAAGAGATTCCACCCACACCCATCTTGAAATGTCGCATCGAAACCTCAGAATCGCATTGGTCAGAAGAGAAAATCCCGCTGCTACTGGGGCAGAACTCCATACACTGTCTTGATGAGCAAGGCTTCTAACCACTATGCCACTGGAATTTGTTGTTGTTGTTGTTGTTTTTAATATTAATGCACTGGCTTGCTTTGAACTCAAGCGTAGACCATGACACTATTTATAGTAGTGATGGACTGAATTTTGCGAGTGGATTATCTTTCCCTATTAACAGTTTCCATCGCCATCGGAGGAACTCACTCGGGCGTCAGAGGTACTTGTAATTTACGTCCCCAAGTCAAGGACGACAGGTCCAGCTGTCCGGTGTAGGGGCTGAACCGTTTACCTCGGCATCAGCACACCGGATGTTTAAGAACACGCGTTCTTACCAATTCGGCCATGCTGATCTGCGCTGGAATTGTATGATAAGACAAAGTGCAGAAATGGACAAATTATAAGTTTGGGCCCAGCTCTTTGGGGGTGGGGGAGGGGTTGCTCGCCTTGTACTCAAGTCAAGCGTAGTCCATACAGTGTGTAGCCCATGCTAAAAACCAGTGCCCCTCGCCAGTATAAAACATATTAGCAGCTACTAACCCGAAGCAATGAATTGCATGTTGATACAGTTCGGTTCCTTCTAACTTGCAGCCTCTAGTGGAGCATAGGCCAGCTACCAACTCATGCCACGTCCTGGCTTCTGTTTCCCCCAGCTACTGTTATATCTTCCCCATAGTATTCATCTTTGTTTCTGTTTCTTTTTCCCTATCATCATCATGTGCCATGCCGATAAGCGTGGTCGATCATGTTTTGCCATCTCACTCGATCACCAGAGTCGTGGATCAGTTCAGTGTTCTTGTCTCGACCACGCCACGTGGTCAAGCCATCCAGATATATACTTCTCTGCCTCCCCTTGCTCTCTTCCCCTCGTTCTTGCCAGTTGTCACCAAGTTTTCCAATTTATTTCTTCTCATAACGTGACCCACTGTCTCTTCTTTTAATATCTCTAATAAGTTTACGGTTTCATTTGTTTCTTGTAGGACTTGGTCATTGGGTTTTCTGTCTGTCCATGGTATTCTTTGCATTTTCCTTAGAAACAACATTTCCATAGCCATCAGCTGTTTTTCACCTTGTCTGTTCATTGTCCACACTTCACATCCATACAAAAGTACAGGTTCTATGTAGCACTTCAACACTCTTTTTCTCGTTTCAATTCATATCTTTTTATTGGTCAGTATGTTTTCCATCTTGCACTTCGCCATGGCAATTCTTGTTCTCTCCATGTCTCTTTAGGTTTGCCTTTATTTCCTTTGCCCTATGGGTTCTAGATAAAGGGCTTTATAGTTATACTATTAAGAGATTTTCTCAGTGTATGTTATACAGAGTGTGTTTTTAATGACCGTGCGGTGTTTGAACATATAACCCGTCCACGTTTTGTATTTACCTATTATGTTGCATGAACCTTAGAGAGGGTGAATACAAAACTTGGACGGGCAATATTTTCAAACAGTGCACAGTCATTAAAATACACAATATATTAAGCGTCGGTTTTTCTTCTTCTTCTTCTTCTTCTTCTTCTTCTTCTTCTTCTTCTTCTTCTTTCCACAATATTTCACACACACACACACACACACACACACACACACACACACACACACACACACACACACACACACAAATCCAGTCTCCTTTGGATTCCTTTCCCATCGGAAGTAAACAATTCGGAAGCAGCCGTGAACGTCGGTCCGGATAGACCCCAGTAGGCCTAACCAACAACTGAAATTTCCTGGGAGGTCTAGCGTGTCATGAAGACTTGTGCAGTTATGAAATCGGAGACAACGCCCCTGGTGCAGAATCTCAAAACACGCTTGAAATAACCGAACTTCTTGACAGAGCTTAAGCCGGGTTGAAGGGAAGTAACTCGAACAGCTAACTCGCGGGAGATAATCCATCATCACAACAAATATGTCTGCAAAACTCAAAGAAATAATAACGGTTGTGATCATTTTAGAAAAGTATCAATGTTGAATCTTTTATTGTACAGCAATTGAGGGCACGCTTGGTTAATTAATGCAGTGTGAAATGTGAGAACTGAACGTATGAATGTTTTAAGTGCATATGTGTTTCTATTCAAGATCTCAAACTTCACGATAATTACCTGATTGTTTGCTATCCAAACTTTTTGCGCTCACACATGACTGCTGTTTGTATATTATCTTGTTACTAGGTCTTTTTGGCTAAGATCAATGTGTAGATTTATCCGCACTTGATCTATCCAGGGTGCAGAGGACGTCACCCAAATAGCAAAATCTAATCACCAAATCACTGTCCACAAACACTGGGAGATGGGCGTTGGTGGACCACAAGGGGCCGAAAGGCACGCTTTGGGACTAAGGGGCCTTAAAAAAAAAAACAACAACTACTGTCTTGTTCATTTCTGACCATACTTCCTGTATAGGGTAGTTGGAAGCCGTCCGACTATGTTTAAAGCAACATTAGTTTATTAGAAGCAGGAAGCGCATCTGTTGAAACAACCGTCTTGTGGTTACTTTTGATAGCAGATTACTGGAGTTGTAAATCCATGGTTAATTCTAATTAAAGGTAATTGGAAACAACAATCCACTGGTTAATTACAATTACAAAGTGTTGGTGAAGTAGTGATATCACACAAGTCAAAACAGAATACAACAGAAGTATTGTCTTGTGAAAGGAACATAGTTTAAAAACAAACCGGTAGTTGCATATCATCTACAGGACGTCGTAGTCAACCCTATAATGTCTAACTATTTGTAATTTCTTGGCAAGTTTGCGTTCGGTAGTTTGCTGTTGCATTCTAAATGACCGATACTCATACCATTTTATAAAATTCAATGCAAGGCAGTCTGCTGCCGAATCTCCCGCAGTTGTGTTTCAAACGCGGTATACAGGATTACGATCTCCACCCGTAACCCATTTGCAACAAGTGAAATAAAATGTACAAGGAACACAAGTGAAATAAAATGTACAAGGAACACAAGCAAAATAAAATGTACAAGGAAAACAAGGGAAATAAAATGTACGCAAAGGACCCCTTTCAACGCCTCCATTCATATCGGGTATATGGTCAGGTAATAAAGTAATACTTCTATACCTGGATGGCTTGGCCACATGGCATGGTCGAGACACTGAGCTGATCCACGACTCTGGTGATCGAGTGAAATGGCGAGTCATGACCGCCCACGCTTTCCGGCATGGCACATGATTGATTGAATATTTTTTACACCTTGGCGCTATTTGTATATTTTTATACACCATCAATGGCATTCATTTGTCGCTGAGCCGCTAGCATCTGCAGCTTACCTTGTTCCAGACGTACTGGTTATCCTTTCCTCTGGATCAAACAAGGCAAGACCGTGAGAGGGAACATGTCGTTTGGGCACCACATGTTCTCTGAAGCTCTGCCCAGGCATTGTGAGTTGGAAGTTTGGCCAAATTCTAATCCACAACTTTGGTCTACAAGACTTCAAGGTGCCACTCACAATGGCATTCAATGGCCAATGGCAATGAGATCAATATCCCATCCACCGCCTGTTCTTTTCCGAACATTTCCCAGTACCTGTCCTACCAATCAAATGTACCTGTCCTACCAATCAAATGTACCTGTCCTACCAATCAAATGTACCTGTCCTACCAATCAAATGTACCTGTCCTACCCATCAAATGTACCTGTCCTACCAATCAAATGTACCTGTCCTACCCATCAAGTGTACCTGTCCTACCCATCAAATGTACCTGTCCTACCAATCAAATGTACCTGTCCTACCCATCAAATGTACCTGCCCTACCATCAAGTGTACCTGTCCTACCCATCAAATGTACCTGCCCTACCCATCAAATGTACCTGTCCTACCCATCAAATGTACCTGCCCTACCCATCAAATGTACCTGCCCTACCATCAAATGTACCCTGTCCTACCCATCAAATGTACCTGTCCTACCCATCAAATGTACCTGCCCTACCATCAAATGTACCTGTCCTACCCATCAAATGTACCTGCCCTACCAATCAAATGTACCTGTCCTACCCATCAAATGTACCTGTCCTACCCATCAAATGTACCTGTCCTACCCATCAAATGTACCTGCCCTACCAATCAAATGTACCTGCCCTACCATCAAATGTACCTGTCCTACCCATCAAATGTACCTGTCCTACCCATCAAATGTACCTGCCCTACCATCAAATGTACCTGTCCTACCCATCAAATGTACCTGTCCTACCAATCAAATGTACCTGTCCTACCCATCAAATGTACCTGTCCTACCCATCAAATGTACCTGTCCTACCAATCAAATGTACCTGTCCTACCCATCTAGTGTACCTGTCCTACCCATCAAATGTACCTGTCCTACCAATCAAATGTACCTGTCCTACCCATCAAATGTACCTGCCCTACCATCAAGTGTACCTGTCCTACCCATCAAATGTACCTGTCCTACCCATCAAATGTACCTGTCCTACCCATCAAATGTACCTGCCCTACCATCAAATGTACCTGTCCTACCCATCAAATGTACCTGCCCTACCATCAAGTGTACCTGTCCTACCCATCAATTGTACCTGTCCTACCCATCAAGTATACCTGCCCTACCATCAAGTGTACCTGTCCTACCCATCAAGTATACCTGTCCTACTCATCAAGTATACCGATACCTGCCCTACCATCAAGTATACCTGCCCTACCAATCAAATGTACCTATCCTACCATCAAGTGTACATGTCCTACCCATCAAGTGTACCTGTTTTACTCATCAAGTATACCTGCCCTACCATCAAGTATACCTGCCCTACCATCAAGTGTACCTGTCCTACCCATGAAGTGTGTCTGTCCTACCCATCAAATATACCCGTCCTACCCATCAAATGTACTTGTCCTACCATCAAGTGTGCCTGTCCTAACATCAAATGTACCTATCCTATTATCAAGTGTACCTGTACTACCATCAAGTGTACTTGTCCTACCATCAAGTGTGCCTATCCTACCATCAAATGTACCTGTCCTACCATCAAGTGTACTTGTCCTACCATCAAGTCTACTTGTCCTACCAATCAAGCGTACCTGTCCTACCCATCAAATGTACCTGCCCTACTATCAAATGTACCTGCCCTACTATCAAGTGTACTGCCCTACCATCAAGTGTACACGTCCTACCATCAAGTGCACCTGTCCTACCCATCAAATACACCTGTCCTACATATCAAATGTAGCCTGTCCTACCCATCAAGTGTAGCTGTCCTACCCATCAATTGTAGCTGTCCTACCCATCAAATATACCTGTCCTACCCATCAAGTATACCTGTCCTACCCATCAGGTGTACCTGTCCTACCCATCAAATGCACCTGTCCTAACCATCAAGTGTAGCTGTCCTACCCATCAAGTGTAGCTGCTCTACCCACTCGGCTCGGTCTGTGACTTCTGAAATAAAGTTTTGCAAGCATAAGCGAACCCAAGAATACAGCCATAGAGAACTAAAATATTATAAAGGTGGGCAAGTAGAAGGTACTGGAAACTATCACATCACACAGACTGGCGGAAAGAAAATACAAGAAACTATCGCATCACAAAGACATGAGGACAGAAAATACAAGAAACTACCACATCACTCAGATATGAGGACAGAAGATACAAGAAACTACTACATCACTCAGACATGAGGACAGAAGATACAAGAAACTACTACATCACTCAGACATGAGGACAGAAGATACAAGAAACTACTACATCACATGGACATGAGGACAGAAGATACAAGAAACTACTACATCACATGAACATGAGGACAGAAGATACAAGAAACTACTACATCACTCAGACATGAGGACAGAAGATACAAGAAACTACTACATCACATGGACATGAGGACAGAAGATACAAGAAACTACTACATCACATGGACATGAGGACAGAAGATACAAGAAACTACTACATCACTCAGACATGAGGACAGAAGTTACAAGAAACTACTACATCACACAGACATGAGGACAGAAGATACAAGAAACTACTACATCACATGGACATGACGACAGAAGATACAAGAAACTACTACATCACTCAGACATGAGGACAGAAGACACAAGAAACTACTACATCACTCAGACATGAGGACAGAAGATACAAGAAACTACTACATCACACGGACAGGCGGAGAGAAGATATAATAAACTACAATATCACACATATAGGCAGATAGAAGATACACGAAACTACTAGATCATACAGACATGCAATGACATTGCAGTTAAGATTTGCGGTGATATAATTGCAGACAACAGGAGCAAGTGAAGAAATATGGTCAGACGACTTTAACAATAATCTTAGAACTGAATAACCTAATCATAGTGAATCAATAAATCAATTAATTAGTTAATCAATCAGTCAAGTGCTGTTTCCACTTTCGATCAGTTATTTGCTAACGCGACCTTCTCCTTTTCTGGACATTTCTTTGATTCTTCTTGTTTGTGTCTGGACAAAGGGAATCAATGCCACAGTGGTTATTTTTTCTTATCTGTCTTGTGAATGCATAATGGGTGAGTACAGCCGGAAATATTGGTGGCAAGAGAGATAGAGGAAGACAGCAGGAGATAAATCGTATATCGTGGCATGACAGGGTGTCAGCGCACGAATTGATACATGCTGTTGGAGAAAGCAAGATGTGTAGAAGCATGATAGCCCATGCAAGTCGGCAAGGCACTGGATGATGATGATGATCATGGCGGCGATGATGACAGGGTGAGTGGAGGTTTTGTGGCTAAGAGGTGTCCGGCACCCTCTGGCTCAGAGAGGGTTGGGTGTTTGTTTCAAAAGAACCAGTTGTTTCTGATGTTTTCCTCCGCAGGGGTCTTGTGTGTGGGATGACATAACTTGCGAAACATTGGAGGTCCTGGTGCAAACTGTGCATATGTATGTGTGTGTGTATATATATATATATAGTTAATTAGTTAGTTACATATCCTTGATAGGACATTACAGTCAAACCCATTAATTTATTGGTTGCCTGTGATATTTACAAGGCAATATTAGTTCAGTAACCTGTCATTGCTTTCTGAACTGCCGACGTAGCATACCATCGAAATCAACGCAAAGCCGTCTGCTTCCTAGACCCCCGCAGTTAATTTCGAACCCTGGACTCCGCATGCCGGGGAATTATGAAAATGTGCGCCTCACTATCATATCTTGGTAATATCTTCAGCTGTGTTTACGAAAGACAAACTATTGATCCAATCTGTTCCCTCCCCGATTCATGTGACAGTGGTAATCGCCCGGCCTACACACACCCCAAAAAATTTCGATTCAATATCGGATTGTGATCTGTTTCCTCATCGGATTTCAGTTTACTCGCCACCAGGCTTTCCTTCTTGATTAGATTTCTTGTGTCAGACATGAGGGTGTCTGTGCACTTTAGCGTCTGCGTGTTAGCCTGTCTTAGACTACAACGTCTGCTTCGATCAGGGGCCAAATTAACGGCTTGTCTTCCAGACAGCCGGAGCCATGGTAGCGTTGTGGCTAGGTGATCAGAGGCCGAATTAACGGTTTGTCTTCAAGACAGAGGGAGCCACGGTACCGTCGTGAATAGGTGATCAGAGGACGAATTAACGGCTTGTCTTCCAGATAGAGGGACCCATGGTAGCGTGGTTGCTAGATGATCAGAGGCCGAATTAACGGCTTATCTTCCAGACAGAAGGACCCATGGTAGCGTGGTTGCTAGGTGATCAGAGGCTGAATTAATGGCTTGTCAGAGGAAGCCACGGTAGCGTGGTTGCTAGATGATCAGAGGCCGAATTAATGGCTTATCTTCCAGACAAGGGAGCCACGGTAGTGTGGGTGTTAGATGGTTAGATGATCACAGGCCGAATTAACGGCTTATCTTTCAGACAAGGGAGCCACGGTAGCGTCGTTGCTAGGTGATCAGAGATGTCATCTGTAGGCGCGGTGGTCATGGGTTCGATTCGCATCGGGGCGGATTCGAATTTTAAAATGACTTCCAGGTCGACCTAGTCTAAAATGTGTACTAGGAAATGTGTTGGGAAGTCAAGACGGCTGGTGTGGTACTGATCACAGCATCCACCCAGCGCCGATTGGTCTATAAAAACATGGACCTAGCACCATGTACCCAAGTGCGCTATTAGGAGTGTAAAAACGTCCTTGACTTACTTACCAGAGAAGTGGCTGGCCGGGCTGGTAGAATAGACCGCCTAACAACAGAAAGCGTTGGTTCCATTCTCATTAATTATAGAATACTGAAATATTATAGAACTGAGATATTGTAAACAGCCTGGTGGTGAATCGTGGAACGTTCATGAACAAATTAGGAAAATCTTCGAAGCAACAGAGGCGTGGTTCCTGAGTCGATTGTTAGAAAACCTTAGACTGCTACGTGTAGATTAATTACCAATGATTGCCTGGAGGGGGCCAACACAGGCAGAATATTATAAACAAGTATAAGATAGAGACAAATATAACTAAGAGAAGAAGAGCGCAGGAAAACGTTGTGACAGCTGAAAAGCTCAGTGGGAGAAAGGGCAGACCGCTAGACATGATACTTGATGGGAGGAGACGGTCCCTGGAGGAAAATCATGAACATGGACGATCCGGAACAAGAAGAACAACAACAGCAACAAAATTTTATTTTTTAAGGGTTAAGAATTGGGCACGCAGGCCCGTCTTACATTCTGCCCTTCTATCACACTCTTTCATACATTATATCATTCACTCATCATTCAAGGCTAACTGAAAACAGCAACAATATAAAAGATATGCATTATAAAGGCATGAGAAAAATGAAAAATCAATACTACACGACTCAGTAATAGTAATGACTGGTGTGGCGGCACTTGTTATTAGCTATGATGAATATACTGGCCTACCAAAAGGAACACCGAGACCGAGATCTGTAGAGAGATATGAACGCCAACTTAGACCAAGTGATGATTATTACTCAGTTTTCTGTGGCTTTTTTGGGACTTTCCCGCAATCCGAAATGTTACAGTAATATGAATGTTGCCACTCAGTTCAGAATAGAAAGATAGTTACTACCGTAACGCCTTCCATCTCAGACGTGTATTAGTTTAATTTCTTCTGTTCCTGACAGTATAACTCCTGGATCACGGCTCTTAATTAAAGCAATAACTGCATGCGACAGGGAGAGTTAAGAAGTTAAAACCACATTGAAGCATCCCATGGCTTGTAACTCCAGCTATGTATTGTTTGGTATGACAGACTGCACAGTAGGAAACTGGGTAGAGATTTCAAAGGAGGTGAAGAAATACGCAGGGAGACAACTAGTGACGGGAATTAAGGGAGATAACAGCTTCAGAGAAACCAGACCTTGTCTTTGTCTGCGCTTAGGAAACTTCACCAAAAGAAATTAATTTTATTTTTAAATATAAAAGGCTGTGAATCTGTCCTGGGGTTGAAATGTAGGACACCTGCAGTGGGTGAGTAAATAGGTGTATAAATGGGTGTTACTCTGAACATTTAATTCAACGGTTTAATTAGTAAACGTGAAAAAAAAGGGGGAAAGTAATGGATACATGTAACTGTCAACTGTCACTAACTATCAATATAGTACATGTATGACGGGGGGAGGGGGGGGGGGGGTCTTGAGCCTGAGGAATTAAAGCCGCCTGGCTAGTACAGTCGCCGCGAACTTAAATGCCGATAGGGTCTGTGTGTACTCGTCACCTGCCTTTTGGATAATCAGTAATTATAGCGAAACCCTATTAAAAAAACAACAAACAAACAAACCTTAGAAGATTAAAGTGTAGTTTTGTCTATACTTGGTCTGGTCAGGGTGCAGAAGCGGTCATCCAAACTGCAAAATCTAATCATCAAATCACTGTCCACTGTGGGTCGAAAGTAGGGTTGCCAGACGTCCAGCAAAAAGAGGACACGTCCTCCTTTTTAGCCTAATATTCTCCGACCTGCAGGCAAAGCTAAACACCTTTAAAATGTCCGGCTTTTCTTAAATTTTATATTATAATTTTTTAGGTATTGTTGTTACAACTTACAAAGTATCTACACTCTACAGTATGTTTACATTGTTAAAATGTACAAAGTCTATGCATTTCTGCGAACTAGTCGATTACAGTAATTCTAACTGTTATCTGTATCTGTCTCATTACTCTTTTTGATATTTACTTTTACTTCTATATTAAAACCCACTGCTTTATCATATTTATTTAATTTTCCCATTTATACCAAATGTGAAATACCAATTATTTGTATAATTTGAATATAACTGTTGCTCTATTCGGCAATACTGACAATCTAGCTCTATGCTGTAGTCTCTATGGTCAAAATGTCAATGTTATTTCCGGTAGCAAAGATGCAAATTAAATTGTTTTTTTTTTTTTAATTTGTAATTTTTGCCGTCTATGTTTACGCATATGTGATTGTTAACGAAGATCTTCTACGAAAAGCTGGCTCCTCCGAGAAATATGTTGAGTAATTAATAAAGATTATAAGGTAATAATTGTACAATCGACTGTTTAAATACTGTTTTTTTCTGAATTTTGAAAAAGGCCTCCATTGAACTTATATTTATTTTTTAACATGATTGTTTCTTGGTCGATTCACTAAGAGTAAGATACACTTATTGACAGCTATTGTAATAAAATTGTACTGATTGTGGGTGTAATCTGCAACCATTCAAATGCCCTTTTTCCTCTTTTTTGTCTTATTATGTCCTCCTTTTGGTGCCCACTTATCTGGAAACCCTAGTTGAAAGGCACATAGTGGGACTAAGAGGCCTAAAAAAAAAAGAAAAACCCTCGGCCTTTTGGCTAAGATCAAAGTGTAATAATCTGTACCTGATGTTGCCAGGGCCACCAGAAGAGGCGGTTATGCGAATGACACAATGGGACGTGAGACCCCATGAGGTGACTCTGGCCCCTGGGGAACAGCGAGTCCTTATTTAAAAAAAAAAAAAAAGCTAAAGATGACTTCTGCTTTATTTGCATACATTCAGATTGACATCTAATGTGCTGGAAGAGGAAGAAGAAAAAGAAATCATGATTTCTTCAACGAAGAAACACGGGCGACCCTAAAAGCCGTTAGTGAGTAGTTTTTCGCTAACATACAAGTCTGGTTTCAATGTTTAGTGGAGTATAATTTTGTTACCAACTGTTACGACTCTGTGATCGACTCCGCCGGGATGAAACTTTGTTAAGGAAGGCGGTCGAACACGTTGATCTCCCACTGCCATAATCTAGTTTGCGTGTTGTTCTATGATTTGATAATGCTGACGTCAGCATCTACTATGTCAGTACCGTTGCCAGGCCGCCAGTTTCCATGGCTAAGGGAGCGGAGTAGGGTTATATGGACTCAAGCCCCTGCCTTTAATTATTTGTTTCTCAGCCCAAGTGAGCGGCATCAAGGTTCACTTCAGACTTATAACTGTTTATATTATTAGCCCAGGTAAATAGCGTGGAGCGCTGAGATCAGGCCTTTGAGTGTACATTTGTCTATTATAGTGGAAGGTACGCAGGTCTGATTTTAGAACTAAAACTTTGCCCATATCTCAGCCCGAGTTAACGCTATATGGGTTTGATCTAAGGTTGTTGAGTTAACCTGTTTCTCAACCCACATAAACGGCACATAGGTCTCATCTCAGCCTTTGAGTTTACCGTTTTCTCAGCGATCATGAACTGTAAATAGGCCTAATTTCAGCTTTTGATTTTACAGTCGTCTCAGCCTACGCGAACCGTATAAATGCAAGTATGATCTCAGATCTGTGAGTTTACCATTGTCTCAGTCCAAGGGAACCGTATAAATGCAAGTATGATCTCAGATCTGTGAGTTTACCGTTGTCTCAACCCACGGGAACCGTATATTTACTGGTATGATCTCAGATCTGTGAACTCACCGTTGTCTCAACTCACGTGAACCGTATACATAGAAGTATGATCTACGATCTGTGAGTTTACCGTTGTCTCAACCCACGGGAATCGTATACATACAGGTATGATCTCAGATCTGTAAGTTTACCGTTGTCTCAAACCACGGGAACCGCATATTTACAGGTATGATCTCAGATCTATGAACTCACCGTTGTCTCAACCCACGTGAACGGTATATAATAGAATTATGATCTCAGATCTGTGAGTTTGTCGTTGTCTCAGCTCACGGAAACCGTATACATACACTTATGATCTCAGATCTTGGAGTTTACCGTTGTTTCAGCCTACGGCAACCGGATACATACACTTATGATCTCAGATCTGTGAGTTTACCGTTATCTCAACCCAGGTGAACATGCACCATCTTAGAGCTTCGTCTGCACCTATTTTCTTAGTCCGAGTGAACGTCGTAGTGGGCTGATCGAAGACGACAATGGACTTTTCTAATACTGTAAAAACGCACATGATAACTCACTTGAAACATATTCAATTCTAAAAATGTCACACATAACGAAGGCTAACAGGAAAGCAGATAACAGACGACAGAGGGAAACTATCGTAGACAGTTGTGTATCATGGTGCACAGCGCTATCAGTACACAAATCTATAAATTTGCTAGCGAGCAACGGTTGCGGGGAGATATGATCACCCACGCCAGTCGACAAGGCACACAAATAATAATAATAAAAAAAAAACAAAGAAGAAAGGTGGAAACAAATGTGTGCAGCCAGTGTTCCGGCAGGCGTATCCAGATCTGTCAACATCCCGAAGGAACAGACTCGATCAGGTAACACAGACCCTGATATCGGGTATCACTCTAAGACACTACCACAAGAGCTCCGTAGTTTTCACCCCCCCCCCCCTTCTTCTTTCACTGCAACAGCCATTATCTTGCTTCTTCCCATCTGAAATATTCAGTTAAAAACACAAAAAGTGCTCCAGCCGCTGCCAAGTTGATTTCTTCCACCTGGATGTCAAGAGTAAGGAGAGATGCTGTCTGCATTGTACCAGGGATTCCCGTGATCCCCGCCCACAGGACATTGTCGTATATCACGGAGATGGAGATCATTTGGAGAAGCCCAGTTGGTGTCAGAATGGCGTTTGTGTTAGTGGTTAGCACGCCTGGCTATGGGCTTGGTGGTCGCGTTTCCATTTCCTAGAGGTTGGCTTGTTTTAATTGATCTGGCTACATTTTCGTCCCGGCCTACCATTATTTTTTTTTGCATATCCTTTTTACAGGACATCACAGTCAACATTAGCATTTCTGCCGCTGTGATCTATTGGCAAGTTTACGTTCAGTAGATTGCCATTGCTTTCTGAACGACCGATACTGATACCAACGCGAAACCAACACAACGCGGTCTGCTGCCAAATCGCGCGCAGATGTGTTTCGAACACGGATATATGGGATTACGAACCTCGTCCGCTACACCTTCGCCACGGAGACCAGCGGCCTACAATTGGAACCAGGAAATTAGCTGGGGGGTAAAGATGACAGGGTGATATTGACCACATGGACTGCCGACTTGTGTAACAATTTTAGTGTATTATTGACCACATGGACTGCCGACTTGTGTAACAATTTTAGTGTAACAACTTCAAGTCATCACCTTAAGATGTGAAAAGGAATCTTTACCATTTGGCTTTTTCTTTTTAAGACGTTATATCATGTGTCAAATGTAGGTATCGCGCCGTCTCCCTGACCTAGGGTTTAACGTCTTTCTCCGTAATCCCGTATATTCTCGTGAGTAACGTAACCTGCGCAAGAATCGGAAGCGGTTCTTGCCGCGTTGGTAACTTGCAGGGTATGTGAACCGGTCGCTCAGAAAGCAATGGCATACTACTGAGCATAATCTTGCCTAGTGCATCAACAGAAGCTGAAAAATCCTGATGTTGACTGCAACGTCCTGTAAGGGATATGCGAAAAAAGGTATTGAGTAAAACTGATGGAAGACAAAAGTTAAAGAGGAATCTACCAGAGAAAACTTCACTGAACGTAATCAAAAGAGGTATGAGAACACTCAGTTGGCAATGTGTCGTTTTCCAGCGAGGTGTTGCTTCAGTCTTGAGTTCCTAGCTTTCACATGTCCTGCTGAATGGTGTATTCCATTACTTTTACTCCTTTCACTTGTTTTCAACGAGTGCCAGTCAAAACCTGTGTTATTTAAATCTCTCAACTAAGATGGAGTTCGCTGGTTCAGCTGGTTCATTAAGAACGTGCACTGTTAACGTTATGCTGCTTGTATTAGGAAATCAGTAAGCGTAAAAGTGGAAGGTGAAAAGCTCAGTTTACATGACATTGGGAATACTGTGATTTAAATATTGAGCACAACCCACTACTGGCAACGCTGATCGTATTCTGGTATGAACCTAAGGCCTATCCACGTCAATATGGAAGCACTAGACTCTCGTTTGAGCTCGTCAGTAGTGCATATCCTTGACTACTGATGAGCTAAATCAAGAGCGAACATCGAGTCTAGTGCTTCCACATTGACGTGGATAGGCCTTAGGATCATACCAGAATACGATCAGCGTTGCCAGTAGTGGGTTGTGCTCAATATTTAAATCTCAAATCCCGAAACAACCAAATAAATCAATACTGTGATTATAATGTCAGGAATTCACCTGCCTGCCTGCATACCTACATGTTCACGTGTCTACTTACACAGAAGACACATACATACATACATCCACCCACGCACCCACACCCACCCACCCATCCATCCAATCATCCATTCATCCATTAAAAAAAATTTTGCATATCCCTTTCAAGACGTTGCAGTCAACACCAGCATTTTTCAGCTGCTGTTGATGTACTAGGCAAATTTTACGTTCAGTAGCTTGCCATTGCTTTCTGAACGACCGGCTCCCATACCTGCTAGTTATAACACAACGCGACACGGTCTGCTGCACAAATCGGTCGCTGCTGCGTTTCGAAAGAGATACACGCAAGAAGAAACAACCTTGAATTAGATGCGCGCCAGACGAAACAACATTGAAGGAGATATGCGCAAGAAGAAACAACATTGAAGGAGATATGCGCAAGAAGAAACAAAGTTGAAGGAGATGCGCGAAAGAGGAAGCAATGTTACTTGTGCGAGGACACGTGATGATGATGGATGCCGGCTATTCTTTATGTCTGTTTTTTGCTATAAGAAAGTTGGCTGTATGTCCTTTACGTCGCAGTCAACCCCAGAATTTTCTAGGCTGTTGGTGATTTTTCTAAGCAGTTTTACGTTCATTGCTTTCAGAACGAAAGACACCTTACAATTTTTAAAATTAACACCACGGCCACCACCATCTCCACTACATCCACCATCACCACCATCACCATCACCATCATCATCATGCACGCGCTGCACATGTTGCACCCATACCCAGTGCTATAGTCAACGTTTGTAAGAAAACATCTGTTTTCAACATTACAACTCCCAACGCCCAGAGAAAATATTATCATCTTTCTCTCTGATGAATGAAGCAGATGGTTGGAAAACGATTTCACACAGCCTGAGTGATGATACACTGATGCACATTTCTGGAATCCCGGGGCGCAGATGATAAACGGCATTCTCTTTCAACTCCCTTATATGACAGTTCAAAACAATTTATTTTATTTATCCATTCTATTTCCCCGGCTAGAAATCCGAGGCTGTATCGCAAAAACTGCAGCGCATCGTAAATAACTGCAAGTTCCCGTCATTAAGATGTCTGCAATATTAGAAGCAGATCGGTGAGATGTGATGAAAGCTCGGCCCTGGAGAGAATTTTGGGTGGTTGGTAGTCGTTTCCCGGTTTCTTCCCCTGTTGAAGTGTTTCTAATGAATTATCATGGTGTACGGCGGTGAGTGTTGGAAGTATGAGTACATGACTCACGTGAGCAACCGGGGCTTTTTCTTGCGGGTATGTTGTAGGCATTAACAACTGTCTGTCGCACCTAGGCCAAAGATAGCGAGGCCTGTATCTTGATTAGTGGAGGGTGGGAGGTGGAGGAGGGGATGGGGTTGTTGTTTGTCTTTCCTTTAAGGCTATTTTCTTGTCTAGTGTGCAGAGGAGCACTTGTTTATTTTTTGTTTATGCTCTCTCTCTCTCTCTCTCTCTCTCTTCCCTCTCTCTCTCTCTCTCTCTCTCTCTCTCTCTCTCTCTCTCTCTCTCTCTCTCTCTGTCTCTCTCTCTCGCTCTTAATAACCCTCCTTCGGTATCTTGATGTGCCTAACCAAATTCATTTAATGACAGGAGAAAGAGGAGGGATGGCCTTCTATTCTTAACACAAGGAAAGAGGAAAAGAAAGAGGAACAGAGAGGGCTGAGGGAAAGTGAGAGGAACAGATAGGAAAGTGCGAGAGATAGAGAGGACGTGAGAGAACAGAGAGAGTGAGAGACAGAGAAAGAGAGAGAAAAGCAGGAGAGTGAAAAAGAGAGAAAGGAAAGAGGGAGAGAGAGGCAGGGAAAGGGATAGAGAGGAAAAGAGAGAAAGACAAAGGAAAAGAGAGATTTTGGAAGAGAGAAATGGCGACAGAGAAGGAAAGGTGGGAAAACTGCTGAGGAATGAAGATAGTGGGTACGAGAGAAGGATATATATATATATATATATATATATATATATATATATATATATATATATAGAGAGAGAGAGAGAGAGAGAGAAGTGTGCGTTTAAAACAAATATATTAAAATATTACTCTTTATCCACATTATAAAAAATGTCGCATTCCTTTGCTTCACATTGCAGTAACCCACAGGCCCAGTTGGATGTTTATAACTGACTAGGCAATTTTATATTCAGTAGTTTGCCATAGCTTTCTGAACGAGAAGTCAACGTTGCGGTCAAGCTGACCTGCGCGTGGAACGAACCCACTACCGCGGTCACTAGAGGAAGTTTAATAGCATAAGGCAATGAAAAATGAGAATCCGCTTCATTGCACCGGGTTTCACATCATACGGCACGGCCTCTTTCCACAAGGCAGCCTGCCGACAGCACCACACAAAGCAAGATATCCGTAGCTCCAGCGACCCTTAGGCGTCACTGAGAACATTGCGCTCGTGAACCCAACGACGTAGACCAGAATCGTACCTATAACCTTCGGTCCGCGAGGCAGGCGGCTTATCCACTACGCCATCGTCCACGATATGACCAAAGAAAACTATGCAGTTCCGCACAAAGAAAACTATGTAGTTCCGCACAAAGAAAACTATGTAGTTCCGTACAAAGAAAACTATGTAGTTCTGCACAAAGAAAACTATGTAGTTCCGTACAAAGAAAACTATGTAGTTCGTACGAAGAAAACTATGTATTTCTGAACGAAGAAAACTATGTAGTTCCGTACGAAGAAAACTGTATTAGAAAAAAATGTACTAGCTTATAGTTCCGTAACAAATTCTACTTTCATTACTCTCGACAGGGCCAGTGTAATTGTTGCTAGCATCCTTGAGAGTCCAAGGTATTCACAACATTCGCCTCAGACAGCACATTTCTGTTGCTTCCAAGCTATTTATATAAGTTGATTTGATGCGCTAGCACGTGCGTGCGCGCGCACACACACACATACACACTAAACACAAATCCATTCATCTATCCATCCATCCATCCATAATACACGCATGCACGTACAGACAGACAGACAGACAGACAGACAGACAGACAGACAGACAGACAGACAGACAGGCAGGCTCATGCGCGCGCACATACATACATATATATATACACACACACACACACACACAGACACACACACACACGGACACTCAGTACTGCCAAAAAACTCCAGACAATTAGCACTGGGTCTCTTCTGGGTTGTTGAAAATGGGGAAATGGAAAGTGCTGTGATGTCAGTTTTTGACTCAACACAACTCTCTCGCTCTCTCGCTCTTTCTTTCTCTCTCTCTCTCTCTCTCTCTCTCTCTCTCTCTCTCTCTCTCTCTCTCTCTCTCTCTCTCTCTCTCTCTCTCTCTCATGGTTTACATATATACGTTAGAAAAATCAAGGACAGATTAATGATGTCGTTAATATGACAGTGATGGCGAATTCAGACGTAAAAACACTTTTTTTTTTTTAACAACACCGAACGACACATAATGTACCGATGACAAATCTACATTCCAACCAGAAGTCATTAAAACCAATTACCCAACACTTAAGGCCAGACAAACAGACACATACATCTCTGTACAGTCAATCACATACAACCAATCGTCGGGGCCGTTAAATCAACTGTTATTTAGAAAGTGTAATGAGTGTTCCCATTGGACTAACAAGGCTATTGAACTACTCGAGAAATGAATGCGTCTCCATTTGTCACGGGACATTAACCCCAGTTAACTCCCTGGTTCCTGTGACAACAGACTCCCGAATCCAGTCAAACTATACTGGAGTTTCAGACTTCAGAGCTGTTTGCACAGAGTCTGTTTACACTTCCTTCCCAGCTTAAGCTTGGGCAGAGTCAGACCAAAGCTGTGAAGTGTTTGATTCATTTGTCTAGAAAGTTAATTAGAAATTCCACATTTTGACTTTGTAGAATGTGTGCTTTTCCTTGCTTCATACCTTTTATGATCGTTTCTCTGACTACAAAGAAATCTATTTTTCCTTACTCTCTGGCCTTCATTATTTACATTCTATATTGAAGCTTCCGATTTTCTGTTTCTCTTTCGTGAATACCACTAGTGACTCAAATGCTCAGTGTGACTCAAATACACACTTCCTTCGTGGTCCCAGAGCTTCGATGAACGTTGGTCCATTAACTTGGCTGAGTGATGGCATATCCCTCTGTTGTTGTATTCATCTAGAGATGTTACACCCGATGGCTCCAGGAACGTTGGTCCATCAGTCTGGCTGAGTGATGGCATGTCCCTCTGTTGTTGTATTCATCTAGAGTCGTTACACCAGATGGCTCCAGGAACGTCACAAGACACACAAGAAGAACACGGCCCGGGGACAAACGGGATCACTTGACGGCCCGGGGACAAACGGGATCACTTGACGGCCCGGGGACAAACGGGATCACTTGACGGCCCAGGGGACAAACGGGATCACTTGACGGCCCGGGGACAAACGGGATCACTTGACGGCCCGGGGACAAACGGGATCACTTGACGGCCCGGGACAAACGGGATCACTTGAAATCTACAAACCGAGTCATTGTATATCTCAGCCCGGGAAGGTTAACCCTGGTCAACAAACACCTGCAGAAGTCGGATGTGTCGGCCTAAGGGCGCAAATAAACTTGGCACAACGCAATTACATCTGAAAAACACTCCGGATGAACGCAGAAGAAGTATATCTCGGGATCATGCAGACATTCAGACACAGACATTCATTCAGACAGAAACATTCAGTCATACATTCAGACAGACACATTCAGACACAGACATTCATTCAGACACATTCAGATACAGCCATTCAGACTAAGACATTCCGACTCAGCCACATTCAGACAGACATTCGGACACACATTCAGACTCAGACATTCAGATTAAGACACATTCAGACAGCTATACAGACAGACACATTCAGACACAGACATACAGACACAGCCATTCAGACAGAGACATTCAGACAGACTCAGACACAGCCATTCAGACACGGACATTCAGACAGACATTCTGACACAGCCATTCAGGCAGACACATTCAGACACAGACATTACGACTCAGCCAAACATTTAGACACAAATATTCAGACAGACTCAGACATTCGAACGCAGACATTCAGACACATACATTCAGACACAAACATTCGGACATTCTTTAAGCATTATTTGTTTCTGTTGTAGCTTGAAGTATCTGAAAGAATGAGCTTTCATTCTCCAGATCTAAGCCATGACCTCCAGATCACCCAAGCCCAGATCAGGGCTGGCATCTATCGAAGTGAGAGATTCGTGTACAGACGTTTCTCCCCTCTCGGCACCAAAGTACCACCTCCGCGGGGACTGTGTCACTGGACTCAGCCACCCCTCTCCAAACCCAGAAATCAATTGACTATGCAAGAACGGCACTGAAACTTAACATCTTTGGCAGGCATATCAAGAAGCAACCAGGATCACGATTCTGCACAGCAAGTACGGTCTGGCTGAGGTCAGATTAGGCATTGAATAATAATATCTCCCGCTCAGGTGTTTATGAAATTTAATTAAGAAGACACAAAGAATGGATTGTACTATGTCATGCCTGGAATATTTCGCTGCATCTCGACTGTAACATGCTGCAGAGATCACACAACATAAACTAAAGCAATAAGAGTAATCTTGAACCTGAAATATCCAACACACATATTCACACAGTACATGTAATTTGAATTGTCTACCATAGTAATTTAAACTGACTTTCGTGTCTTTTTATGTAATTACTTGTCAACAATTAGTTAGTAAGTTAATCGCATATAATTTACAAGACGTCGCAGTCAACCCCAGCAGTCCTTGGCCGTTTTTGATTTCTTGGCAAGTTTACGTTCAGTTTGCGATTGCTTTCTGAACGACCCGCACTCACACCTTTATGAACAAACCTTAAGAACAATCGTAAAGGGGATGTCTGAACACCCACCTCGCTGGAAATAGACTCGTTTTAGCGAATCCAGTAGTCATCGTGCCTCAGGGCAAAATCAACACATAAAGAGACTATGGCACCTGTGCCTTCTACAATTACGTCAGTTGGAAAAAGACCCCAGGTTCTGGGTCCTACTCATTTCATCAATTTCAATAGCACCAGTCTACCGTCCATGCTTTATATGAGCTTCAGATATTTCTTGCTTCGAAAGGTGGAAAGCCTTCGCTTGTGGTATAAGACATTCCTCCCAAACAGTGCTTTTAAATAAGCTAGTGCTTCTAGCTCGGAATGCTGAAGAAGAAGAAGAAGTGCTTCTAGCCTTACCATAGCAAACTAGAGTAGGCCGACACTGTAAGCCGGCTATTTGCTATAGTCTCATCTTGATAAACTAGAATAGAGCCGACAATGTTAACAAGCTAATTTATAGTCTCACCATGGCAAACTAGAGTAGGGCCGTCACTGCAAGCAAGCTAATTTATGGTCGCACCATGGCAAACTACAGTAGGGTCGACACTGTAAGCAAGCTATGTGCTATAGTCCCATCATGGCAAACTAGAGTAGGGCCGACACTGTAAGCTAGCTAATTTAGTCTCATCATGGCAAGCTATGTGCTATAGTCTCATCATGGCAAACTAGAGTAGGTCGACGCTGTAATCCAGCTGTCTGCTATTGTCTCATCATGGCAAACTAGAATATGTTTGAGAGATTAGACTGCGAAGAATAAAAACATTGTCCCGAAATAGTTTCTTGCTATGGGTCTTTGGTGTGATAAGGCCATCACATGTCTGAATCTCATCTCATCTCATCATGTCCCTCTTGTACATTGCGGTGACGAGGTGAAGCATAAACAGTGGGAGAGTGCCCGTTTATGGGCTTCATGTATCGAGATTCCCATTGATTCTGTTATTCCATCTGTCCATCGTTTACGTGGTCGGCCTCTTCTTCTGCTTACATTTGGTCTGTACATCATTGCTTGTTGTGGTATACTGTTAGTTGGTAACCTAGTTACATGGCCAAACCATTTGACTGCTGCCTTCTATTAAAATCTAGCGCAGCTATAACCCCCACTTTAGTCCTGATATCTTCATTTCTTATTTCTCTCTTGTTGATACATTGAGCATTCTTCTCAGGAATCTCATTTCTGTTGTTGTGAGCTTTCTTTTTTTTCTTTTTCTGTCATTGTGCAGGTTTGGCATTAGTAACATAGAGTTGGTAGGAAGATTTTGTTGTAGAGTGCTTTCTTATCAACTATTGCATAGTATTTCTGATTGCACGGTTGAATATGTGGCCAGGCTTTTCCTCTGTCGACGGGTGAAAATTGTTCGACTGCGTTCGACCGCGCTCATCACATCATCAGAGTAGCTCCTTATCAACTACACCAACACGCTTGCCAGATCCGATTATAGTTAGTTTATAAAACTATGTTTTCGTGGACATGGATAAGTAACACAGAGTACTCTTCATCCGCGGTATGGATCCTTTTGTTCGGTAACAGGACATCTCCTGGGAAAATAAAAGCGGCCGGCGTAATGCTGAACACAATCACATACGTGCGCCGATCGGTCTATAAAAAAATGAGTTTAGCATCATATGCCTTATGCTCCTAAAAGCGTGTAAAAGTGTCCTTTACTTGTACATGTGAAACATGCTAATCTGTATGTTACTTCAGTGTTACTTTGAAGACATGTTTTTATCATTGACCCTACGTAAGCGAGTCTCTAAACTTGTTTCAGTCCATCCATTTTGCTGTTAATGTTCACGCTGGTAACTTGAGTTTTCTTGCCATAAACCACAGCCGTTGTTTAATTTGAGCCTGTCTCTTCACGTCTACACTTATCATGGAGAAACCATTCTTCACAAGACTTTTCATCATCATCACGTGATGCCGATAATTGGGTGGTCATACGATAATCATTCTTGGATCTGGTCTGTGTTCTCGTCCGGACCGTGCCATATGGCCAAGCCATCCAGGTATTTATCACTCCGCCTTCCTCTGGCTCTTTTCTCAACATTTCGCCTGTTGTTACTAGTTGTCTAATATAGTTCTCCTCATAATGCATGGCATTTCACGATGATTCATTTTATAAAATGGCCTACTATTTTGTCCATATTTAATTCCCTGTTTATTAGAGGCATTGTATGTCATATCTTCATTAGACGTATCACTCTTAGGTTAACTTCAAGGTATTTTTGGATTTATTGCTGCGGTATTCTTTGTCTAAACGTGCCTGGCCATGTCACAACATTCCTTTCTGTTATATCCCTAGTTCTCTTCTGTTTAATCTTGGGATTTACTCCTAATCTCCTCTTACATATTTCTTAGCTTAAAGGATTTTGAATATGAGAATATGTGCTGTCTTTATTTGTGTCATTGATCCCCGTGTGCTACATTTAAATATATCAGGATATTTACCATTTACCTCTACAATGTTTGCGTTGTTTTGATTTCTTCGTATGGTTTTTTTTGTTCTTTATACACATTTCTTCGTCTTCTTCTTCTTCTTCTTCTTCTTCTTCTTCTTCTTCTTCTTCTTCTTCTTCTTCTTCTTCTTCTTCTACTTCTTCTTCGTCTTCTTCTTCTACTTCTTCTTCGTCTTCTTCTTCTTCGTCTTCTTCTTCTTCTTCTTCTTCTTCTTCTTCTTCATTCTAATGATGTGTTCTTCTTCTTCTACATTCTAGAGATCTGGTTTTCTTCTACTACATTGTACAGTTAATAGACTGTGGAAGACTATCATTTTTGACTGATGCAATTACTATTACGGATATTCTGTTTTGAGCTGAGATGAGTTGAATTGAGTCAAGAACCGACATTACAACACTGGAGACATTCCCAAACTTGCTCCATCCTCATCATCAACAGCCAGCGAGGAGTCCCAATGCTAATTGTACCAGCAGCAGTCTGATTATGTGTCCGTCTGGCCGTTTCTCGGAGTCCTGAGTGTCGGCCAGATTCTCAGGTCATCCGCTGCTGCACAATTCTCTCCAACACAATATCACAAAGGGCCCCGACCACGAATACCGTATCACCAGTACTCTACCGAACGGTTCAGACCCAGCCAATCTGTCCTCCTGCATAGTGTCTTTTGAAAAGCCCCGTGCCTTCTTTGTCTTGCTCCTATTCTTAAGCCCTGTGCCTTCTTTGTCTTGTTCCTAATGTGAAGCCCCGTGCCTTCTGTCTTGTTCCTATTGTGAAGCCCCGTGCCTTCTATGTCTTGTTCCTATTGTGAAGACGTTATAAACCGTTAGGATAATTTGTCATGTATTGTTCCACAGTTTACGTCTGTGGCTTAGGGTTAGTGCACTCAGGTCTACAATCCCGTGGACACAAGCCATTCTGAAAGCAATGGCAAGCCACTGAACGTAAAGTTGCCTATAAAATCACAAAACAACCCTAACTGCTGAGGATAATTGCGACGACCTGACACACAACAAACTTAACTGATCGTTCCAACCAGCCTTTCATTATCCTTATGCACTAATGTTTTTATTCTCGGCTGCACGGCAGTCAGCTTTGAGTGAGGATTACAATATAGACTCCGTGATAGTGTCTCATGAATAACTGAATTCATTGACTGGTTTGTTGCATTGTTTAGCCTGAATATCTTTTCTTTCTTATTGGAATGAGTCACAGGAGCTGGTAAGAAGGAGGAATATCGGCGAATGTATGGAGCCATGGATTACCTCAAAATGTACTTCTTGCCCAGTTACTCCAGGTCCGACAGGAATAGCTGTTGGTCTAATTAAGTAAGTTAATGTTACTTGAATGTCCTTCATAGGACGTAGTAGTCAACCCCATCATTGTTTGGCTGTTCGTTATTCCTGGGCAAGTTTACGTTCAGTATTTGCCATTGCTTTCTGAACGCCCGGCACCCATACCATTTCATTAAAAAAAAACCCAACACAGCTGTGTTTCGAACTCGGGTATGCGGAATTACGAACTGCGTCCGTAACCGCTTCGAGTTAAGTGAGTATTGTAATGTATAAGACCCAATTCCACGCAGGCTTTAGTCGTTTTGGCACATGGTGCCAGTCCTCTCTTACTGTAGTGAGTAAAGCAGTCTTTACATCTCGCAACGAACAACGAGCATCGGCATCGAACCCACCAGCAAAGCCGCTGAGACCCGACAAGGCCTTACTTATAAAGAAACAGAATATAAACACGGAAGCCACATCAAGTATGTTGCACTATTCATTGCCTGGCATATTTCGCTGTATTTCGTCAGGTGCATACTGCAGAGTTGTATACCATCTGAAGTTAATAAATAAATAATACTTCAGCTAAAATAATTAAACACATAGTCACAGGTATTGTTCGATTGTCAAACAGCTGCTATCTCCTGTAATTTCAGATTTACAAAGAACGCTTTCTGTTTGCACAAAACCGGCCAGAACAGCCAAATTGCTACAGTCTCACTATATTTAAGCAATCGTTTATTGTTCCTCGAAAACAGCCTTTCGAGTCTCCATGGTGAAGGGGTCAAGATGTCTGACTCGGGCTACAAAGGTTGTAGGTTCGATTCTGGGCCGCGACCTTCAGTTCACGAGTGCATTTTTTCGGAGACTCATGAGGGTGGATGCTGGATCTAGGGAGTTCGTGCTTTGTGCGACGCTTTCGGCAGTTCGCTGCAGAAACGGACTGAGCCATATGGGATGAACACCCGGTGCAATCAAATCCACCCTGTCGACTTTTAAGCGACTTTTTTTTTCTCTCTAGCCTTTCGACTGCACAGGGATTCCTGAAGGTTCTTCTTCTTCTTCTGCGTTCATCCGGATTTTTTTTTCCGGATGTGACTGCGTTGTGCCTGTTTACAGCAGAGCTGCGTTCTTGCGCCGTTAGGCCGACACATCCGACTTCTGCGGGCATTTGTTGACCGGGTTAACCTTCCCGGGGTTCCTGAAGGTTGATTAACTCTCTTTCCCACCCACACCACTGATATAGAAACAATGGTATAGAAACTGTACAGAAACCCAACCTTGGGGGGGGGGGGGAACCACTAGACCAGCCTTGAGTGTGAAATAAAGGAAGTGAGATAACAGGGCAGTTTTGTTTTAATTTAATTTTGGATTTTCGGGTTTCGTTTTATAACGGATGGCCTTGAATGCACGCATAGTCACTGGCATCAATGCTCCCGTCTCCTTTTACAGTTCACATCAGGAGAATCTTAACGCGGTGAAATGATTTAACTGACTGATCTAAATACTCATACATGCAAGAATCACACATCCTCTACTCTTCTCTGGTGAAGTTTCTTCAATTCGAAATCTACCCTGATAACCACCTATTCCTAATCCTGATGTACAGAAGCTAATGGTGGAAAATTAGCAAACACGTGGGAAATTATGATGATGATGATGATGATGATGATGATGATGATGAAGGCCCAGAGGAAACAGTTTGGACTATATTGCCACTGGTTCCTTATGGTGTAGTCATCCGCAGCGTGATTTGTGCCCAGCCTACTGGGGTTAGGGATGGATACCTTAGTACTGAGCCACTCCGCTCTAGTAAGCATGTCGTAAGATGCGACTTATGAGGGCTGGTGTGAAACTGGCTACCTCTTCCATCATCATCATCATTATCATCATCATCATCATCATCATCATCCAGTGCTTTGCCGGCTGGCGTGGGCGATCATGCCTTTCCAAAAATTACGATATCCGACGGCATGGATCAATTAGTGTGTTGACTCCCTTCCGTGTCATGACTGTCAAGACACTTCTCCCGCTGTCTTCCTCTACCTCTGTTTAACCAAATCTGTCCGATTGTCTCAACATGTTTCAGGCTTTATTTTTACATAACGTGGCCAAAAAAAAAAAAAAAAAAACGATGGTTGCCTCTCTCTGATGACATCAAGACACATCTTGGGATTCTGAGGTAAGTAGGAACACTTTTCCCCCTCAAATTTTCATTTTTCTCCATTGCGCTCATTTTTTTCATCTTTTTAATCTTCTCATCCCGTCGTTACGCATTAATGTAGTCACAGGACGGTCTTCTCCGTGACTATATGTTGTGTTTTGTGTATGTATTTGTCTGCTGATGAAGGCTAGTCGCCTCAACGTCCTGTATGTTTCGTAATTATGTTAGGTAAAACTACATTACTTTGTGTCATTTTATATTGTTTATATTTTCACAGCTTTACCGCAGTTCCACCACATTTTATTCATATTTTTATGATGGTTGTAGCACGTTATCTTTGCGACTTAGCTTCCCTCAAAATGTCCAGATTGCTAATTTCGGCAGTTCAATTAATTTTCAGTATTCTTCTATAAAACCACATCTCCAAGGCTTCCGTGGACTCTCCCCCCCCCCCGCCTGTTTACTAATTGTCCATACATATGAAAACTGGAAATAATAATAAACAAATCTACAAAAGGCTTGGCATCAGTTACTTGAAGGCATATGCAACATTGGGAGATGAAAAGCGGAAGGCGAGCTACTCCACCCAGGGTGGTCAACACAAACAAACAATCTACCTGTACCGAATTGTTTGCAATTGTCTAGAATACTCTAGAATAAAAATTAAAAAGTAAAATAATAATTCGTATAAGTAATTGGATACCGTCTCCGTGGCTAAAAGCTTGCGGACGCGATTCGTGAACCGCTTACCTGCTTTCGAAACACAGCTGCGACCGATTGGGTAGCAGATCGTGTCGCGCTGGGTCTTAACGTGTTGGTATGGGAGCCGGTCGTTCAGAAAGCAATGGCAAGCTACTGAACGTAAACTTGCCAAGACATCAACAACAGCAGTAAAATACCGGTGTTGACAGCGATGTTCTGTAAATAGGATAAGGAAAAAAAAAAATTATTGAATAAAATGGTGTAGTTATTTTGTTTGTTCGTTCCCTCGCTTTGACTTCAAGAGTAGTCGATACAAGTGCTACTACTTCTAGTGTGCTGGACTGGTTCTTGCGCGTTGATTAAAGCTAAAGTTAGCTGCATATCCTTTACAGAACGTCGCTGTCAACACCATAACTTTTTGCTGTTGTGATCTCTTAGCAAGTTTAGGCTCAGTAGTTTGCCATTGCTTTCTGAACAACCAGTACCCATACGATTTCATTAAAAACCAGCGCATGGAGGCCTGCTGCCACATCGCCCGCAGCTGTGTTTCGAACGCTGGTATGCGGGATTACGAATTGTGTGCGTAACCACTTCGCCACGGATCAACGTATATTAGCTTTCCCTATTATCAGTGTTCCTCTGTGATGTGATTTTGCCATTACACTCTGTAGGCCCGAATGCACGAAGGAACCGGTCTGCCTATCTTTCCATCACTTTCGCAAGCGAGGAGCACCGGAATCGAACCCTCGTCCGACCGAGCCAGCGCAGTTCGCTATCAACTTCGCTAGCGCGTCTGCTAACAATGTCGCATGTCTTTGCAGGACGTTGCAATCAACTCCAATCCCTATTGATTTTCTAGGCAATTTTCTTTCAGTAGTTTGCCATTGTTTTCTGAACGAGAAGATAACGCTGAATTCCAGCTGATCGGTATAGGGTTTGAACCTCGCAACCCACCGTCAGCGCACCGGAAGTTTAACCGCGGGCACATTAACCATGACCTCTAAACAGCCGTGTCCAAGTGGAAGGGTTAAATTCTGCGATCTGCAGGGACCTATCTTGTGAGGACAACCACAAGCCTGCGGTGGGTCCTTCCAAGCTAGTGGTCCTCTTCAGGATTAACATCCGAAAAGCGCAAGATACGCCAAAACAGACTTGAGCGGCGAAAGAAACACACCAGAAAGCAGGATCTAACTCACCACCACAGTTTTTACCTTTTTACAAGGTTGAACAGGGTAATCTAATATTTTAAAACCCTTCTTGTTACGATAGAAGGAAAGTGAAATTTGACAGTTGCTCGACAAACAAAAGAATCACAGTTGCCACTAGACAAAACAACAATAAGTGGGATAGAAAACAAATAGGCAAATGAACAAGTTATTAATAATATAAGGAAACAAAGAAGGCGTTTAAAGTTATAATAATGCGAAGGCTCGCAAGTCTAATCATACCATAAAACACAACGAAACACAAAAATATTTGGTTGGTTGGTTAGATGTTCATAAATAAATTCACATGTTGTTTGGCACTCGCAGAAGTAGAAAAAAAAAAGAAAAAACAAAGGAGAGACTAGAGGACACATTAGACACCTTAAAAACTGAATGATGTGGTTACGCCGCTGGCATTCGAACCTGTCACCTCTACATGACGGCATCGCCTCGCTGCAGGAACACGTCTACTTCGAGGTAAACTACTGAGAAAAAGAAGTAGCGTAATTACATATAAACAATTTAAAAAGTTAATTGCATATCCTTGACAGGACGTCGCAGTCAACCCACAACATTATTTGAGTGTTTGTGATTTCTTGGCAAGTATACGTTCAGTAGATTGCCATTGCTTTCTGAACGACCGGCACTCATACCATTGTATGAAAATACAAGCGCAAGGCGGTAGTATGCTGCCAAATCGCCAGCAGATGTGTTTCGAACGTGGTATGCGGGATTACGAATTACGTCCCTAACTCCTTTGTCACGGCGCCGGCATAAAACAGATACGCACAGATATATCAAAGCAGACATTAAACATAAAACAGATACGTACAGATATATCAAGCAAACATTAAATATAAAACAGTTACGCACAGATATATCACAGCAGACATTAAATATAAAACAGATACGCACAGATATATCACAGCAAACTTAAATATATAACAAATACGCACAGATATATCACAGCAAACATTAAATATAAAACAGATACGCACAGATATATCAAAGCAGACATTAAACATAAAACAGATACGCACAGATATATCAAGCAGACATTAAATATAAAACAGATACGCACAGGTATATCACAGCAGACATTAAATATAAAACAGATACGCACAGATATATCACAGCAGACATTAAACAACAGACGTGCCGAGGCAGTTTTCTGCTATGCTCTATGATGTGATAGAGGCATCACATTTTAAAAATCTTGAATACCTGGAAGTATATGTGACCAGTTTTATTTCTCCGTCACTTAGCATCGATGAACACAGGCGTCGAACTCTCCCCCTTCCTCGTTCATGACATAAATCGGGGAACTCCTTATCGATTACACTAACGCGATAGCTAAAGCAGGCAGACATACTCCAAGTTAAAGATAGCGGTGCAAGAGAGACAATTATGGCATGGAATTATCAAAAAGCTTCACGATCAACTCAAAAGCTGATATACTTGATACTTTCGACGAAGACGACGACCTGGACGATGATGATGAGACAAAAACATCCAGATATAGGCATACTAGATGCGACTAAAGCCTCTCTCCAAACAACACTATTGAATTACTGAATGAAATAAGAGTCCTACCTACATGATCTCCAGAAATCCACCGTGAATCCTAATGTTTGTGATAATTTATGACCAGGAAGAAGACAAATAAATGTAGCGACAGTTATACTGATACTTCATATAATATAAGTACTGCTCTAGCTATATACACAAAGAGGGGATAATATCATTTTCAGCTTACAGGACAATAGCAGGATGACACTTGGAAGTTATTTGAGGACATTCCTACCTCTAACTTTACGGTGTTCAGTTCGTCCGGGTGTCGGTCTTCACTGCCAGTAATCGCCCTTTACGCCAATGTGTAAATAGTGCCCATCAACAAACCTTCAGTAACACTGTGACTCAGAAGTCGGAGTGGCTTCGGCTGATAGCGAGGTTACCCTGGTAATAGGGAAAGTTAACCCACACGCAAAAATCAGTCTTGTGCATTAGAAGTAGAAGCACGTGTACGGGGTAAGATTGAGCTCAAAGCCAGCTAACGAAAACAAATATTATTCCAGATCAGCCCAGTCTGATACAACTGGTAGCAGATATTTTGCTGGGAAGGTAAAGACATCAGGAATTGAACCCCATTACTCCGCCTCACCACGCCCAGGTGTAGTTAAATGAAGAGTTCAGCATGTTTATACGTTGAGAGTAGCTATACCGCAGTGGCTGGCACGCTTGTCTGCCGGCCCGTGGTTATATGTTCCAATCCTCATCGAGGTGGGGGAGTTTTTAATAACTGATCTGGGCTTCTCGTACCCCATAGAGATAAAAAGATGAGTACGACAGGGATGCGTGTTGTCCCCAAACCTCTTCAACCTATACACAGAAAGAATTGTTGAAAAAAGTCGAAATGCCCGGACTTAACATCAATGGAAGAATCATAAACAATCTTAGGTATGCTGACTATATCGTGTTACTAGCAGAAAGTGAGCAAGTGTTACAAGACCTAATGGAACAAGTAAACAGGCATAGTGCAGAATGTGGCTAGATATTAACATCCAAACACGACAACTATGATAATTAGCAGTGGAAAGTAAAGGTCAACAATGAACATCACAATAAACGCGGAGATACTAGAACAAGTAACAAACATGAAATCAGTATTAATATCTACAGCAGTGTTTCTCATCGTGGGGTCCACGCCCCACAGGGGGGCAATTAGATTGTTAAGGGGGCAATTCGAAAATGAAAGAAAGCGGCTGGATATAACAAAATGGGGAGACTTGAGACTGAAGTTAACTAAATTGGAACATGACATAAAATCTCTCTGCAGCAAGCATCAAGCGCAAGGATCTCACTAAATTTAAATAATTTCTAATAATTAAAATAGTATAGAAAAATCTTTCATTAAAATTATATTGTACTTGAATTTCAGTTCTCCATTATATGTTTTAAAAATTTACTTACTGTGTTTGCTCAATTGTTTAAAGAAGTTTTATCTACATAATTTTTTTCCTGGCCTGCTTTACAGGCCCCCCCCCCCCCAAAAAAAAAAAACTATCGGTACTTTGGCTAGGATCAGGTGCATTTGCTGCTCTCCCCTCCCCCCCCCCCCAGAAGTGCGCCTGGTCTGGTCGGGGGCCGGGATGATCAAATAAAAACCCATCACATATCTTCACCTTAGATGTGGGCCTGGTGGACCACTGTGGGCAATAGCTCACAGTGAGACTAAGGGTCCACACAAACTAAGGGGGAGGCGGGGGAACCAGCTTGTCTGGGGTAACCGCCAAACCGAAAAAAAAAAAAATCACCCAACACAACCGACACACAGGGACGCGGGACCGGGGGGGGGGGGGGGGGGGGGGGGGGCTCTGGCCCCTCTGGGAACCGTGAGCCCTTCTAAAAAAAAATTCAAGTTTCTTTAGTGAACATTTCAATTTTTGAATATTAAAAATGATGCATATTTTGGGGGGGCAGGCATACGAATTTTAGAAAGGCTTAGGTGGGGCATAGCCAAAACAGGTTGGGAAACACTGATCTAGAGAGATTAACAATGCATGAACAATGAGAAATGTTAAATCTTACGTATATTCAACACTATTACATGGCGTGGAAGCCTGGACATTAAACAAGCAATTAGAAAGTCGAAAAGATGCCCTGGAGATGTGGATATACAGAAGAGTATGCCGGATTTAATTGAAACAAAAACCATCAAATATAGAAGTGCTAGAAAAACTGGGAATGAATAGATAAAAGAAATAAAAAAGAGGCAAGTGAAATACTTCAGCCCCGTTTAAAGACATAATATTCTTATTTAAAAAAAAAAAAAACATACTGGAGGGCAAGATTGAAGGCAAGCAAGCAAGAGGTAGACAACGATACAAGTGGGAAGATAACATCAAGCGGTGGACGAACATCAATCTGACGGAATGAACAGTTAGCGCGAGATCCATTGCAGCCAACTTTCACTGTGGAGACGGCACCTGATTGATTGATTGATGGCTCTGGGTTCCCATGTCGATCCAGCCTAAAATGAGTACCAGGAAATGTCAAGGGAAGTAAAGACGGCCGGCGCGACATAGACTACGTCACAGATCTAGTGCCGATTGGTCTACACACATATAGAGCTAGCTCAATACACCAATTATACAGTATGTATTTTAATGACCGTGCAGTGTTTGAAAATATTGCCGGTCCAAGTTTTGTACGCACCCTCTGTAAAGTTCTTGCAACATAATAGCTAAATACAAAACTTGGACCGGCAATATTTTCAAACACTGCACAGTCATTAAAAATACACCTTGCACGTCAAGGCTTGGGAAAGGATCTTTGTCATGTAACACAAGATACCATTTAGCAAGTCCGCTGTAGATTGTCGCTCTCATCACAGCCCGCCCGAGAGACTCTCCATCCTCGGCAGGTTCCCATACCTCATGGATGGTTGTACAAACATCCTATTCCCTACATCGTGCTGGTTGTCATCAGCGTCTTCTCTCAGAAATCAAGACTTCCATCACTGTTGTTTCCAAGCCACCATGAAGTTTTATATGGCCATTGTATTTCAAATGTCCGGATTTGATACAGTTTGCGAGCCAATTTTCTTCAACGTTTCCATTTGGTAGATTGTGATGATTTCTCTACTCGGCGATATTGTAAGACTTTTCTGTAATAATTAAGTTCCATAACTCCGATGTTCTTCGTCCGCCATTGGCAAACTGTCCATCATCCGCACCCATGTTGCCACAGGAGAGATGCATGTTGACAGAATTGTACGTTGTTTACTGGTGTTGTATCATTTGCTTCTATGATATCTATGTACGAAATTATGTAATTGCTTCATTATAAGTATATACGAAATCTCTGTGTGTGCTCCATTATATGTACGAAATCTGTAAAAATGCAACCTAAACTCTAAATGTCATGGCAGGGCAGGGCAGACCACCCACCCACCCACCCACCCACCCACCCACCCACCCACCCACCCACACACACACACACACACACACACACACACACACACGAGAGAGATTGTAAGAGAGAGAGAGATAGAGATAAATAGATTAATAGATAGAGAGGGAGAGTGAGTGAATGAGAGGAGAGAGAGAGAGAGAGAGAGAGAGAGAGAGAGAGAGAGAGAGAGAGAGAGAGAGAGAGAGAGAGAGAGAGAGAGAGAGAGAGAGAGATTCTCTGCCAAAATAAAATAATACTCAGGGGTGTCAACATTCCCCCATGTCCGACATTTAATCTATGTAATGCAGTTATATAGGCATATGCCAATATCACGTGAGGATTCAACTTCTCTACACATTTCTGGCTAATCTATAACCGAGCGTCACATTATTCAGCCGTGTTTCCGCGGAGATCGTGAAAGCAAGCGTCGCGCGCTTTTGAACATTCATTAATACTTTAATGCTGCATGGACCAACGGGAATTCTCCTGGATCAGTGCTATCAAACTATTTGTTCATTCCAAGGCGGGGTTATTCTGCTGGGGAATTTCCCTCTGTGGGAAATGAGTACCTTGTTGACTGCGTTGTCTGTTGGAACACGTCCTGTCAGGCCACATGTGGCTGCCTGGTGCTTTTCCTCATGACCCATGGGAGTTAAACGACACCTTTATCAGAGGAACAGCATGGGTTCCCTGAATATCGTTTAAATTACATTTCCTAAGTAGGACATACATCTAAATACCATGATCGTGATATACCAAGTAGAAAATGATACATTACATACCCTGATCTTGATATGTCTAACAAGTAGTAAATAATACATCTACACAACCTGATCTTGATATATTAAGTAGGAAATAATATAACATCACACCAAGATCTTGATATATTTTGTAGGAAATAATGCATCTACACATCCTGATCTTGATATGTCTAACAAGTAGTAAATAATACATCTACACAACCTGATCTTGATATATTAAGAAGGGAATAATACACCTACACACCCCGATCTTGATATATCAAGTAGGAAACAATACATCCACACATCATGATCTTGATATATTAATTAGGAAATAATACATCTACACAAGATCTTGATCTTGATATATTAAGTAGGAAATAATACATCTACACAACCTGATCTTGATATATTAGGAAGGGAATAATACATCTACACAACCTGATCTTGATATATTAGGAAGGGAATAATACATCTACACACTCCGATCTTGATATATTAAGTAGGAAATAATACATCTACACAACCTGATCTTGATATATTCAGTAGGAAATAATGCATCTACACAGCCTAATCTTGATATATTAAGAAGGGAATAATACATTTACACACCCTGATCTTGATATATTAAGTAGGAAATAATACATCTACACATCCTGATCTTGATATAATAAGTAGGAAATAATACATCTACACATCCTGATCTTGATATATTAAGTAGGAAATAATACATCTACACATCCTGATCTTAATATATTAAGTAGCAAATAATACATCTACACAACCTGATCTTGATATGTCTAACAAGTAGTAAATAATACATCTACACAACCTGATCTTGATATATTAAGTAGGAAATAATACATCTACACAACCTGATCTTGATATATTAAGAAGGGAATAATACATCTACACACTCCGATCTTGATATATTAAGTAGGAAATAATACATCTACACAACCTGATCTTGATATACTCAGTAGGAAATAATACATCTGCACAGCCTAATCTTGATATATTAAGAAGGGAATAATACATCTACTCACCCTGATCTTGATATATTCAATAGGAAATAATACATCTACACACCCTGATCTTGATATATTAAGTAGAAAATAATACATCTACACATTCTGATCTTGATATATTAAGTAGGAAATAATACATCTACACATCCTGATCGTGATATATTAAGTAGGAAATAATACATCTACACAACCTGATCTTGATATATTAAGAAGGGAATAATACATCTACACAACCTGATCTTGATATATTAAGTAGGAAATAATACATCTACACATCCTGATCTTGATATATTAAGTAGGAAATAATACATCTACACAACCTGAAGTAGGAAATAATACATCTACACAAGATCCTGGTCTTGATATATTAAGTAGGAAATAATACATCTACACAGCATAATCTTGATATATTAAGTAGGAAATAATACATCTACACAACCTGATCTTGATATATTCAGTAGGAAATAATACATCTACACAACCTGATCTTGTTATATTCAGTAGAAAATAATGCATCTACACACCCTGATCTTGATATATTACGTAGGAAATAATACATCTACACATCCTGATCTTGATCTATTAAGTAGGAAATAATGCATCTACACACCCTGAACTTGATTTCTAAAGTAAGAAATACACTGTGGCACAGTAAGCCACAGTGCATGTAAAATGATGTATTTTACTGTTTACTTACTTACATGATACATGAAGCCCATAAAGGGGCACTCTCCCGCTGTTTATACTTCATCTCGACGTCGCAAGGTACAAGAGGAACATGATGAGATGACACGAGACTTACTTACCGAGTACGACTGAAGGCGTGAAAACTGCTAATGTTCTTTTTTTTTTTTTTAACCTTAATATTACAATTATCCTAAATATTATGCTGCGTTCAAAACGCAGGCGCGACCGATTTGTGCAGCAGACCGTGTCGCGTTGTGTTATAACGTGTTGGTATGGAAGCCGGTCGTTCAGAAAGCAATGGCAAACTACTGAACGTAAAATTTGCCTAGTACATCAAAAGCAGCTGGAAAATGCTGGTGCTGACTGCAACGTCCTGCAAGGGATATGCAACATTAAAAAAATAATTAATATTAATTACTTATGTACGAGGGCGAGTCAATATGTAAGTCACACAGTTATGTGGGATGGCAGGTAAATGTAGTTGGTGTTTTCTACATGTGCCATTAGGTGACAGCAACATTGAACTTTATATTCCCGTTCCTCAGGTGGCGCTAGGTGTTTCATGCTCATGCACAGCGAATAAACAAAATTGCGACTGTACCTACGCAGTGCACAACCAAAGAGCAACGTGCTGTTGTGCGTTTTTTGTGTGTGTGGGCAAAAGGACTGCCTGCAAAGGACATTCATAAGAAAATGCTTCCTGTTTATGCTGACAGATGTTTGTCCCGTAAAGCGGTGCATAGCTGGGTAGAAACATTTCTCAAGGACGCTCAAAAATTGTTGATGAAATTCGATCTGAGATTGCAAAAGAAGCATCCGTGCAGCGGGTGGAGGAGACGATTAGAGGTGACAGGCGAGTAACGATAAGCTCTGTAGCATCTACAATAGAGTGCTCACAAGGTTCAGCATACAACATAATGCATGATCGGTTGAAATTTAAGAAAGTGTGCTCAAGGTGGGTACTCAGAAAATTGAAGGAGGAACACAAAATGAACCGATCTGGCCTGTCCTTGCATCATCTCTGTCGATACGAAGAAAAAGGAGAAGATATGCTGAATAGGATTGTTACTGGGGACGAATCATGGGTGCATCACTACCAGCCAAAATCAAAACATGCTTCAATGCAATGGAAACATCCATCTTCGCCTTGTGTCCAAAAATTCAAGGTTACGCCATCAGCAAGGAAGGTTATGCTGACAGGTTCTGGGATTGTCAATGAGTGCTTTTAACCAATTTCAAGAAGAAAGGTGACAATGTGAATTCTGAATCGTACGGTGAAGTTCTATCGATACTTCATGATGCAATTCGAAGAAAACTTCCAGGACTGCTGACTAGAGGAGTGTTGCTTCTTCATGACAATGCCAGACCACACACGGCTCGATTAACTCAGGAGAAAATTAACCAATTAAGGTGGGAAGTTCTGGAACATCCACCCCAACATTACAGCCCCGACTTAGCCCCTAGCGATTTCCACCTTTTTGGTCCACTGAAAACCCACCTTAGCGGGGGACATTTCGCGAATGACGCCGAAGTTGAATGCGAAGTGAAAACGTGGTTTAGAAAACATAGCACGCAGTTCCATGCAGCCGGTTTGGGAGGGCTGATAAAACGATGCGATAAGTGCATCAATGTTGGTGGAAATTATGTTGAGAAATAAATGGACAGTGTATGTATTAAAATAAACTGGTTTCAAGTTGTTATCATATTTAGTAAATTTTCTACAGCCATTTGTGACTTACCTATTGACTTCACCTCGTAGTAAAGATTTTGCAAATTTCCCCTGCGTGTATATTGTGTATATTATAGTTATTTAAGGTTAACCTAATAAGAAATGAAACAATGGAATATTGTATAAAAGGAAAGCGATGGGAAGGGAAGAATGTTAGTCAGCATTGCATGCCTATTCTCTAACTCTGTGAAAATAACGCTCGTTTGTTTGTTCGATCGTTCTAGCAGATTTCTTCCTGCTAATAATGCCAAATTGGATAACTGATTCCATTAGTGGTAGGCGCATTTGGCGGTCGATTTGTTTCACGGTAAACAACGTGCCGCTGCTGGCTAGATTAAAGACAACTATAGAAAGTAATTAGCACAGCTCAATGCCGGGAAACTTCTGACTGCATTGCATCTCTTTGTGATAGAGGACAGACTACTATACGCATCGTGTTCCACACGCAGGTCAGGATTTGGGTAGCCACTGGGGTATCAGCTGTCGGAAATTGCTGGTAAAGAATGAGGTCACAAACAGCCCATATCCGTGTTGAAGACAGAGGAAAACCGCCACATTATCTTAACAAGAATAAATGTATTAGCAGGGGGAAAAAATGAGGAGGGGAGGGCAATACCACTATTGCAGCTCTTCACAAAAAAGAATGGTCACAATATACCAGTGGTCAGGCAAGTGGAGAAGTTTAGTGTAATTTTAGTTAAGGTAGACTCCATTTTGTCTTTGTTTATTATTATTTGCTGACGAAGACTTTATCACTGAAGTGCCAACTCTTCCATTTATGATGGTATTCTTGTATAGCATGCCCTGTATTCGTTGCATATTCACAGCTTCGCAACAGTTAGCACTACTTCATTTGCAGCAATAAATAATTTTGAAGCCACCTCTTGAATGTCAAAAAACTGACTCCGTTTACTATAATAATCGTAACACTATTTTTCTTAAACGTATAATGATTAATTTCCCCATATAAAAATGACACCACCGCTGTAAAGTATACATTCTTTTATAAAGCCTTGTTGCGGATCAAGGGATATTCTCGTACATCGGAAACTGAAAGATGTTATCAGTTGAAGGGGAAAATCTGCAGCGTGCCTAAGGTAACTAGCTAGATTTTCTCGGCCCGTACTTTTGAAACAAGAGGAACCCCTATGAGTTGGCTGAAAGAGCTACAGACTTGGGAAGCTGAGATGTGGTTTGTAGTCATTCATCAAGCGCGGATTTCGCGCGGTGGTTGTGTTGTATTGTTGCTTGAAACATTACACCGATGCACACGATAGCGCCATGTTTCTTCATGTTGTTTGTGGGTACTTGATGATGTCGCCAAGTGGCTTGCCATGTTCTGTTCTAGTTTCATTATGTTTCCTTATAGCTGACGACATCTTTATTGTCCACCACCTCGCTGTCATTATTCTCCATCAACACTACTCAACATCAGGACTATCGTCGTTATCATTATCATCAACATCTACAATACAATATCGCCGCCACCACCACCACTACTACTACTACCACCACCAATACTACTACTACTACTACTACTACTATAGCTAATACAACTTCTATGTCAACTACTACCACAACTACTACCACCACCACAACCAATACTACTACTACTACTACACACCACCACTACTACTATATCTACTACTACCACAACTACTACCACAACTACTACTACCACCACCACCAATACTACTACTACTACTACTACCACCACTACTACTACTACTACTACTACTACTACTACTACTACTACTACCACTACTACTACTAATACCACCACTACTACTACTACCACCACCACCACCACTACTACTACTACTACTACTACTACTACTACCACTACTACTACCACAACTACTACTACCACCACTACCAATACTACTACTACTACTACTACTACTACTACTACTACTACTACTACTACTACTACTGACAGCAGCACCGCCAAGAGTATCACCATTATACCGTCAAATTGTTCTTCCGTTACTGCGTTGTTTGTTGTTGTTTTTGTTCCTTTTCTGCTGTATCCTCTCCTGCACTTCTTATTCATCTTCGTCCGCTTCATCTCCTCTTTTCCCCCTCCTCTTCCTCTTAATCATCGTCGTCCAATTCTCCTCGTCTTCTTCTTCTTCTTCTTCTTCTTCCTCTGCTACCTTACTTATCCTCCTCCTCCTGCCTTTTCTTCCTGACTACCATAATTCACCAGCAGAGACTTCAACAACCGGTGTTGTCTTTCAAGCTTGTTTGAAACTGTCACCATCCATTAGCGTGTCAAACCCATGACACACGATTCAACCGCAAATAGCGGCCACGTAAAGATAACAATAACAATAACAGACAAGGCCGGAACTAGTAACTAACGTAAATAAACAAATACATTACTATATAACATTCTGTGTGCGCAGAGCAACAGGCAGGACCAGACACAGCAGGGGTATGTTTAGCTACGGAAATGCTGCGTTAACCTGGGCAGGTGTCAGAAAACATTCACGGCTGCTGAAACAGGTAAATGGCGATGAAATAAACGACCAGGCAAATAAAATGAAAATAGATCTCGCAATAAGATAAGATACGAGTTCGTTATAGGGGACTTTAATGTCAAGGCTGGAAGAGATAATACTTATATACGACGACGAGGCAGTAATGAGCCGAGGGTGCATAATAGGTTGGCAATTTGGAAGTAAAGTTAAGGACTCATTTTCACGCTATAGAGTTTATTGAGTATAAGATGCTAGCTCCATATATTTATAGGCGAATTAGTACTCGATTAGTGATGTGGTCAATATCACTTTGTGCTCCTTTACTTCCAGTAAGATTTTCTGGTACGCATTCTAGGCTGGGTGGGTTGGGATTCCCATTTAATATTGTTAAAACTTCGAGACGTGGAACACACGACCGCCGGGCCAGTAGTAAAGCTTGGTCACATCTGAGCTAGCGCGGCTCCCTGCCAGCTTGTGTTCACTATGTAAGAAGGAACTACTTGGTGACAACTGGCAAGATCGAGGAGAAGAGAACAAGGGGAAGGCAGAGAAGTAAATACCTGGATGGCTTAGCCACGTTGTATGGTCGAGACAAGAAAACTAAGCCGATCCACGACTCTGGTGATCGAGTGAGATGGCAAAACATGATCGCCAACGTTTACCGGCATGGCACATGATGATGATGATGGTGGTGGTGATTATGATGATGATGATGATGATGATGATGATGATGATGATGAAGAAACTGAGGTTGTATCTTGGTGATTATGCCCGATGACAGGGATACATAGACACTGGTGAGAGCCGGGGTGGGATGATTTTGGACAGACATTGGTGAAATATCCTGAACAGACAATAATCTGTGGGACATTCTGGTAAGACACTATTCTGTAGAGCATCCTGGGCAGACATTAATCCAAGGGACACCCTGCGTTGAGAAAAATATGTGAGACACCTGGAAGACAATAGTATGTGGAACATCCTGGACAGACAATTATTTGTGCGATACCCTGGACAGACACTAAGTAGTGGAACATCCTGGGCAGATATTAGTCTGTGGATCATCCTGGGCGGACATAAATTTTAGGAATCCTGGACAGATACAAGTCTGTAGGACATCCTGGACAGACACAGGTCTGTATGATATCCTGGACAGATACAAGTCTGTAGGACATCCTGGGCAGACACAAGTGTGTGGACCATCCTGAGAGGACAGTATTCTGGCCAACAAAGGGAAGATCGACTCATGCCTAAGCTGTGACCCATTTTGTTGGTCATTAAATAGTGTAATCGTTTTTGTTCTTGTTGTTGCCATGATAAAGACTTCGACGGAAACATTGGCCTGTATCTATCAATCTTGCTCTTTTATAAATTCATCCGCCTTCGAGCTTTTCAATCATATTCGGCGTGTGTGTGTGTGTGTGTGTGTGTGTGTGTGTGTGTGTGTGTGTGTGTGTGTTTTGTTTTGTTTTTTTAAATGCTAGAAACGAAACTTGTTGAGAAACCAAATTTTTCTCACATCGAGACTGCAGGTAATAATAACACCCTTCTTCCCCACGATGATGGTAACCAATCTCAGTGCCAACTCTGCATTCACAGCTCACATAAATGATGAGCAGATTCGAATGACTCTACCACTGTGCCTACGAGTATGGAAGCCAGCCATCCCAGTCCCCAATACATCCGGTTCTACAAGAGCGGACAACTCGAACCAGCGCAGCACTAGACCAAAATTACTTCTCACTGTTGCTGAGTTGTCTCCTCCTGGCGACCAATTGTCATCCTTACGACGCTATATATATATATAAAATTAATAAAAGATTTAGAAATGCTCTAATTAATGTAAAAACAATGCTTGGCGCCAACTGCAATAGTGATCTTGTACCACTATGTGGACAAATAAAAGTAAGATTAAAGAGAGGGGGAAAAATGGTTAGGAACATGAGACTTAATAAAAAGATTCTGAAAGTATATAAAGAAATTCAAGAACAATACATAGTGACTGTGAAAAATAGGTACAATGCAATAGCTAAAATACAGAGTATAAATGAACAATGGGAAATGTTAAGGGACTCCATTAATCAAACTAGCAAAGAAATATTACCGGAGAGAAGTCAAATAACTAAGAAAAAATGGATGAATGAAGAAATCTTAATGCTGATGGACAAAAGTGTAAAAAATGACAAACAAGAATACGCTAAGATAAATAAAGAAATAAAAGATAAATGTTGAAAGGCAAAAGAAAGTTGGTTAAATGAGCAGTGCAAAAAAATTGAATTAAATGCCATTAAAGATACAAAAAATATGCACAGACAAATCATTGAGCTCACGGGAAGAAAAATAAGAATAAATACAGGGTGTTTGAAATCAAAAAACAGAAAAGATATTATTGGAGGAAGGTGCTATAATGAAGAGGTGGAATGAGTATATAAAGGAGAATTATATGATGGGAAAGGGAAGAATTAACAGAAGAAAGTAACTTAAAAGGTCCACCTATTCTAAAGAAGAAGTCGCTGACGCTATGAAATATATGAAGAAAGGAAAAACAGCTGGACCAGATGAAATCACAATAGAAGAATTAGAAATATTGGGAGAATTTGGAGTAGATATATTAACCAAAATGTTAAATGATATTTACAGCAGTGAATATTTACCAAGTGATATGCTGAAATCTGTATTTATAGCTATACCAAAAAGACCAGGTGCAATTGAATGTTAAGATTTTCGTACAATTAACCTCATAAACCATATCACTAAGCTTCTGCTCAGAATCATAATGAGAAGAACCAGAAAGAAAATAAAAATGGAAATTAGTGAAGAACAGTATGGATTTGTGGAGGGAAAGGGCACAAAATGCAATATGCCATGAGTCTGGTTAAGTAAAGTCTGGTGAGTAAAGTACTGGTAGAACAACGATAAGGATACAGTATCAGGGGGAGTCGAAGAAAAGATACCGGGGCTGTTATTCGGAAGGGCCAATAGAATTGGAGAGGATAGGCCACGTGATAGGAAAGGTCGGAAAGCGGGAAAACGAGCGGCATCGGAGGGCTGGAACGATGGGGTACACACCGTACGACGAAAGACGGGAACTTAATATCGACTGGCGAATGAAAGTCGAGACATAGACGGCAAGTACTGAGTGGGCGTAGATATTTTCCAAGCGTGTACAGATGACTGAGAAAAGCGGATGCCGCGTACCAAAACATATTCACTCTACAGCACGGAGTCGAGTGTGTGCGTGTGCACGGTTGCCGGCCGTGAACTGAGGCGCCATGCGGCAGTTTAACGAACTGTAAGTAGTGCTGTAGAAGAGTGTTATGAGTAGTACCTGATTAATAGTACCAAGTGGTAAGTACTTTAGGTACATATAAATTTACATGAAGTACTTGGCAGGAGTAAGAAACATAAGGTCATGGTATTCAAGAACACGACAAGGAAAGTTAGTAGTAGGCTGACAGGACAAATAGAAAGGGAAAGAAGGGAAGTACTACCTTAGGGCACAAACGAACATCATAGAACAAGGCTAACTAAGGGCAAAGCCGACTGCACACAGCACGGTTGACAAGACAAATACAAGTAGTCCGATATACCCGCACCAAAGAGATCCCACAGTGTAGCATAGACTAACTCAGGAGGCAGATAGACTAACAAAATAGGTGGGAAATGTGATATGCACGCATACACACGAGAAACTTCCTGCACCCAGGGCTACAGGGCTGGAGAGTGGTCATATGCTTAGACCGAGTATAAATGAGAAACGTTGGAATGTCCGGGTGGGACCATTAGGGACTTCATAGTGGTTGTCATCAACTTGCACACAAAAGGGTTGAAGCCACACGAGGTCTATTTGGAATAGACGATATTCGTGTCCGACATTACAAGTTGTGTGAAGTATGGCAGAATCTCAATGTTAACACGAGGAGTTAAAGGAAACAGAGACAAGCTCTAAAGCAATGACTCAGTAACAGATATGCGCAACCAGGGGACAGGCATGCGCGACCAGCTGACTCATGTCAAGTGTAGAGATAAGGAAGAACCCAAAATGTAGAACATTTTATGAAATTGCGGGGGAATATGCCATGAGTCTGGTTAAGTAAAGTCTGGTTGAGTAAAGTATTGTAGAACAACGATAGGATAAATTGTCATGGGTGATCAGAAGAAAGGATACACCGGGGGCTGTTATTCGTAAGGGCCAATAGAATTGCGAGGATTAGGCCACGTGATAGGAAAGGTCAAGAAAGCGGGAAAACGAGGACGGCAGTCGGAGGGCTGGAGACGATGGGGTACACATCGTACGACGAGGAGACGGGCACTTAATCTCGACTGGCGGAATGAAATGTCGAGGGACATCGACGGCAAGTAACTGAGTGGGCGCTAGATATTTCAAGCGTGTACTGATGCTGAGAACAGCGTTGCCGCGACCAGACATATTCACTCTACAGCACGGAGTCGAGTGGTGTGCCGTGTGCAGAGGTTGCCGGCCGGTGAATGTAGGCGCCATGCGGCCATGTTTTAACGGAACTGTAAGTAGGGTTTAGAAGAGTGTATGTGTAGACCATTGTAGTTGATTAGATAGCCTGGATCGCAGGACCGTACTACAATAGGTGTGTAAACTAATGTCGTGGGTGTATATGTAACACGGAATGTACCAGTGGTTGTGTCGCATAGAAACAATACATGATGCCATTCTAGCACTCTGTGGTAACGAGTTATGTTCACGGTGTGTCAGTGTGTCTTTCATAAAGAGTGTCAACGTAGCCGCATCTCAATACCCCTAGTTACGTCAGAAAAGGCTCGTTGGCACAATATATACATTACGGACACTAATAAAAAGGTCAATAGATAAATAGAAAGACATATATTTATGCTTCATAGATTATACTAAGGCATTGATAAAGTAAAACATGATGAAACCGATTAAAATGTTGGAAGATATCAACATTGATGGGACATATTTAAGAATAATAAAGAATGTTTACTGGAACAAGTAGCAGCAATTAAAATTGGAATAAAGAGGTTGTTACGAACACATAAAGCTAGGAGTACGACAGGGATGTGTCTTGTCACCCGATCTCTTCTCCCTTATATAGCGAGAGAGATCAAAGAGATGCCTGGAACACTAGTTGGAGGTTATAATGTAAATAATATACGCTATGCAGATGACACAGTATTGGTGGCAGATAAATCAACAGACCTACAACAATTGTTGGACACTGTAATAACAAAGAGTGCAAGGAAAGGACTCTCCTTGAATATCAAGAAAACAGTAACAATGGTGATATCAAAGAAAATGGTGACACCAAAATGTGACATAGAAATAGAAGGAACAATTCTTAACCAAGTGAAGAATTTTAGATACCTTGGGACATTTATAACATCAGATGGAAGATGTACAACAGAGATTAAGAACAGAATAGGGCAAGCAAAGGCCGCATTTCAGAAAATGAAGAGTATCTTGTGCAATAGGTCACTATCACTGAGTGTAAGAAAGAGAGTGCTGAAATGCTATATAGAACCAGTTTTGCAGTATGGCAGTGAATCTTGGAATGTAAAGGAACAAATTAAGAAGAAATTAGAAGCAACAGTGATGTGGTTCCTGAGACGAATGTTGCGAATTCCTTGGACTGCCAGAGTAACTAACAACGACTGTCTGAAACAGGCTAATGAAACTAGAACACTATATGCAACAATAAGAAAGAGACAAACAGCTTTCTTTGGTCATGTAATGAGAAGAGAGGCATTGGAGTACATCGTGACAATGTGGAAAGATCGAGGGGAAGAGAGGCAGCGGCAGACCAAGAGAAATTATGCTGGATGGATTGAGACGGTGGCACGGAGGAATATCAGCAGCAGAGATGATCCAGAAAACCAAAGACCGAGATCTGTGGAGAGCTATGAACGCCTTCGCCAGCTGGCAGGGCACTTGATGATGATGATATTAAATTTGCATATCCTTTTTAGGGGACATCGTAGTCAACACCAGCATTTCTGCCGTTGTGATCTCTTGGTAAGTTTACGTTCAATAGTTTTCCATTGTATGATGCCGTCATCCTTGACTTTCCTAGATATTTCCTGGTACCAATTTTAGGCTGGGTCGACGTGCTAGACCAGGTCTGATATAAAAAATCTTCTCCCATACGGATATAAACCTATGATCACCTGGGTGACATTCGAGCGTCTGACCACTATGCCACTAAGCCGCATGAGGGGATTAATGCGGTTATCAAATGTAAATATACTGTAAATAGTGTGTGAAGTAATAAACTTTCACATATACTTGTTCACGACATAAAATAGAACAGGGACCAGTTCACTTATTCTCAACATATCTTTCCCAAATAATTTCCAGAAAATTAGAAACACTTTTCAAGTATCTATTTTCAAAACACTGAGCTGATCCACGACACTGGTGATCGAGTGAAATGGCGAGTCATGACCGCCCCACGCTTTCCGGCATGGCACATGATTGATTGATTGATTGATTTTCAAAGGGTCGAAATAAGCGTTATATTGGTCGGAAAAGAGAGGAGGGAAGGGGGGGGGGGGTTGGAGGATGTGAATGAATACACTAACGACTATTCCACCACACAGCCATGTTGGGTGAATGGAATATAATGTTTAGTAAAAACAAATCAACTTCACGGTGAGATAAACACACGCCAGCCAGTGTAATGGCTGCCGAAGAACTGCACACCGTGCAGAACCGTGCACTTGAGTAGGTTAACATTCCTGAAATGTCCACACGATAACAACTGGTCTGAAATCCGAGGAAAGCAACTGAACAAATTGGAAAGACTACAAAGGGGACGTAATATGACTCTGTAATGTAAGAGACTGGGTTAGCGTTATTGCTGTTGAGTAATGGGTAGGCTACACGAAGGGTAACAGTATAGAATTTCCCTTCCAGTGATATACATACCCTCATTGAGAAGACTATAAACACACAGAAAAGGTTTAGATCATTCAGCAGCTATATAAATTATCCACTTTTTTGTCTGCACAGACTAAGTCTTTGGTGCCGCTTGGTAAGTGTGTAGGTGTAAGTAGATTAAGGTTGCATCTAAAGAACTGGTGTACATGTCTGGGTTCGTGAGTGTCTGTGTGTGTGTGTGTGGGTGTGTGTGGGTGGGTGGGCGTGTGTGTGTGTGGGCGTGTGTGTGTGGGCGTGTGTGTGTGTGGGCGTGTGTGTGTGTCCCCTCCAAAAAAGGTACATTAAATTCAGTGTTGTGGCGAGATGGAGCAAGAGCGGCTAGGGGACAGGAGGTTGATTGTCGACGGATTGACACAAGGGGACTAGGAGCTCAAACTAACTTTTTAAATGGGGGGCTCTATAGCATAGTTGCTTGACTCTCGCCCGCCGGTCCTGTGATTATGGGTTCGAATCCGGATTTAAGGAAATTTACCTGGGATCTCAGGTCGATCCTCTCTAAAAATCGGCACCAGGAAGTATAGTTAGTTAGTTAAACTCGACGGATCTTCCTCATTACACATCGAACCATTCAGTCCATAAATGCTCGAATTCCCTCCACAGTAAATCCCACATGGTGTTGCGGCTAACGGCACCAGATCTGCGTTGGTTTATTAATCTTCTTTGGATTTCCTGCATAATGTTCTTGTTCGGCCACACTTCATTTAACTTGCTGTTCTCGCAGTCTGATCATGGTTGTAGATTCACAGTCATCACTTGGTTCTCGCAAAAGTCTTACTTCTCGTAAAGCATTCCCCCTCTGCTGTGTGTCCACCGTGACGAGGTAGAGGGGCTTGTGCGTCCCAATGACCCCAAGAGCTATGCCGACGGTAGCACAGCTACTGGTAGGGCCACCCATGTCGGACAGGTCAAGGGAGAGGGACCAGACGAAGAGACACACAAACCTGCTGCCTTGTAGGTAGACTGGGGACAGTCAAAGGCTAGGGAAAGCACCCCAAATACATGCTTGTCGAAATCGGATGTACTGAGCCACAGGCTTGACAAAGCAGTGCAACGTGAAACCTGCTGCCTTGTAGGTAGACTGGGGACAGTCAAAGGCTAGGGAAAGCATCCCGAATAAATGCTTGTCGAAATCGGATGTACTGAGCCACAGGCTTGACAAAGCAGTGCAACGTAACTTAATTCATGATGTCACAAATCAAAATTAATCGATATGGTGCTAATCCCGTGAAGTCCCATCAGGCGGTGATAGTGCCGGGCCCCCTGCCTCGAGGGGGTCCACCCATGACTACTGGTGGTCACCTTCCCCTGTGCTGTGGAGTCAAGGCACAGAGGAGTAGGTTAAGAGCTATTGACCAAATACCCCGGACACTCAACATACTACAGTGGAATGCCGAAGGAGTTTACAAGAAGAAAGACTCCCTAACACAGCGTCTTCATAAAGATAGAATAGATGTGGCATGCATTCAAGAGACACACCTCAACGCCAATCACAAATTCTCAGTCAGAGGATATCAGGCCACACGTTTCGACCGCGAAGGACACAAAGGAGGAGTTCTAATACTTACACGAAATACAATACCTTGCAGCGAAGTATCTGTGATCTCTGACAACCAAACGGAAATTATAGGTGTTGATATAATGATAAAGGACGTGAAAATAAGAATCTACAATCTGTATAGCCCAGCAGATAAGGACCTTACACTCTCAAACATGAAAGTAACTGACACAAACTGCATTATTGTCGGAGACTTTAATAGCCGTTCAGAAAGATGGGGATACCCAGATACTGACAAAAGAGGAGATGAATTGGAGGACTGGGAAATAGACTCAAATCTCCATCTACTCAACAAAGCGGATGACACACCGAGCTTCTACTCCAGAAGATGGCTTACCACTTCTACTCCAGACTTAGCTTTCTGCACAGGAGACATCCTCCACAAAATCGATCGCCATGTGCTGGACCAATTAGCAGGTAGTGACCACAGACCAATCAAGCTTGAAGTGAATATGGAGTATGTTCCACAGGAGCAAAAGCCCATGCCCCGCTGGAATTACAAACGAGCAGATTGGGACAGATTTGCCATACTAACAGACAAATATTGTGAAAACATAAATACACGATATGGCAACATAAAGCAAATGGTGGAAAGTCTAAACAGAGCGATAATACAGGCAGCCACTGAGTCCATTCCAAGAGGAGCGAGGAAAAATTACAAACCATACTGGACTGAAGAACTACAAAGTTTGGAGGACAAAGTTGAAGATGCCAGGAAGACAGCAGAGAGAGAACAAACAATTGAAGCAAACATCTCTCTCAAAGCCATCTCAGCAAAATATAAAAGAACAGTAAATCAAACAACAAGAGATTGTTGGAGGGAAAAAACAGAAAACCTGAATTTTGACAGGGATGGAAACAAACTATGGAAACTAGTGAAAGCCATGAACAATGAAGGACCTAGAAACAAACAAATAACAATTAAACAAGGAAATGCCTTGCTTACAGGCAAAAAGGCTGCAAATGCACTAATGGAACACTATGCAAATGCAAACCACATTGATATTACAACCGAACAGAAGAAAGCAATCAAAGACAAACAGATACATCATAGAAATACAGAGACAGCAGCAGAATATATGATGGCAAATCTAACAATGGAAGAAATGGAACAGGCAATGAATACCCTAAAAAAGAAGAAATCACCAGGAAAGGATGGAATCACAAATGAAATGCTAATAGGACTAGGCACCAAGGCAAAGAAGAAACTACTAGCAGTCCTAAATAACAGCTGGAAGAGAGGAATAGTCCCACAGGCATGGAAGGAAGCTATACTAATACCAGTCCCAAAGAAAGGAAAAGACCTGGAAGAACCAAATGGCTATCGACCTATCAGTCTACTTAGCTGTGTAGGAAAATTAATGGAACGCATTATCAATGGCAGGCTAACATGGCATCTGGAAGAAAACAAACTCTTAACACCACACCAAGCAGGATTCAGAAAATACAGATCCACTGAAGATCAAATAACCTATATAGCTCAGGAAATAGAGGATGCCTTCCAAGAGAAAAAGCACACACTAGCAGTCTGGATAGATTTAGAAAAAGCATTTGATAAAGTATGGAAGGAAGGACTGAAAGTAAAACTGCAAAACATGCATGTTTGTGGAAAAATGTATAAATGGATCAGCCACTACCTTGAGAACAGAACTGCCAGGACAAAAGTACAAGGACAAACAAGCAAAATGATGCTGCTGGAGCAAGGTGTCCCCCAAGGAGGAGTTCTTTCACCAACATTATTCCTAGCATATATAAATGACATCACAGAAAATTTTCCAGCCAGAGTACACACATCCTCCTTTGCAGATGACCTAGCCATATGGACATCTGAAGAATATATTAGTACAGCTAACAGCAGAATACAGCAAGCCTTATTAGCGCTAGAGGATTGGTCAAAATCATGGCTAGTGAAGATAAGTGAGGAGAAAACAACATGCACAGTGTTCTCCCTCTCAAATAAAACTCAGCAACCTAAGCTGGTATTGAATGGAACAATATTGCGCCATGAAGAAAATCCAAACTATCTAGGAGTCACCTTTGATCGTCGCCTGACATGGAAGACACAGGTTGAGAAAAATCGAACAAGAGCAAGGCAGAGAATGGCAATCATGAAAAAGCTTGCTGGTACAACGTGGGGAGCAGATGAGAAAGTTCTCAAGAAGTTATATACTGGACGGGTGAGGCCAGTACTGGAATATGGCATTGCAGCTTGGGCAACAGCAGCTAAGTCAAACTTTAACAAAATAAGTAGAGTCCAAAACCAAGGAATGCGAATCATAACTGGAAGCCTGAAGACAACGCCTATTAATGAACTAGAAAAGATCACTTGTTTACAACCAATGCAGGATAGAAGAGATAGCAGAGCCCAGCAACAAGCAGAAAAATTTAGAAGATTGACAGACCACCCTATGTACAACAGATTTAATGGTTTTGGAAAGGGAAGACTGAAGCGTAGCAACTTTGTAGAAACTGCAAAACGAAGGATTAGGGCAGATCCTATACTTAACATATCAACAGTCAAGCCCATACACAATGCACACAACTTCCCAGCTTGGAGACAGCAGCAACTGCCTGAGATGATAGAAAACATTCCTGGTATTGAGAAAAAGAACACTCAGCATGAAACCGAAAGAAGAGAAATAACCCTAAACTACATAAAAGAACATTACCCATGCAGGAATTGGACCCATGCATATACAGATGGATCAGCCAAAAATTCAATAGAGAATGGAGGAGGAGGAATTCTCCTAAATTTAAAAAATGGAGTGAAAAAAACACATTCAATGGCAACTGGAAAATTTTCAAGTAACTTCAAAGCGGAGGTAGAGGCTTTGAAAACTGCAGCAGAAATGCTCCTGATGGAGGAAAATAAAGAGAAGCAAATAGCTATCTTCACAGATGCAAAGTCAGCTGTCTCAATACTCAAGAGCAATAACAGCACAGAACTAACTGACCTAAGAGCAGCACTCCATGGTCTATGCCAGAAATCCAAAAAAGTTGTAATACAGTGGATCCCATCACATTGCAGTATACCTGGAAACGAAGAGGCTGACAGACTGGCAAAAGAGGGCGGACGACTACCACAGCCTGACATAGACATAACCTATAATGAGGCAAAGAGGTTGATAAAAAGCACTTATAGAACCAAATGGGAATCAGAGCATCCAGGCCATCAGAAGGATGATGCATATTACAAACTCGACCGAAGAGAACAAGTAGCAATCTTCAGACTCCGCACAGGACATAACAGGCTGAAATACCACTTGTTCAATAAACTAAAGATAGGAGATACTGATGAATGTAATTGTAGAACTGGAAAAATGACAGCAGAACATTTGCTGCAGGATTGCCCAACGTATGCAGAACAGAGAAAGATATTTTGGCCCACACCTGCTTCATTTGAGGACAAGCTCTATGGAGATATCAACAAGCTCAAGTTGACCGCAGCTTACTTTAACTACATACAGGTTGACATTTAAAGGTGCATGAAGACCCAGAGGCATGAAATGGAATATTGCTTGGACAGCAAATCAAGTGTCCTAGTGGCACGAAATGGAATATTGCTTGGATAGCAAATCCATTACGTGGAAAGTCCGAATCAAAAGCCCATTGTGTGGGCTTCATAAAAGGTGGAAAAGTGTCCTAGTGGCATGAAATGGAATATTGCTTGGATAGCAAATCCATTACGTGGAAAGTCCAAATCGAAAGCTCACTGTGTGGGTGTCATCTGCAGACTGCATACTTCTGGTTTCCGGAAGAACAGCCTATGGTGAACGGAAGGCCCAATATACGGAAGTGAGGCTAAGCAGCCATGTGCAGGACGTGACGATTCCTTGGGTGAGCCCAGTACCAGAGCGCTATGTATCGGCTCTGCAAGTATGGAAGCCTCCTTGGATGGCGGGGAATGCCCATGGTCTGCCCCTGCCTTCCCTTGAGGGCTGACCAGGATCTTTGGCTGTTCTATATGGACCAGCTGGGATGGGGGATAACACCACAACAGTGAGAGTCAAACGTCCTAAGAAACCCCCGGGAAGGTTAACCCGGTCAACAAATGCCCGCAGAAGTCGGATGTGTCGGCCTAACGGCGCAAGAACACAGCTCTGCTGTAAACAGGCACAACGCAGTCACATCCGAAAAAAACTCCGGATGAACGAAGAAGAAGAAGAAGAAGAAGTAAAGCATTCAGCCTGGTCCATGGCTCGTCCGCCCTCCACAGTAGCCTTACCCACAAGCCTGTCAGTATGCTCATTTCATTGTGCACCCGCATGCCCTGGCACGAAAATGAAACTAATCTTTGCCAGCCGTGACCGCCCCAGAGACACCAACCACTGTCTTCGAATCCAAGCCATCTCTATCTTCCTGAACATACTCATTAAGACTTCTGTGTCTCGAGCCATTTTATTGCTTTACTCACTGCCATGACTTCCATAGTGAGACTACTTGTGGTAATGGCGTGATACCAGCTACATAACCCATCGAATACCGATTGGCGTAAATAAATATGGGACCGGCACCATGTACGCAATAGATGTGAAGATGTGGAAATGGCTGTTTATTTACTGGCTGGCAATGGAGACTAACGGAGGTTACAACAGTAGTCGTCAGCAGCCAGGAACACAAAAACAGCAGCAGCAACAACAGCAGCACCAACAACATCAACGAACCAAATTCTTCTGGCAAATGGGTTGCTTTGACACTTGCTGTTGTTTTGTTCACAACTAGCTTAAATATTAATACTAACTCTACTATGAGAGAGAGAGAGAGAGAGAGAGAGAGAGAGAGAGAGAGAGAGAGAGAGAGAGAGAGAGAGGGGAGGGGGGGAGAGAGAGAGAGAGAGAGAGAGAGAGAGAGAGAGAGAGAGAGAGAGAGAGAGAGAGAGAGGAGACGAAAAAAAAGAGACCGAAAGATAGTTTATGAAATAAATAAGACCCGGAACATCAACAGGAAACACCTGAGCCACTATAATCGAATATGAGGAGGACATTCGATTATGTGGGAAACATGGATTGAATGTACAACTGAGTGTCAAGATATTGATTTCCTTGTCTGCAGTCGCATATGTTTGCCCTGAAAAGAAAAAAAAAAGAAAGAATAACCAAAAGAAAAATTTACGTGGGCAGATATTTATATTTACTGTCTTTGGTCTCATTAGCCGATACTCTTAATGAGTAGACAATAGTAGAATGCTGTCCTAGGGCGTTCATTAATGGTTCTGTTGTGTGCAGTGCATGCAAAGTTGTAGTTAAGTTCTGCAGCAATGTAAACCTTATTTCCCAGCCAGACTTATATAGAGTTGAGTGAACATCGAGTTCAGTGGGGATAATTGCAAATGGTTCAGTTATTATCGGTTCAATCAAAGATGAGACTGACATTTTAAAGCAAAGAATGAAATGTACAAGCAGTTTTGAAACATGTAGTACTCCCATGGCAAGCAGCAGGAGAGTTTGTGAAATACCATAATGGTCTAATAACTTGCCAAAGAGAATATCTCAACAGTACTTCCACGAGGTAGAGAGCGGGGAACGTACCATGGATATAAAACTGCAGGACTGAGACAAACGATGTTATCTGGGCAAGATTATATACAACTGTAGGAAAGAGACACACGATGCTCCTTGGTCAACATTATATACAACTGTAGGAAAGAGACAACCGATGTTATTTTTTATCAACATTACATACAACTGCAGGTAAAAGACAAACGATGTTCTTTGGTCAACATTATATACAACTGTAGGAAAGAGACAAACGATGTTCTTTGGTCAACATTATATACAACTGCAGGAAAGAGACCAACGATGTTATTTTTGATCAACATTACATACAACTGCAGGTAAAAGTCAAACGATGTTCTTTGGTCAACATTATATACAACTGTAGGAAAGAGACAAACGATGTTCTTTGGTCAACATTATATACAACTGCAGGAAAGAGACAAACGATGTTCTTTGGTCAACATTATATACAAATGTAGGAAAGAGACAAACGATGTTCTTTGGTCAACATTATATACAACTGTAGGAAAGAGACAAACGATGTTCTTTGGTCAACATTATATACAACTGTAGGAAAGAGACAAACGATGTTCTTTGGTCAACATTATATACAACTGCAGGAAAGAGACAAACGTTGTTCCTTGGTCAACATTATATACAATTGTAGGAAAGAGACAAACGATGTTCCTTGGTCAACATTATATACAACTGCAGGAAAGAGACAAACGTTGTTCCTTGGCCAACATTATATACAACTGTAGGAAAGAGACAAACGATGTTCCTTGGTCAACATTATACACAACTGTAGGAAAGAGACAAACGATGTTCTTTGGTCAACATTATATACAACTGCAGGAAAGAGACAAACGATGTTCCTTGGTCAACATTATATTCAACTGTAGGAAAGTGAGAAACGATGTTCTTTGATCAACATTATACACAACTGTAGGAAAGAGACAAAAATTGCTCTTTGGTCATGTAATGAGAAGAGAAGCGTTAGCAAAACATCGTAACGACCAGAAATATCAGAGGCAGGATGAGAGAACTGATGCTGGGTGGCCTAAAATGGTGGCGTGGAGAAATATCATCAGAAGAATAGATTTAGAATACGAGGGACCGAGATATGTGGAGATACATACACGACTAAGCACTTAGAGGGCCACATTGTGAAGATCTTGATGGCCTGCCACTGGAGTACGATATGTTGGATTTTAGTGGTCCTTATTAATTTTCCCTTCTTAAACGTCTTTGCTTCCCACACAATTCCAAAAAATGCAAAAAAATTACCCAGTATCAAAAGTGTGAGCCTGAGTGGGTTCCAGAGCAATACTGATCCCACAAACGAATCTTGATGCCACCTGCATTGACCCCCAGACACTATCTTTATAAACACGTGTTCTAACCACTGTGTCATCGAAGATTTGTTTATATTTGTATAGTCAAAATAATGTTGATGTTGTCTTTCAGAAGAATGTTGAGAGTATCATATATCATCGGCGGAGTAGAAAACAAAAGCTGGGGTAGTGAAAGCGGCCGGAGTTAGTATATCACTCATCATGACCATAACGAAAATACACATGCACTCTATGGAGCGTACCCCTAGACGACTAAAATTATACATGATGTGAACATCGAAGACAGTTGGCATTATGCCCTGGAAAGTGAAATATCTTGGCCGTATTACATGCTACATTGGTTTGGAAAGAACAGTAATGGAAGGCATGGTCTCCGGAAGAACAGACAGGGGTAGATTGGTACCAAGACTGACACAGAACATTGCAGACACTAGTGGGCATGAGGGTGTATGGGGTACAGAACATTGCAGACACAAGTGGGCTTGAGGATGTATGGAGCACAGAACATTGCAGACACAAGTGGGCAAGAGGGTGTATGGGACAGAGGGATCAGTGAAGAATGGAGAAACAGGCCGTGATGAGGGCGGCGCTCTGCAGTGCGTCTGTTACTTGATGGTGATTACTAGAAGATATGGAATAGAAAAACATATGCTTTTGTATTACAAAGACACAAACCATATATGGTACGATTTATTGCCTGGCACATTTCGCTGCATCTCGTCAGGTACTTACTGCAGATGTCACACAATGTAGAGTAAAATAATTAGATTCAGTGTTCAAGCTGAAATATACACATGTTCGCACAGTAATATCAGTTGTGGGAAAACAAATAATAGGTAAGAGAGGTAACGGAAAACAGAGAATGCGGTATGTGGAAAGTTTACACAGCTGGAAAACAAATTATGGTATAAGCAACACCAGCTTCATCTAAATATCTGACGAGAGAGAGAGAGAGAGAGAGAGAGAGAGAGAGAGAGAGAGAGAGAGAGAGAGAAAGAGAGAGAGAGAGTGTGCTGGGGAGTCATGTTCTTTGATGTCTGTCCTAGACTAGGCACCTGAAGGAGGAGGAGGCGAAGGAGAAGAAGAAAATGAAGAAGAAGAAGAAGAAGAAGAAGAAGAAGAAGAAGAAGAAGAAGAAGAAGAAGAAGAAGAAGAAGAAGAAGAAGAAGAAGAAGCAGAAGAAAGAAGAAGAAGAAGAAGAAGAAGAAGAAGAAGAAGAAGAAGAAGAAGAAGAAGAAGAAGAAGAAGAAGAAGAAGAAGAAGAATGCTGATGTACATCTCAATGTTTTAACTAAATGTAATATCATTTCGAGAATGTTCGGAGACCTTGTAGCATTCATCATCTCATCTCATCTCACCATGTTCCTCTTGTACCTTGCGGTGTCGAGGTGAAGTATAAACATCGTGAAAGTGCCCATTTTGGGCTTCATGTATCGATAATTCCATGGACTCTGCTATTCCCTCCGCCCAACGTTTACGTAGTCGGCCTCTTCCTCTGTTTCCGTCTGGTCTGTACATCATTGCTTGTTGTGGTATTCTATTGAATGGTAACCTTGGCCAAACCATTTGACTTAGTTAGTTAGTCTTTCCTCTTGAGCCTAAGGCGGCGCATAGGGCAGAAGTCCTGCCTCTCCATGCCTGGCGGTTCGCTGCTACCTATTGTAGATCTTGGATATTTACTTGGCCATTGAATGAGCCTTCTCTAATGATGGTTCTACGCAGGGTCTCTCTTGGTCTTCCCCGTTTTCTTTTCCCTACCGGTGACCATATGAGGGCTTGGTAGGGGAGTCTTGTCTTGTCCATTCTGAGTACATGGCCGATGTAGTTCCAACAGCATTTGACTTGCTGCTTTCTAATAAAATCTAGTGCTGCTATAAACCCCACTTTAGTCCTGATTTCTTCATTTCTGATCTTATCTCTTCTTGATACGTTGAGTATTCTTCTCAGGAATCTAATTTCTGTTGATGTGATTTTTTTTCTCTCTTTCTGTCATTGTCCAGGTTTGGCATTGGTAGCTGAGAGTTGGTAGGAAGATTGTGTTGTAAAGTGCTTTCTTAGTAGTTATTGATACATGTTTGTTCTTTAGTATTGTGCCATTTGTCCAATGAGTTGGTTTGCCTTATTGCATCTATTTTAAATCTTGTCTTATGATCTGCCATTTGATGATATTATACTTCCTAGGTATTTAAAACTCTTTACTTGTTTCAAGGGATGTTCGTTTAGGTGAATTGTTGTTGTTGTTTTTTTTTCTTTAGTTATAGTCATTACCTCTGTTTTGCTTGTGCTAATTTTCATGTTATGTTCCCTACACATTTCGTTTAGACTATTCATGTGGTCTTGTAATTCAGCTTCTGATTTTGCTATTAGTGCTTGGTCATCCACAAACAGGAGTTCCCTAATGGTTAGATTTGCAGATGGTTCTTCTTCTGTGTTCTCGTCATGCGGTATTCTTGCGGTCTCTGTTTGGCTGGTTTCTTTACATATGTTGTCTATATATGTTATGAACAAGAGAGGGGACAGGACACAACCTTGTCGTACTCCGGATCTTATGGTGAAGGGTTCTGAGTGTCCTCCAGTTGCTCTCACCATGCATTCACTGTTGTTGTATAAGCTGCTACATAGGTTTGTTAGATGTGTACTCACTCCATATTGTTTAAGGATGTCCCACAGCTTGTTTCTATCTACCCTATCAAATGCCTTTTCTTGGTCGACAAAGGCTAAGTAGAGTGTTTCATTGAATTCGATTGATGTTTCTATAAGTTGTCTAAGAGCAAAAATGGCGTCTGTGCATCCTTTGTTTTTTTCTAAATCCAAGTTGTGTTTTTCTTAGCTGGGGTTCTATAGTAGGTCGTAATCTTTTCTCATGAATTTTGCTAAATATTTTCCTAGTGTGTCTCAACAGTGAAATGCCTCTGTATTGTGTGCAAAGTCTTTTACTGCCTTTGTTTTTCCAAATTGTGATAATTATGGCGTTTCTCCAGTCTCGTGGTGTCTGTTGTTCTACCCAAAAATGGTTGAATAGTCTATGTAGCCATGCTGTTCCTACTTCTCTTGCTGCTTTAATTAGTTCATGTGGTATTTCATCTTGTCCCGGTGATTTGTTCTTTGGGGCTAATCTGATGGCTTCTATAATTTCTACTTTTAATATGTCTGGTTCTAGTTCTTCGGTGGCATCTGTGTAGGTTTCTTGAATTCCTGTGACATCTGATGGGATGTTGAGAAGTTGTTCAAAATACTGCTTCCATCTTATTAGGATTTGATTTTGTTCACTTATAGGTTCTCCCTGAGTTCAACCTGCAGCAGATACAATATGAGTATAAACACAGCCAAAACCGAAGTAATGCAAAGTTAGCAGATCGCCAGGCCCACTAAGTATACAAATAAATAACACACCTCTGAAACAAGTTAAAGAATTCAAATACCTTGGAAGTATGATCACAGAAGAATACAGATTAGACAGAGAAATCGAAATCAGATGTCAAAAAGCTAGTGCACTTACATATCAACTGTCACCCTTACTGAAACATCCAAACATACCCATGTCCGCAAAACGACAGATAATAAACAGCATATTCACACCAACCCTATGCTACCAATCTCAAACCTGGACTTTATCCAAATTACACCTTCGCAAAATCAACACCTGCGAAATGAGATGCCTGAGGAGAGCTGCTAACTTAACAATCCGAGACCGAGTAAGAAATGTTACTATCAAACAGACTGTGGGATCAACACCTTGTGCCACATTTATTGAAAGACAGAAGATCAAGTGGTTTGGCCATGTTGTTAGAATGCAACATCAGCAACTACCATCACTGGCCTTACATCAAAGATCATCTGCGACGAGACCACGAGGACGTCCAAGAAGAAAATGGATTGACGACATCAGAGACATTGTACAACCACACGGAATGACACTATCCAGTGCCGTCCACCGGGCGCTGGAACGCAAATTATTCCTCCCCACGACGCTTGACGGCTGAAGTGGAAGATGATGATGATGATGATGATAGGTTCTCCATTGTCGCTGATAATTATTTCAGTTGGGTTAAAGGGTTCTCCTCTGGTTCGCATTGCACTTATCTTTTTGTAGAAGTTTCTAGCTGCCTCCTTCTAGTTTTTATTTAGGGTTTCTCCATATTCTTCCCAGTCTTTTTGTTTTTCCCTCTTTACTATTCTATACACATGTCTTCTCGCTATTCTATATTCTATGTAATCACATTCCTGTTTGCTCTTCAACCACTTTTTATATTTTTCCTTTTTGTCTTTTACCGCGTTCTTTACCTCTGCGTTCCAGCAACTTGTTATTTTCTTTATCCGTGTTTTGCGTTTTTTCGTGGTTCCACATGTTATTTTTGCAGTATTTAAAATGCTTGATTTGAACATCTCTCATTCTTCTTCCACTGTTTTTCTTTCTCTTCTTGTCAATTAAGTGTAAAGGTAGGGCTATAACAGATAATGGATGTGAGGCCATACGTCTTGCCATAATCTAGGCGACGGCATAATGAGGCAGGGTAGCCGGATTCCTCACTCACCGCATTTCCATCCCAGACAACTCTGGAAATTATTTAGTGCCCATTTCGTGTGGCCAGGCAGACACCCTAGCCGCACAGATACAACAGTAAGTAAAGAACCCTTGTACACACCTGAAGCGCATTGTTCATATGGTGACAGACACAGATTTTATAGACCAATCGCCACTCGGAGGGTGATGTGGTCAAATCACACCAACCGCCTTTACTCCCCAACACATTTTCTGGTGTCCACTTAAAGCTGGGTCATCTGGGAGCCCAAGTCAATTCAACAATGTGGACCGTTGTGGATCCGAACACATGACCACCTGGCGGAAAGCGAGCGTCTAGCCAACACGCTACAGGGGCTACCAAGCCGTGCTTGCGGGGAAATAATTAATTCTGCCACTGCTGGGACCTCTCTGTCTTTGCAGGCAAGTGATCTAACCATTACTTCACCGCGTTCCCCTAATTTATTGTAAGGTATGTAACCGCCTCCGTGGCGAAGGCGTTACGGACGTGATTCGTAATCCCGTGTACCCGGGTTCGAAAGACAGCGGTGCTGGTTTTTTCGAAAAAGGTATAGGAGCCGGTCGTTCAGAAAGCAATGGCAAATTACTTAACGTAACAAGTACTAGGAATCACAAACAGCTAACATACTGGGGTTAACTGCTACGTCCTGTGAAGGACATGCAACTAAAACACAAACAGACTGAAAATAGCAACAAGCATAAATTGCACACGCTTGCTTATTCTGATAATAATTGACATTACAAACGATTTATTATGCTTTAGAAGAATGCAGGTGGGAAAAATCCCTAGCAATGAACGCCGAAAGAGAAAGCGGAAAACTGAAGCTAACGAAACATTAAAATGTGCTGCAAATGTTTCTAATACAAGTCGAAGAAACAGCGGCTGTGGAGGAGGAATATTTCCTTGAAGAACCTGATACTAGCTATTCAGAAACGTCACAAACAACAAATTTTGAATTTCATAAAGTCAGCGACAGACGCCGTCAAGAGAATGAGACCCGAGGTGATGTAGAAGATGGCAACGAAATAGTTATCGATGACATAGAATTATACATAAACGTCCGCTGCAGAATGAAGACGGCCAGAACTTCAGCAAAATGAAGGAAAATGATTCTGATGCAGATCTGTATGCACTCATAAATGTGCCAATTAATTAAGTAAGTCTACTTAAAATTCAAAAAGACGATGTTATTAGAATAATCCAATAACTTCGGAAGGAAATGATGATTTTTGAATCAGAACAATCCCCGGGAAGGTTAAACCGGTCAACAAATGCCCGCAGAAGTTGGATGTGTCGGCCTAACGGCGCAAGAACTCAGCTCTGCTGTAAACAGGCACAACGCAATCACGTCCTGGAAAAATAAAAAATAAAAAAAAAACTCCGGATGAACGCAGGAGAAGAAGAATCAAAAAATGATCCATGTTACAGTGAGGTAAGCGATCAATGTGTTTGGTAAAGTCATAAGGTTGATCAGTTTAATTGGTGAAGTGACATGAACGATCAGTGTGTTTGGTAAAGTGACATGAACGAT
>JACEFZ010006491.1:0-27500 GCA_014155875.1 Cepaea nemoralis | reverse complement strand
AAGCATTCGGTGCATTGACGGCGGGGACGTGGGATCGTTCCCTACACCGGCCATTTGGAATTAAACGTTGGCTTCTCGTTCAGAAAGCAATGGCAAACTACTGAACGAAAAAAAATCACCTAGTAGATCAGTCTTGGGGTGGGGTTGATCACAACGTCCTGCAACGGTTAGGCAACATTAAATACAATTACATGAATTAAGCTTCATACTAATAATTGTGGAACAAAACAAAGTTGTTCATGCATACGAAACATGTTATATTATACGAATTAGTTGCGACTGGATTAGCAAGCCGGCAGGGTATATCATATTGCTCGTAGGTCAGCATGGCCGAAAGGATAAGAACGCGTGTTCTTAAACATCCGGTGTGCTGATGCCGAGGTTAGTGGTTCAACCCCTACACCCGACAGCTAGACTAAAATGTTGACATGTCGTCCTTGATGATCCAGAACGCCAAAGACCGAGATATTTGGAGAGACATGAACGCCTACGCCAGCTATCAGGGTTTGATTATGATGAATACAAAATGTCTGCTACCATATTAACAACTTTTAAGTCATAACTGTGACACACACCTACTTCCCACTCTCCGCCATCCATTTTTGTTTGGTCAAAACTTACTTTTTATTTGGCTCTGAATGTGTTAAAATGGGGCGTGACTGTAAAACGTTTGGGAAACACTGATGTAAAGAATACACACATCAATGTAATAATTCCAGAAGGGCTGCAATAGCAAGTGTGCAAACAGTATCGGGAATCACAATGCAATTCTACCGCTAGAAAAATAATGGCGATCCCGTATCAGATATTGTACGCACGGTGTGAACTGATATATATATATACTTTCACATATTCTAAGTTTTTGTACGGTGGGGTGGTCAGCACCCCATCAGGTTGTGATATTTTTCAGGAAAAATACTTCGTTTATATACAAAATTATCTGAATTGAAGCTGTAGAATTCTTTAGCTCAGAATGGCAAGAGAGACAGTATTATTATTATTTTGATGTTTTTGTTAGTTTGTTAAATTGAAGGAAAGGCGCGAGTGACCAGCCATGGAACTTCAATAATTCCTCCCCATGACGCCTAACAGCAAGCGTGGAAGACAACAACAATAACAACAATAACAACAACAACAAACAACAACAAACAAACAACAACAACAACAACGAGAGGCGCGGATCTTGGAAATTATGTGACACCAGATTTGGTGTTGACAGCGATGTCCTGTAAAGGATATGCGAAAAAGGGGAAGACTAATCATATCAGAGACAGTGGTCAACATGGAAATTAAATGCAGCATATTGGGCAGAGTGTCACGGAAGATGATCAACTGTCGAAGTTGTCAAGGATGGATGAGCAGAGTGGCAAGAAAGACAATCAATTGTCGAAGTTGTCAAGGATGGATGAGCAGAGTGGCAAGAAAGACAATCAATTGTCGAAGTTGTCAAGGATGGATGAGCAGAGTGGCAAGAAAGACAATCAATTGTCGAAGTTGTCAAGGATGGATGAGCAGAGAGGCAAGAAAGACAATCAATCGTCGAAGTTATCAAGGATGGATGAGCAGAGAGGCAAGAAAGACAATCAATTGTCGAAGTTGTCAAGGACGGATGAGCACAGTGGTAAGAAAGACAATCAATTGTCGAAGTTGTCAAGAACTCAGAAAAACATATAGTTGCCTCCTCCTCCTTCTCCTCCTCCTCCTCTTCTTCTTCTTCTTCTTCTTCTTCTTCTTCTTCTTCTTCTTCTTCTTCTTCTTCTTCTTCTTCTTCTGCCCCGTATCCCCCATTGGGGCATATGCCATCAGAAAAGCCAAGCCAAGCGGTTCTATCTTTTGCTCTCTCATGCAGTCCCCCCCCTCCCCCCACCGCCCATGCTATCTCAGTATTATTCATCTCTGATTATACCTCGTGTTATTTCATTCACCTTGAGGATTCCAGACAAGAAAGTGTCTAGTTATGTTGACCTCGGGTCCTATATAAAGTACCAGCGTCTTTTCCTCACCTCTTGGTTCGCTGTAGCTTGTTTAGCTCTCTCCATGAAATGTACATTGCTGATTCTGGCAACCATTTTATTCCCACGGTTCTGCGCAGGCACTAGTTAGTGAATATTTGCAGTCTATTTATAATTCTTTTAGTTAATTTCCATGTTTCTGACCGATACAGTAACACTGATTTAATACTGGAGTTAAACATTCTAAAATGGATGCCGAGCTTAACTTCCTTTGACTTCCACAAATTTCCTAGTCTTATGAAAGCTCCTCTTGCCTCTTGTATTCTTATGTTGGTATCTTAAGTTTTCACTCCTGGAGATTTCTACAACTCATATCTTCATATGTTGCTCTTATGAATAAGTTTGTGATGTTTTGTGGGATCCCATAGTGCCGTATCAGCATCCAAAGGAGTTCCCTATCAATGCTGGCACAGACCTTTTCATAATCCACACATCCAATATAATGTTGTGAACGCAGTTCAATACTTTGCTCTATTATTATGCGTAATCTGACCATCTAGTCTCCGAAGGATCTGTTTGGTAGGCAGCCTGCCCCTTTATCCCTTAGCTGTTTATCAATGGCGTATCTAAATATCTCGAGAATGATCCTGCTTAATATTTTCCCAGTTCGTCCATCACTTGATGTTATCTTTCCATTTATACTTTAGGTGCTTCTGGTGAGACAAGAATGACAAGACACATGTGGCTACTGTGTGTCATTGTTTCATCAGGGGCACTAGAAATATCGGTCTGAGCACGGTCGGGCGTGGGTTCGATGTCCGCACTAAGCGTTCGCCATACAAGAGGAGAAAGAATGAGCACATATTCCTCCGTGAGCTCAGGCCTAAAGTATGTGATGATCTCGGCACTTCACGCACCCACAGCACGCGCATGTTAGGGGACGTGATTTAAAGGGGAAAAAATAGACTAATAGTGTGGAAAAAAAAGACATCTGTTGCTAATGTCTCCTCAGGAGAATGAAAGTGAAGGCAGTCACTGCAACGTTCTACAGGCTGGAGGTCAAACAGCACACACGTATTGTGATTGTAATGGACTCACGGTACATGTTGAGAAAAGTAAAGAGTGGTGTGCTTCGTGGAAGAGTGGCTTGCTTCAATTTAAAAAATAAAATCAAAGATAGGACGCACCCGTTGGATCTTAACCCCAGGACATGCTGGTGCGTTTGGACTCGAGCAGGCGGAGGGGTTGGCTGGGTCTGTACCGCTGGGCGAGGTAACCGTGCACGATAAGGCAGATGTGGTCGGGTCCCTGTTGGGTTATGTAAATAGTGTAGAACAACAAATAAATCATCACGACCTGGGGAGAACGGTGGGGAAGGAGTGACCAGAGGGTCTGGCCGACTCTCAGTACTACGAGAAAGGTCCAGACTGATACATAATCAGAATGCAAGTCGTACCATTAGTATTGGGGCTTTTCGCTGGTTGTTGAAGTTAAGGACATAATGGGTATGGAAATGCCCGAGTAATGTAGTAGTGTTCGTTTCTTGACTCAGGTCAAGTGAACTCAACTCAAACCAACTGTCTCTATAGGTGCATATCAAATATAGAAACGCCGCTAAAGAGAAAAGACATGTGTTGCTAATAAGTGTAACTGTCTTATATGGATCACTTGAAATATTAGTGTTAGTAAGGCAAGACGTGTGTTGCTAGTGTATCACTGTCTCACCAGAAGCACATGAAATATACATACAGTGCTAGAAACACAAGACATACGTTACTACTATGCACGATTGTCTCACAGACAGCAGATGAAATATACAATTAGTCTTAGAAAGACAAGACTTGTGTTGCTATTGTGCAATTGTTGAACACACGAACAATACTGATAGTGTTAATCAGACAAGACATGTTGCTAATGTGCCATTGTTGCACCAGGAAATGACGAACAATACTGATAGTTTAAATAAAGAAGACACAAACAATAGATTGCACGATTTATTGCCTGGCATATTTCGCTGCATCTCGTCAGGTACATACGTATGTACCTGACGAGATGCAGCTAAATATGCCAGGCAATAAATCGTGCAATCTATTGTTTGTGTCTTCTTTATTTAAATTCACTACGGGAAAAGATTGTTTTGAATACTGATAGTGTTAGACAGACAAGACATGTGCTGCTAATGTGCAGTTGTTGAACACATGAACAATACTGATAGTCTTAGACATACAAGACACATGTTGCAACTATTTATCATGATTACGCCAGGAGCACCCACGGCATATTAATAATGTCAGCCAGACAAGTCAATGGCTACAGACGGTCTTGTTTATTAACTATTTGTCTAACTAAAGTATTAGAGAAAAGGGCTTGAGCTGGATTAGAATAGGCTTTGTATTGTTAAACAGGCCAGCCATAATACTGGGTGATTTTAATCTCTTTGTTTTGTCGAGTAGTGGATTTCAAACAGTGTCTGCCGAGGTCAGCATGACGGAGTGGATTAGAGCACTGGTTCTTAAACATCCGGTGTGCTGATGCTGAGGTAGGGATTCAACCCCAAGACCGGACAGTTGGACTAAAATGTTGACTTCTTGTCCTGTCCTTGAATTGGGGACGTAAATTACAAGTACGTTTGAAGTCGGAGTGGGTTCGCCATGTGGCGAGGGTCACTGGTAACAGGGAAAGCTAATCTACACATACATTAAATACAGTGCTATTAAAATTAGCGTGTCTGGACTACGCTTGAGTTCAAAGCGAGAGATCGCAAAATAATAATTTAAAAAAAAAAAAACACGCCGTGTGCTGAAATACCACAAGCTTAATAAACTAAATATAGGAAATACTGATGAGCATACCTGTAGGACAGATAACATGACAGCTAAAGATTTGTTGCCTGTTTGTCCAAGAAGTGCAGAACAGAGACAACTACGTATGGTGGCTAACACCGGCCCCATTTTAAGACAAACTTTATTAAGACGTCAACAAGACCAAGTTGACTGACTTACTGCTTTCTTGGCATTCATTCATATTGAGCTCTGAGGGTGTACGAAGAAGAAGAAGAAGAAGAAGAAGAAGAAGAAGAAGAAGAAGAAGAAGAAGAAGAAGAAGAAGAAGAAACGCAGTGTTACCAAGATTGCGCTTACACCAATATATATATATATATATATATATATATATATATATATATATATATATATATATATATATATATATATATATATATATATATATATATATATATATATATATATATATATTATATATTAACATCCCGTGGCAGAAGACTGCTATTGGCCTGTGATGTGATAGAATCATAGACAGACAGACAGACAGACAGACAGACAGACAGACAGACAGATAGATAGATAGATAGATAGATAGATAGATAGATAGATAGATAGATAGATAGATAGATAGATAGATAGATGGATGGATGGATGGATGGATGGATGGATGGATGGATGGATGGATGAATCGATAGATAGATATGGGATGGAGAGAAAGTCATAAAACATATGTGCATTTTGGGTGTGGTGAAGCCGAAGATTTTTGGTAGACCCCAGCTAATCAATGAATTAAGTAATTAATGCGAATCAAGGGACCCAAGAGAGACGAGCAGGGACGCAACACAACTGACCTCCATTCTCCTGAGCTATCATCACGTGCGGTTGAAACTTAGAGGAGGAGCACACGGTGCAACAACCGCAATGGTCCTTGATGGCTTGGCCTTCACAGTAATGCAGCTCTGGACATCGAGCCTCGTCACACTCTCCACAGCGAATGAAGTTATAGTTGGCAACAACAAAAGACGACTGACTCAGAATGACGAGAACCGTCGATAGAAGCGCCACACTGAAGATTGGATCCCCGAATACCTTGCCTTGTTTCATCGTGGCTGTAAAGATACGGCGTTGAATGTCTGTTTTTGATGCCCGGGTCAAATTTGGTATTGATTACTCTGACGATGTTGGAAAATTGGTTGTTACGAGTATAAAGAAAAGAAACAAAGTTCTTGTACTTTCTTTCCATCGATTTCGGCAACAGAAATATGCACTCTCTTCCGTGCTGACATGCTGTATGTTGAGAATGTCAACCACTCTAACAATACACACTGGACTCACGCCTGTTACCTGTCAGGTTACATTCCGGAAACAGATATCACCACCTTTTTGACTTGTGTGAACCGAAGATTCATGCGCCTGAAAATTGAAGAAGAATAAATATTATTAGAAAACAGTTGTTGACATGGCTGAGGAACTTCTTCTTCTTCTTCTTCTTCTTCTTCTTCTTCTTCTTCTTCTTCTTCTTCTTCTTCTGTGCGAAATTATTATTGTGAACGTAATTGCGTTGTGCCTGTTTACAGCAGAGCTGCGATATTTGCGCATTTCGGCCGACACATCCGATTCCTTTAGGCATTTGTTGGCCGAGTTAACTTTCCTGGGTATTTCGTAGGACGTTCGATTCTCACTGTTGCTGAGGGATTAACACACTCGCTCTAAACATTCTCTGGTGAGCCCGTTAGAGGGTTCATTCCCTACGCCGGTTGAAATGGTTCGTGTCCTTTTCTGGACGTTGCGATCAATCCCAGGTGGATTTTCTAGTAAACTTTACGTTCACTTGTCACTGCTTTCTGAACAAGAAATCAACCTTTGACTTCAAATTAATGCCGGGATACGGATTGTACCCCATACACCACAGGGACTACGCTCGAGTTTAAAGCAAATGAAGTAAAAATGTTTCGAAACAGCATTAAACGTGGAATCAAACTAGCACACACGTTACAGAGAAAGCACTGTGAAATATTGAGTGTATCTAAAGTGACTTGTTTGTTTCTGATGGGGCACGCTTGTGAACGGACCAGGTTTGTCTAGGTTCCTCAATTCTATTCTGTCTAGACATCACGACCACAACTAGGGTTTAATTTCCTAAACCCCATTTAAGCTGGCTTAAGGAGAGCAATCCAACACCATTCAATGTTTTTGTCACGTCACTGTAATTTCTTTGCTGTTTTTTCTTTCTTTGTTCCTTTTGTAGCTTTTCTCTGTTTGTTTCGTTGTTATCTTTATTGTTTTCGTTGTTGTTTTATTAAAATCTGATGTCTGTTTTGCTGTTCTATTTCTGTCAGTATTTTGTGCGACCATGTTCTTGTTTGCTTATATATTTCTGTCCGTCTGCCTGTCTTTCTTTCTTTAGTTACTTATGCCTGTCTCCATTCTTATCGTTCTTCCTTTTACATTTCTGTCCCTCATTACTCCTTGAAACTGTCTGTCTGTCTGTCTGTCTGTCTGTCTGTCTGTCTGTCTGTCTGTCTGTCTGTCTGTCTGTCCTTCTTTCTTTCTTTCTTTTGTGACTTCGTAGTTACTTATGCCTTTTAGTGAATTTCTTCCTTTCACTTTTCTCTCCTTCATTACCCCTTGACACTTTGTTTGTTTGTTTAGTTACTTCTTAGTTACTTATGCCTTTCTAATGTCTTGTTTTTCTTCCTTTTAACATCCTCTTCCTCATTCCTCCTTGAATCTTTCTTTCTTTAGTTAATTTTTAGTCAACTATTCCTTTACATTTTCTTGCCTTTCTTCCTTTCACCCCCTCACCCCCTCATGAAACTCTGTCATTCTTTTAATCACACTTCTTTCTTACATTGTTTCTGTCTCTATACCCTTCATTACAAAAAAAAACAACTTATTTTATGTTTTTGTTTTCCAGTGCTTCCGGTCTTTCTTCCTTGCCACAGGTCTTCCTTCTACTAATCTACGGGTTTATCACCGCGACTGTCAGTGCCCGGGCAAGCCAGGAGAAGAACGGAAGGCAGGTGTCTTGCACAGGAACACCAGAGTTGCCATATCAACATGTATTTGTTATCTTAACGTCCACGTTAAGTGCTTAATGAGCCGAGCTCTGTAACAGAGCCTAGTGTTACTGTGTGTAACAGAGCCTAGTGTTACTGTGAAACTCGGCGTGTCGGTGCCACGTTGAATTTGTTCCTTAACTATTTCTCTCTCCCTTTCTCTTTTCTCCTTCTCTGTTCCTCTCCCTCTTCCCCCCTCTGTTCATCTCTCTGTCTCTGTGTCTCCCTATGTTATTTTCTCTCTGTCTCCCTCTCTATGTTACCTCTTTTCTCTGTCTCGCTCTGTCTCCATTGCTCTGTCTCTATTTCTGTCCCTCTCTCTGTTTCTCCCCATGTCTCCCTCTCTCTGTTTCCCTCTCTGTCTCCCCCACTATCCCTCTCTCTGTCTCCCTGTCTCCCCTTCTTTGTTTCTCCCTCTCTATGTGCCCTTCTGTTCCCCTCTTTCTGTCTCACCTCTCTGTGATTCCCCTTCTCTGTCACTCCCTATCTTTATCTGCTCCTCTCTCTCTCTCTCTCTCTCTCTCTCTCTCTCTCTCTCTCTCTCTTTTACTCCCTATACCATACTTTGTTACTTCAACCGTTTATAACACAGTTATTGCTTTCATCTCTGTCGTCTTACATCACCATCACCAAGCAACATATCCTCTGCAGAATGTCGCTCCCATCATCATCACCTATCAAAGCAAGAAGATTCTCGATCTTTTGCCAGTTCGCAAATTGTTTAATTGCTAATCGAATTTCTAGACTTACGACGGCAACAAGTAACCTCCAGGTTGCTAGAGTAAATAATTTCTAGACTTACGACGGCAACAAGTAATCTCCAGGTTGCTAGAGTAAATAATTTCTTGACCTACGACAGCAACAAGTAATCTCCAGGTTGCTAGAGTAAATAATTTCTTGACCTACGACAGCAACAAGTAATCTCCAGGTTGCTAGAGTAAATAATTTCTTGACCTACGACAGCAACAAGTAATCTCCAGGTTGCTAGAGTAAATAATTTCTTGACCTACGACAGCAACAAGTAATCTCCAGGTTGCTAGAGTAAATAATATCTTGACCTACGACAGCAACAAGTAATCTCCAGGTTGCTAGAGTAAATAATTTCTTGACCTACGACCGCAACAAGTAATCTCCAGGTTGCTAGAGTAAATAATTTCTTGACCTACGACAGCAACAAGTAATCTCCAGGTTACTAGAGTAAATAATTTCTTGACCTACGACAGCAACAAGTAATCTCCAGGTTGCTAGTGTAAATAATTTCTTGACCTACGACAGCGACAAGTAATCTCCAGGTTGCTAGTGTAAATAATTCTGACGCATATTTCCCGAGCTCATATATTTACTCTTCTATTCCAGAAGCATGAACCTGCTTAGAGCCTGTGAAATGTTTGGAGCATCATATTCTGTAGGCCTGGATGCACGGAGCATTAGGTGGCCAGTTTTGCCCTCTCCTGGCGGACGACAAGTACATGCTTCGAACCCCCATCTGATAGCGCTAAAAACATTATCGGCGTAGCCTCCTAACTTTTACACCAACGTAAACCATGTTCCGAAGGAGGAATATACTGTGAATTGTTAGGACCATCTCTGTCCCCCCTCCTCTTTGTCTGTCTGCCTCTTTATGTCACTCTCTCTGTCCCCCCCCCCCCTCTCTCAGTCCCTCTCTGGGTCTTCTGACCGCGTCCAGGACATGATCAGCGTAACCCGGTGTTCACATATACATACTCATGGATATTAGATTCTACGCCCGACCACAACTGCTAAAGAAGCAACTATGGGACTGCACCGAGCGTTGAGATGTCCGTTTACAAAAACCAGTTATCACCGTCATCACTGCTTGCTATGTCAGCAGGCGTGGTCGATCATTAACCATCTCACCTGCTAACCTTGCCCGTGTCCTTCACCATATTGTGCCATTTAACCAGGAAATTAAGAATTCTACCCATCTCCGACCATTTGCGTAAATTAGATTCTCACTAACGAATACACAAGTAAATGAAACTTTCTCCTTGTCATGGGAGGGGGGGGGGGGGGCTGTTTAAAATATGGTAACAGTAAGGACCTCTTTACATGCCTAGAGGATTACTGGATATATGGTGCTGGCTCCATATTCGTATAGACTAATTGGTACTCGATGACTGCTGTAGTCACCATCTTGAATGCCGCCTACACTTTAGAGAACATATCCTGATACCCATTGCGTGCTGGTTCGACCTGGTAGCCAGTACAAATAACAGATTCAATGACAGAACAGAATGTAGGTTTGGATCCAACAAAAATTGATAGCGGAAAATCGGAATTCGGAGTGTGTCACAGTTATGGCTTAAAAGTCGTTAATATGGTAGCAGACATGTATTATATATTAAATTTAAAGGAGATTGCACAGGGAAAACGTCTGTATTTATATTTTGACTATATTGTGATTTATATGTCCACGTCAGTTACGGAAAGTTCGAATAAGACGATTTATCATTCTATGGCACTGAATCAGTTAAAAATCAAATCCCCGCCCAACACATGACTACTAGTCACGCAGGCAAATGTGCTAACCACTGCACCACCTAGGCTCCAAGCGAACTCGCAACCAATAGGGACGGGGTGGTTTATAGAAGAGGTTTCCCTGCTTCTAACTCAAGACGGCCACGCTGTTGTAAAGGAGAGATTTGTAGATTTGGTTTCGGCCACGTTGTTGTAAGTGAGTGCACTACCCACTACACCACAAAGGAACATCACAAATCACATGTTTTCACTGAACCTTGTTGAACGTAGATGAGAATTAAAAACACGAAATGTTACATATTAATTTAATTTTGTTGATTGTCTGTGAGAATTAAAAACCCAGCAATAATCAAACAATTGTTTTGCGCTGGCTCACTTTGAACTCAAGCGTAGTGCATACACACAACTTCTAGTATCATTGGACTGAATTTTGTGTGTGGATTAGCTTTCCCTGTTACCGGCGTCCATCGCCATCAGACGAACCCACTCCGACTTCAGAGGTACTTGTAATTTACAAGTCAAGTACAAGAAGTCAACATTTTAGTCCAACTGACCGGTCTAGGGATTGAACCCCTTACCTCGGCATCAGCACACCGGATGTGTAAGAACGTGCGTTCTTATCCATTCGGCCATGCTGACCTTCGACCAAATATTTTAATGATACCCTGTCAAACGTGGCCGGCGCGAAAGTGTAATAAATATGAGGCTACGGTGATAGTGCTAAGAGCGCGGTCTGACGGTGGTTAGAGGCCTGCATTCATCGTCCGCTAGGAGAGGAAAAGACTGCAATCTCAATGTGTGACGGTAGTGGTCCCAGAACATGACATACCCATAACAGGTTCGTGCTTTGGGACTTTGCTGAATGAATGTGAAAACTGAAAACCCAAGGAAGATCACATCTGTTATTTAATCTTTTTGAATGTCAGCGAAATAAAAGATCACATTGATTAATTTAACAGTGTTGATTGTCTGTGAGAACTGAAAACCCAGCAAAGATAACATATTTTTCATTAAATCTAGTTTATCAGCGAGAAATAGAAATCCGGCAAAGATAACATTTTTTAAACTGAAAACCCAACGAAGATCACATCTTTTATTTAATCTTGTTGAATGTCAGCGAAATAAAAGATCACATTGATTAATTTAACATTGTTGATTGTCTGTGAGAACTGAAAACCCAGCAAAGATAACATATTTTTCATTAAACCTAGTCTATCAGTGAGAAATGAACATCCAGCAAAGATCACATATATCACTCACATTCAGTCAACCGCACATGTCACTGCTGCTGCTGAAGCTCATCTTTATATCAAAAGGTCACCTCTGCAATAGTCGGCGCAGTCGTCCACCCCTCAGGCAAAAAGAAGTGGTTTGAAACCAGATCTACTCACCCCACAGGCAGCGAATCTAGACAGTTCTGGTTAAAATAAATCACACGCCCGGCTTAATTCACCCTAATGTTCTGCATGTGATGTTTTCTTCATTCACCTACCGCAGTACCTGCCCAGAGCAGATGAGAAAACATTGCATCCTAAAGCAGTCACATTAGCCCAGCTCCAGATTTCACAGCCACGCAGCGAACGGGCCACACGCAACTTTTCAGTCAAGCGGATTTTAATGACATAACATATCATAACATAACGTAACGTCTCGTAACGCATCGTAAGGCAATATAATATAATATAATATAATATAATATAATATCGAAACTCAGCCGCGACCGATTTGTGCAGCAGACCGTGTCGCGTTGTGTTATAATGTGCTGGTATAGGAGCCGGCCGTTCAGAAAGCAATGGCAAACTACTGAACGTAAGTTTAGTGTAGTCGATGGATTAACATCACGGCACACAGGTGCAACCAATAAGTGCTCCGTTCTCCTCCTATCTCAAACCTGAGTCTAGAGAAACTCAGCTCAGTGCACGAACTCCGTAGCACCGGCGAGGATCCTGAAATACTTAGGGTAGATTTTTAACTCGAAATTTTGCCCGGGCAGCGCCGTTAGGCTACTCTTTTTCGATTTCCAACTGCGAAGGGATTTTTTACGTGCGCAACGATACACATGGGCGTCCGATCTCACTACCCAATGACCAGGGGAGATTTTGTTACTAGAAGTCCACGAGAAAAAATCCCGGTCTTCACCGGGGCTTGAACCCGGGACCTCCAGCACTCGAGGCGGACACCATACCTCGAGACCACGCAACCCCCTAAACTACTGAAAGTAAAACTACATCAACAGTAGCTGAAAAATGCTGGTGTTGACTGCAACGTCCTGCAAGGGATATGCAACATTAAAATAATATAATATAATATAATATAATATAATATAATATAATATAATATAATATAATATAATATAATATAATATAATATAATATGGAGGAGCCGTGGCTGAGTGGTTCGATCCCTCACTAGACATTTTTCAAGAACCATTGGCATCTAATGATATCAAACTCCCCCCTGATCGCTGATACTGTAATCAATGTGAAGCTAAATCAAATCAAAAATCAAATCAACTTTATTTTTTCCGGAATGGCTACGGTAATAGTGCTATGAGCGCGGTCGGGATGATGACCCCTGATCGCTTGGGTAGTGAAATCGGATTCCTCGGTTTCTCAGATAATAACGGAAACAGGAGGTGGTCTCTTGTGCAAGATGTGCACGTTAGGAATCCTACGGCAGTTGGAAAAAGCGAAGGGTGGGCGGTAAAACGGCCGCCCTGGTAAGAATTGTTAGGAAAAGTAAACCCATGCACGTTACTTTGGATGGACACGCCTAGAAATACGTAACGTTTGCGTGGAAAGTATATGATCAGCCATTGTTATTATGCCGTCATCTAGTTAGTTAAATTAGTTGCATATCCTATACAGGACGTCGCAGTCAACACCAGACGTTTTTGCTGTCGTGATCTCTTGGCAAGTGTACGTTCAGTAGTTTGCCTTTGCTTTCTGAATGACCGCGCCCATACCATTCCGGAAAAAACCAACATAAGGCGGTCTGCTGCCAAATCGCTAACAACTGTGTTTCCAACGCGGGTATGCGGGATTACGAACTGCGTCCTTAACGGCCTTCGCCACGGAGCGGGTCGTCATCTAAAACGAAAGAAATTCTAGCATTTCACGCCGCTACGGCAGTATTTCCCATATATTTACTCTGACGTTTCTAGGGACGCCGGGTTCTAACCCTTAACCTCGAGGTCGCCAGGTCTCGCTGAAAACGACCGTACCTGGGCGCCCTACCGCCTATTACCCTAAACAAACCTTCGTAATGTTGGAACAAGGCTTCTCTTGACAGACTTTGGCACTGAAACAAGAGGTAGGTAGGGATTGTCTGGAACATAGAAGGTAGGTAAGTGATTGTTGTGACGTCGCTTGCACCGATGTAGTGGAACATGATGATAATCAATAGATAGACAACATGGATCACTGGAAGCCTTCTTACCTCTTCCGCGAGGCGTGTTGTTCTTAATTTGTAGGAGAGAGAGAGAGAGAGAGAGAGAGAGAGAGAGAGAGCGTGTTGTTTTTAATTTGTAGGAGAGAGAGAGAGACAGAGAGAGAGAGAGAGAGAGAGAGAGAGAGAGAGAGAGAGAGCAGGCATTAGTGAGTGAGTGACTGAGTGAATGAGTGAGTGAGTGAGTGAGAGAGTGAGTTAGAGAGAGGGAGGAAAGAGAGGGCGAGAGAGTAGAAGCATACACCGATTTTGGAAGCAATATAGATAACAATGGGGGAACAGAAGGGGGAGGGGAGAGATATATAGATAGAGAGAGAGAGAGAGAGAGAGAGAGAGAGAGAGAGAGAGAGAGAGAGAGAGAGAGAGAGAGGGGTACAATCATACACATAATTGGGAAGCAATAGAGACAAAACTGGGAGAACAGATAGAGATATTAAAATAAGAAAACAAAAGACAAGAGGGGCAGTAGAAGAAGAAGAAGAAGAAGAAGAAGAAGAAGAAGAAGAAGAAGAAGAAGAAGAAGAAGAAGAAGAAGAAGAAGAAGAAGAAGTCGTTGTAACTACTTCTCAGAACATCGTGCTATGTATACACACATGTAAGCTTTCCAGTGAACTATCACTAACACGATGGGTCAAAGTTTAACTGAAGTCATGGGTAAACCACTATAGGGTCCTAAGACCCGCTGCAGGTATTGAAGACGAAAAAACAGTGGTGCAATATGGCATTACAATACGGACAGTAGCGAAAACGTGCACTCATCTAGGGTTGACAGACGTCCGGCAAAGAGAGGACATGTCCTCCCTTTTAAGCCTAATGTCCTCAGTCCGGCAGGCAAAGCTAAAAACCTTTAAAATGTCCGGCTTTTTAAATATTTTATGTTATCATATTTTATGTATTGTTGTTACAACTTACTATGTATCGACACTCTACCGTGTGTTTACATTCTTTATTAAAACCCATTGCTTAATAATAATTATTTAATTTTCCTATTTATACCAAATGTGAAACACCAATTATTTGTATAATTTGAATCTATCTGTTGCTCTATTCGGCAACACTAACAATGCTGTAATCTCTATAGTCAAAATGTTAATGTTATTTCCGGTTCCGGTAGCAGAGACGCCACTTAAAATTTTAATTTGGAATTGTTGCCGTCTATGTTTATGGAAATGGCTTCTACAAAGAAAAAATGCAAATTCTCGAACACTATGAAAAATAAGTTTCCATGCTTCATTGAAGGACGCAACGAGAATAGGCAAAGTGTACGATTTGCGATAGTTACTTGTCCGTTGCCAACAAAGGAACTACTGACTTGGAGCGCCATGTTGACAGTGAGAGACATAGAAACCTAATCAAAGTGTCCGCGTCATCTAGCACATTGACGTCTTTTTTTTCAGCCTAAGTACTCAAATGTGTTGCTGAAAGCGCATGCGGCTGAAGAAACTTTGTCATTTCATACAGTTTGCCATCATCAGTCTTACAACTCGACGACCTGCACAGCTGGTTTGATGCGCACATTATTTGAAGATTCAGAAATTGCTAAAACTATTGCTTGTGCAAAAACAAAGACTGAAGCAATAATAAACCAGGTGATTGGCCGCCAACACTGTTGATGAATTGGATAAATCTTTAAGTGGTATTTCATGTTTCGGTCTTTCGACAGATGCTAGCAATCACGGTTCGCAGAAAATATTTCCGATCGTTGTTCAGTACTTTGACTGGAGAGCAGGTGGAATCCAAACTAAGATTCTCGAGTTAGACAACACACCAAATGAAACCTCAGAAACTATATCACAGTATATTTTAAGAACACTCTAAAGACATGATTTGTACTCCAAATGTGTTGCTTTTCCTGGTGACAATGCCAATGTGAATTTTGGAGGCATTAACAGAAGAGAAGACAAAAATGTGTTCTCCCATTTGAAGGAAGCCTTGAGCAAGCCATTAGTAGACGTTGGATGTTCTGCTCATGTTATGCACAACTGCATACAACACGGCGCAGATTTAATGCAGATTGACGTTGAATCTATTATCTTGAAGATGTTCAGTTACTTTTCTATATACACTGTCGGAACAGAAACTTTAAAGGATTTTTGTGACTATGTCACCATTAACTATCAGCAACAATTCTATCATCTAAAACTAGATGGCTCAGTTTGTTTCAAGCTGTTGAGAGACTGTTAAGGCTGTTTACTACTTTGAAAGAATATTTTCTTTCTGTAATCCAACCACCTGATATGATGAAAAATTTATTGGCAGCTATTCTAATAAAATTGTACTGATTGTGGGTTTAATCTGGAACGATTTAAATGAAACATTCAATATGTCCTCCTTTGTCCTCCTTTTTGTCTTATTATGTCTTCCTTTGTCCTCATTCTTTGTCTTATTATGTCCTCCTTTTGGTGACCACGTATCTGGCAACCCTATACTCATCACAACGTATAGTGAGTGACACGTGGAAGGACAGTGAAACATAGGGTGGACCAGACAGACAGACAGACAGACACACACATAACCCAAACTACGGTGTACCTCAGTGGTTCTCAACCTTTTTTGACCTATGCCTCCCTTTAGCATATGTTCAGAACGTCATTCCCCTCCCCTTTTCGAATTTCCTCCCTATAAATCCCCCCCCCCCACCATTACACAGTATACATAAAAATGGAAGCTAAATTTAATAACACATACTAGAACAAGTCTAGACATCTACATAAAACGTGATTTGCAGGTCTACTTACGTTATAAAACGAATTTCATTAGGGTGAGAAGTACAGAACCGTAAAATTTAGAGGGAAAAACAATATCAAGTAACTGGTTCTTGTAGTAATGTGATCTTGAAATAATCTTAATTCCCCCCCCCCCAACCCCCGGAAACCCTAATATTCCCCCCGGGCGGGGGGGGGGGAATTTCCCCACCGGTTGAGAACCACTGGTGTACCTAGACGGGTGTCGTATAGGTCAGAGAGTATTCTGGGAATTTTGGAGGCTAAAATAACAGAGCCAGTAAAATTAGTTGGTAATCGTCCCGGATTTTCCGCACTTAACGAGGTGGGACGCTATTTCAAAGATACGGAAGAACACTTTACTGGAGAGAGACTAGCAATTAGAGCGGAGACCGGAAACATACGGCGGATTGTTTTGTGTGTGAAGCCTGTGAGGTGACATACCGTTAACTAATTGCTGTGAACTGTTGCACTAACGTGATCCTCCTACTACTTGTGCTTATCTTCTTCTTCTCATCCTCCTTCGCTTTCTTTGTCTTCTTCCCATCCTCCCTGCCTTTCTTCTCTTTCTTCCCCTCTATAATTTTTCTCCCCTCCCTCCTCCTCCTCCTCCTTCTTCTTCTTCTTCTCATCCTCCTTCGCTTTCTTTGTCTTCTTCCCATCCTCCCTGCCTTTCTTCTCTTTCTTCCCCTCTATAATTTTTCTCCCCTCCCTCCTCCTCCTCCTCCTCCTTCTTCTTCTTCTTCTTCTTCTTCTTCTTCTTCTTCTTCTTCTTCTTCTTCTTCTTCTTCTTCTTCTTCTACTTCTTCTTCTTCCTCTTCTTCTCCTTCTTCTTCTTCCCGTCATCCATCTTCGCCTCCTCCTCTTTCAATTTCTCCTCCAGCTCATCCTCCTGTTTGTCATTCTTATTCCTCTGCCTCTTTATCTGTCCCCTTCCTCTTTACCTTCAGATCGTTTCAGTAACGCCGTGAAATGTTCTAATCATTTTAGAAGACCTTGGCATTTCTTCTTTACGTTTGTCTGCCTCGTTTATTTCCACTGTTCTTCTTTTTTTCTTACTTTTATTTCCTCAAACTCTTCATTCGTCTCATTATTTTATTTTCTATCCACTCGTTGGTCGAGCGTCGAAGTACATATATTACGACATGGAGGCTCTGATGTCATCTAGACTAGACATATTTGATCCCCGTGTTTGTCTATAATTTGTATATATTGTATATTGTGTTCTCCGATACTACGTCTTTCCTTTACTTTCATGAGAGGTCATAAATACCAGTGAATCTATTTCTCATACCATTTTAAATTCATCCAGGGCTGAACTATTGTGACAATAAATTATTGTCCCTCTTCGCCCCTTCTCTACTTATGATACAGACATCATCATCATGTATCAGGGCCTAGCCATAACGTCGCTCTCATCACGGCCCGGTGAACAGACTCTCGATCCTTCTCCAGTTCCCCTACCCCGAGCCGTGTCATGTCCATGGTGTCCTCAATGTCCTGCGCCTGTTGTCGTGTTGGTTCACCTCTGTTTCCTCTTCCAGGAACCATTCCTTCAAAGGCTGTTCTTTCCAGAACATTTTGGTGTTTAATAACCCTACACAGACGCCATAAACAAAACATTGCGCTATTTCTTACCTGGCATATTTCGCTGCATCTCGTCAGGTGCATACTGCAGAGTTATATACCATCTGAAGTTAGTTAGTAAGTTGCAAGTTAATTAGTAAGTTGCAAGTTAGTTAGTAAGTTGCAAGTTAATTAGTAAGTTGCAAGTTAGTTAGTAAGTTGCAAGTTAATTAGTAAGTTGCAAGTTAGTTAGTAAGTTGCAAGTTAGTTAGTAAGTTGCAAGTTAGTTAGTAAGTTGCAAGTTAATTAGTAAGTTGCAAATCCTTTACAGTACGTAGTAGTCAACCCCATTATTTTTTGGCTGGTCGTGATGTTTGGGTAAGTTTACGTTCAGCAGTTTGACACTACTTTCTGAACGATCGGCACTCATACCATTTCATTAAAAAAAAACCAACGTAAGGCAGTCTGCTGCCAAATCGTCCACAGCTGTGTTTCGAAAGCGGTTTGCTGGATTACGAACTGCGTCCGCAACGCCTTGGCCACGGGACAATATGAAGTGGACAGACAAATGATACGTTGGCTGAAGTACACAGTCGTTGATATTGTTGTTGGAAGGTCTAGAACGTTAACCCCACGGAAGTCTATCACGTAACAGGAAGTCCTTCTGTTTGCATATTTTGTTCATGGCGTCTGTATAAGGACTCTCCTTGAATATCAAGAAAATAGTAACAATGGTGATATCAAAGAAAATGGGGATACCAAAATGTGACATAGAAATAGAAGGGGAAATTCTCAACCAAGTGGATAATTTTAAATACCTAGGGGCACTTATAACATCAGATGGAAGATGTACAACAGAGATTAAGAGCAGAATAGGGCAGGCAAAAGCCGCATTTAAGAAAATGAAGAGTATCTTATGCAATAAGTCGCATTCAATGAATGTAACCACTTGTATACAAAATTCAAGATTGGTGACTCAGCCATGTGCACATGTGGTTTGGCGTCGCAGACAGCAGAGCACATACTCCAGGATTGCCCAAACTACAACATATCCAGGCGAACCTTCTGGCCTAGAGAGACAACAGTGGAAGATAAACTCTATGGACCGTTGAATGAACTAAAAAAGACTGTTAGATTCATAGAAGAGACAACATTGCAGTTATAAACATAGTTCAGGCGAACGAAAGAAGAAGAAGAAGAATGAATGTAAGAAAGAGAGTGCTAAAATGCTATATAGAACCAGTTTTGCTGTATGGCAGCGAATCTTGGAATGTAAATGAACAAATTAGGAAGAACTTACAGAGATGTGGTTTTTAAGACGAATGTTGCGAATTCCTTGGACTGCCAGAGTAAATAACAACGATTGCCTGAAAGAGGCTAATGAAATTAGAACACTGTTTACAACAATAAGAAAGAGACAAACAGCTTTCTTTGATCATGTGATGAGAAGAGAGGCATCGGAGAACATTGTGACAACTGGAAAGATCGAGGGGAAGAGAGGCAGAGGCAGACCAAGAGAAATGATGCTGGACAGATTGAGACGGTGGCATGGAGGAATATCATCAGCAGAGTTGATCCAGAACACCAAAGACCGAAATCTGTGGAGAGCCATGAACGCCTACGCCAACCGGCACGGCGCTTGATGATGATGATGAAGGGAATACATTGTTTTGAGTTTAATAAGTGTTAATCATTTCAGTTTCCGAGACAAGATATTGCTTGCGAGCCAGTTTTCTTCCATGCTCAGATCTTGTAGAAGATATAATGGTTACCTTCTCCGTGGTTCACGGTGTACTCATAATGTTTCTGTAACCTTTACGTTCAAAGGCCCCAATATTTTTCTTTAGTTATTGCGAAATGGTCCATGACTGGTATAAGCATGTTGACACAGGAATGGTGCATGTTGTCACAAAAATTAACATTAACTTGTTTGTGGGTTTTGCGCCAGGGCTTCTTAATAATGTTTACTTCTGCATTGCTAGGGTCATGCTACGTCTGCTGTCCTGTAAACACTGCTCATTGTTGCTGAGTATGAATCCATGACATTTAAAGTTTCGGACATTTAAAACTTGTCATTGCTGATCGTGGTTTTTGTTTGAAATGTAGCTTTATTTGTGGTTATTACTACTTTTGTTTTAAATAGTCGAGTAAACTGTATTCATCTTCACTGTGTCTTTTGACAGAGATTGTTTTAGATATATTAAGTACTTGTCAACATTGATACAAAAGCACAAACACAGAGAGAGAGAGAGAGAGAGAGAGAGAGAGAGAGAGAGAGAGAGAGAGAGAGAGAGAGAGAGAGAGAGAGAGAGAATAGAGAGAGAGAGAGAGAGAGAGAGAGAGAGAGAGAGAGAGAGAGAGAGACACATACACACTAATGCTAATATATGAGGAAAGTCATTGAGTAACAGAAATTGTATTATATAGTGCCCGGAAGAGTATGAACAACGGGAAATCATCTGATTTCAGGGCACAAACTGATTCTTAAAAATACCAAATTTAGGATGGTGAGGTTTGAACAGTGCGTAATAGCGATTACAAAATGGCTGCTCTACTATCGACTTGCACCGTGGAAGAAAAACGAGGCGTTATTCGTGTGTGCGTTGGGGGGGGGGGGGGGCAAAGGATGTTAGACGTTGTGAAATCTACAAAAGATTGATGGTTTAGTATGGAACCAATTGTTTGAGTTAGGGGAGAGTGTACAAATGGGTAGAAAGTTTTCAAAATGGAAGACAAAACGTCACTGAAAACAAAAATTCAAGATGCAGGAATTTGCTGGGAAAGTCATGATGACCATCGTTTGGGATATCAAGGGACTATATTAGTGCGTTTCTAGAATATTTGTGACACCGTGACTAATGCTCCATATAGTGACATGCTAATGAATACACTGAAGTCCTCGATAAGATGGAAACGCCTGGAACTTCTCTCACAAGGAGTATTATTGCTGCACGTCAACGCCCGCCCTCATACGCTGCGCATACAAAGGAAAAACCGCTAACTTTCAAATTTAAGGTCATACATAGATAAGTATAACCATACATAGAGACATACAAGGACACGTATAACCATACATAGAGACACACGTGGACAAATATAATTATACACAGAGACACACATAGACACATTTAACCATACACAAACACATACATAGACATAAACAAAATACCTACATTAACACAGACAGACAGACAAATAGACAATAAGCAGTATTCGCAGTACCTACATTGACACACGTTTAAAAACAGTAAACATACATATGCAATAACTACACTGACATACATTCAAACATACAAACATACATCAACATAATACCAATAAACCGTATATGATGAACGTTTATTCACAAACACAAATACATTTAAAGTGCATATGTAAAGCCAACACACACACACACACACACACACACACACACACACACACACACTACACTAATATATACATACATATATATATATATATATGTAATATATGTATACACATATACGTATGTATATATATTTACATATATATATATATATATATATATATATATATATATATATATATATATATATATACACACACACACACACACATAAATAAACACGGTGAACATTATATGTAGTATACACACACATTCAGACACATTCGGATACAGTCATGCATGCAAAGAAAGAAAAACACACACACACACACACACACGCACGCACGCACGCACGCACACACACACACAATATCAACGAACATTATATGCAGTATCTAAACATACACACACAAACACACACGCTCAAACACAATCATACATACAAAGACACACACACACACACACACACACACACACACACACACACACACACACACACACACACACACACACACACACACACGCTCTCTCTCATACTTAAAATCGCTTCCTACGAAACATTGAGAATGTGAAATGATTCGTGAAACAATCCACACAAGTGCTGGACCCGCGCCTCCACACAACGGCAGGCCACAGAAAGCCGCTGGGTAAATAATGAAACCCCGAGAAAAGGGTGTCCCCATGTTTGCCTGCTCTCTCCTCCAACAGCGATTCTCAATTGGCGGAGAACATCTGAGAAACTATGTTGCCCCTGGCAAGATGGGCCCAGTCTTTGATCTCGATTGCCAATTCCAGAAGGTAGAAGGACAGACGCAGACATCCTGTGGTAGAACTGATGAGCACTGACAGAGACGTGTCAGTCGTAAAATTTGCACGCCGTTTACTAATTATGGCACGTGCACAATAAATGAAATTAATGAGAAAGACCAAAAACGCGCGCGCGCGCGCGCGTGTGTGTGTGTGTGTGTGTGTGTGTGAGAGAGAGAGAGAGAGAGAGAGAGACAGAGAGAGAGAGAGAGAGTGCGTGTGTTTGTGTGTTGGAAACAACAAGCTGCCATAAAGATTTATAATGAAGTAGGTCAATATCAGTCTATTAAGACAGGTGTGCGACAAGGATGTGTAATGTCTCAATATCTTTTTCCCTATTCAGTGACAATATTTTTAGAAATTTAGAACATATGAGAGGAATGGCCACAGGGGGGTGTAAGATCAATAACGTTAGATATGCGGCAAGATTGACTGCAGACAAGGAGCAGGATCTGCAACAGTTTGTAGATGCGGTTGTTGCACACAGTGAACAACTAGGGTTAGAATTAAGTTGTAGGAAGACATAGATTATGGTTGTCACTAGGCAGAAAGAAAGATCACAATGTAATTAATATACAGATAAATGAGAATATCCTTAAACAAGTGAATCGGTACAGCTATCTCGAACAGTCAGTCATAACATCTGAATGGGAGAAGCCTTGAAGAGATTAGAACAAGAATCGTCATGGCGAAAGTAGCCTTTAGCCAGATGGAAAACATACTGACCAATAAAAAGATGTCAGTTGCAACGAGAAAAAAAGTGTTGAAATGCTACATAGAACATGTACTTTTGTATGGATGTGAAGAGTGGACAATAAGAATACAAGCTAAAATAAATATATAATGGCTGTCGAAATGTGGTTTCTGAGGAAAATGCAAAGAATACCAAAGACAGACAGAGAAACTAATTGCCATGTCCTACAAGAAACAAATGAAAACCGTTAAATGATTGGAGAAATTAGACTTAGACAGTCACAACTTTTTGGAAAGGTTATGAGAAGAAATAAATTGGATAACTTAGTGACAACTGGCAAGAATGAGGGGGAAAGAAGAAGGGGGAAGGCAGAGAAGTAAATACCTGGATGGCTTGGCCACGTGGTATGGTCGAGATAAGAACACTGAGCTGATCCACGACTCTGGTGATCGTGTTAGATGGCGAAACATGACCACCCACGCTTATCGGCATGGCACATGATGAAGTTGATGACACAATACATCTAGCTTTGAGGCTTCCATACGCAATTTCTTCGGAAATTAGTGGCTTCACATTCCATTAATAGAAATGTTTTTTTTTCTTTTCTTGTGTTCGCATATACTTTTACAGGACATTCCTGTCAACATCAGCATCTTTCAGCTGATTGTTGATCTCTTGGCAAGATTACGCTCAGTAGTTTGCCATTACTTTCTGAGCGACCGGCTCACATACATTGTAGGTTACCGACGCGGAGAGAGCCGCTACCGATTCTCGCGCACGTCACGTACTCACGAGGGTATACGGGATTACGAAGAGGAGGCCGGCAATAAAATGTACACCCTGTAAATTTGCCATTCTAGGTGCTTTTTCTTATTACCAGGGGAGTCACAATATACGGCCTACTCTATTGCGATATCCAACAGCCAAGCGGTGACTTACATGCGTAGATTTTACATGGCTTCAATAAGGGTGATGGCGAAAGTATATATCAAGCTTTAGATATCCTAGAATGGACATTTAGCTTAGGGTATAGTTGCCCTAGCATGAACATTTAGCGTCGGGGCATATCTTTCCTAGCATGAACATTTAGCGTCGGGGCATATCTTTCCTAGCATGAACATTTATCTTAAAGGCATAGTTGTCCAAACATGGATATTTAGCTTAGAGACTGAGCTGAGTACCCGTGTACACTTTGGAAACGTTAACAATTCCTCGGCAATTCAACACGAAAAGAGTAGGTCTATGGACGGCTCATTTTTCAAATTTCAAACTATGAAAACCTCCTCAGAAAATAAAAGTTATAGCACGTATGGTTTGGTATACACATATTTAGATCATCGCAGGTGCCGCTAGGAAGTTCGTGCACTGTGCTTACCTTCTCTCTGTGTGATCTATAGAAGGCGAAAGGGCACTCATGGTGATACATGTGTGCCATAAAAGAGATCCTTTACACAGCAAACAAACATGTCAGGTGTGAAGGGCTGAGGAAGCATAAACACTTAGCTGGACCCAACACCAAAGAATGGCTGACAGCGCCGGCTGTTTACATTTCAAAACATGTTTTAATTTCCGTTTTCCTCAGGAATGCTAAGCTGGCCAAAAATGCACGCTAAAGTCGGATGTGTTGGCCTAAGGGTTTCGGCCCAATGGTGCCTAACCAGACACATTGCAATTACATCTGGAGAAAAAAAAAACACCCCGGAAGAACGCAGAAAAAGAATATTCCCATTTTCTCTCTGAGCATTGCGTTGGAGTCTGTTGACAGCACAAATGTAAAAGTAAAAGGGCCCTTTAACACCTTTTGTTGGCAGCAACAAGGCGAAAATAAAGGACCCCTTGACACGCCATAAGGTGAGCTGGGTATATAGTGCTAGACCCATATTTTGATAGACCAATCGGCACAGGATTGGCCATGTTGTCCAGTATAACTACATTCCCTGCTACTCATTTTAGGCTGGGTCGACACGGGAGCCTGGGTTAATTTTAAAATCCTCCTCAATGCGGGTTCGAACCCATAAACTGCCGGGCCGGCAGGCTAGCGTCTAGCCACCGCGCCACAGCGGCGACATTGAAATACCTAAACCGCGCAGATGTACCTAGGAACAACCAAAGCTAGCTCGCGTGGACTATGACGAGTCATGGCCTGGCGAGTCATGGCCTGGTTACATCCCAGAATGCCTCGCATTTCGTGGAGTGTGTGTGTGTGTGTGGGGGGGGGGGGGGGATACAAGCATAGGAGGCGAACTCTGAGAAGCTGGGGATGAAAAGAAGACCAGTGGAATAAATAACAAAGACAAATAAATCTTGTGATCAGGCTTATGAACACAATTCATTCCCGAGGTCAAACAGTCAGAAACCTGTTGGTTCAGTCGTCTGGTCAAGCCTCTTCACAGACATTGACGAATTGGGTACAGAAAGAGCCCTTTTACAAGGCGTAAGTTTGCCAAGAGACAAAGTTACTAGAAGGACAGTAACATTTAAAACATATTTCTAATGTTGAAGGGGACCGACTTGACCAGAAGCCCACTTGACCAGAAGCCCGCTTCACCAGAAGCCCACATGGCAACCAACGCAAACGAGAAGAAGCAAGGGCAGGGCTGATATAATCAGTGCAGCAGGAACATATTTGGATGGTACTGACAAGATACTGGCTCTAGCCTGCTCAACCACGTTAATGACGCCTTCGGGAAAGCGAGAAGATACCATAATCACCTTGCTATGGGAACAGTGAGCAGAAACATTTTGCGATGGCTGCTGCATCGGAGGGCTGAGCACACATGGAAATGCCCAATGTTCCATGAAGACGTTAGACGTGACATAATATAGCCTACTTGCCTTCAGACAAGCTGACACCCTGGTGAGTCCACTTATGTTCACAAGAGAATCAACCGCAGTTCACAGTCTGTTCACAAGAGTTCACCATTGTTCACAGTCTGTTCACAAGAGAATCACCACAGTTCACAGTCTGTTCACAAGAGAGTCCACCACAGTTCACAGTCTGTTCACAAGAGTCCACCACTGTTCACAGCCTGTTCACAAGAGAGACCACCGCTGCTCACAGTCTGTTCACAAGCTAGTCCACCTCTGTTCACAGTCTCCTACCCTCAGCAGCTTTCTTCACCTCAGCCTAAGTTTGAGCTTCAACGTCCTTGCATGCAAGTGCCATGTTGTTGTTTCCTAGGAAGTGCTATTTATTGATCTTCCCCTGCATCTTGCTCTCCGATGTTTTCATTAGTTAGTTTTGAATATCTTACAAACGAAACAAAAATAATAATAATAAATTGGGCAAACAACAGCCTGGTAGAGTTCACCAGTCAGAGAGAGAGAGAGAGAGAGAGAGAGAGAGAGAGAGAGAGAGAGAGAGAGAGAGAGAGAGAGAGAGAGAGAGAGAGAGAGAGAGAGAGAGAGAGGGCGGGGGAGGGGGAGAATGTGATCGAGATCCATAATAGCCAATATTCACTTTGAAGACGGCACGTGATGTGTTGATTTGTAGCAAACGCTAGCTTAAAACATGCCACACAAACATACAGGTGATACACATATAGTGACATATGTGAGCGAAATAGTTTAATCTGCTGTAAAGCTGAGGACATGTAAATAATGGGAACACGAAGTACAGTATATGAGATTTACACGATTACACTTAGAATAAAACAGGATGTTGCGGCGACGAGCCTTCACCGACAAACAACAGCAATGGAGAAGTGGAAATTATACAACAGTAAATACATTAACACATAATATAATAATAGGCAATCGTGTGCTCGTTATGCCTCATTGTAATTTAAAGTAGTTACTGTGGTGTTATTTCGGTGTTTTTGTAGTGTGGTGTTATTTCTGTGTTTTAGTATGTGGTGTTTTCTTGTTCTTGTTCCTATTGAAGACTTATCACCCTAAATTCGTCTTGTTTTTTAAATTGTAATTTTCTATTTTAAAAAATTCCTACGCGGCCGTGCGTTTTCGCTTAAGTTTTCTTTACGCTGATGGCGAGCTTGAGTTTATCATACCCTAGACCAGTGGTTCTCAACCGGTGGGGAATTCCCCCCTAGGGGGAAATTTTAGGGTTTCCAGGGAAAAATGGGGGGGGGGGGGGGGGGGATTAAGATTATTTGAAGATCGCGTTAATACAAGAACCGATTACTGGATATCGTTTTTTCCTCCATACTTTACGTACTTCTCGCCCTTCTGAAATTCGCATTATAACGTAAGTAGATCCGCATATCACGTGTTATGTAGACATCTAGATTTGTTCTAGTGTGTGTTATTAAATTTAGCTTCCATTTTTTACGTAAACTGTGTAGGGGCGGGGGGGGGGGGGTGTTATAGGGAGAAAATACGAAAGGGGGGGGGGATGACATTCTGAACATACGATGAAGGGGTGCATGGGCCAAAAAAGGTTAAGAACCACTGCCCTAGACCATAAGCAACTGGACTTCCACTTTCAGAAAGCAATGGAAAATACTAGACATAAAATCGCATACTAAATCAACATAGGATTGGGGTTGATTGCAACGTCCTGCAAAGGAATCTAACGTGTAATATTGTAAATCTTCCCTCCCAGCAATTCCTGTTTTCCAATGATTTACGCACATAGTGACGCACCAACAGAAATAAGTTAACAAAC
>JACEFZ010006490.1:27500-130636 GCA_014155875.1 Cepaea nemoralis | reverse complement strand
CCCCCAAATCTTTTCCTGTTTTACTCGGGAAACCCCCTTATAAAAACGTCAAAGGCAAAAGTGGCTGCATTTGACCAGGTATCTTTTCCTGGCCTGTAGCTCCTTCCTTCACCAGCTGACATTGCCCATGTCCCTTCTGCCCAGTAGGTTTTATATAAGTGGCGTACCCAGGGCAATGGTATTTGTCTGTGTTTAGCGCCTGGAGCATGATGACATCAAAATCATATATTAGCCGCTCCAATACAGGACCTCTCTGCCTGGCACTACGACAGTTCCAGTATCCCACTCTTACATGGTTGAAACCTAGTCTCTCCACTTTTCGTCTTGTTCTCCTGGTGCCTGCCCATCTATTTATATGCCTTCTTCTCACACCATTTCCTCGTCTTCTCCTCCTTACTCTTATAACAGAGTATCCTGTTATGAGGTTGTAGGGCATGGAGGGCTAGATGGTGCGCAATATAAAGATGTAATAGGGAACAATGCACGCGTGAGCACCGTAGTTAGAGGTAGCTATGGGGGGTCGTGGAATGACAACAAAGCTAGTTACGGCAGAGAGAAGTTTGACCACCAGCCGGCTAGGTCGTGACAGTTGGTTTTCCATCCAGAATGGGTTTAATTGAGCGAAGCAGTTCTTTTGTAAACCTTTGGCAGTCCAATGTCTTGTAAGTGCCTTCTTTTGTATGAAGAATGAACAACCAATAAAGCAGGAAACTTGAAATTTGGATGTCGCCGGCCTTTGTCATCGTTTCCAGAGAATGTCAACATTGAAACATGCTCTGTATGTACGTCACGGTTTACTTTAGCTCCCCTACACTGCAAAACTCTCTCTTCGCTAGCCTCTGAAGGATGTATCAAGCGCAGAGCACGTGCTCCGTAGCTCCGGCGACGATTCCCGTATTTAGTTGATTTCATATGCAAAGTTTGGATATTGCAAGAAATAATCGGCCCCCCTAGTAGAGCCTGCCTGCTAGGGAAGGGGCAGGGGATGGCGCTCAGGAGTCCATACGCCTGGCGCCGCCCCGCCCGCATACCAGACGTTCCACGTTCAAGACCAGCTCATCCGTGGCCATTCAGTCCTCGGCACTTCGGTCCACCTTAAACTTGGGGGTTTATAATCAGAGTTTTCCATCTCCTAGATTGGCTGCTGTAATAGCTAAAGGGCTCAATCAACACGGAGACAAGAGGTTTCAGCGCCTCATTTATGGCAAACACCATAGATACATGTGTACGGGAAACAAAACCAATGTCATACACTATCCATCAAATAGTACATACTACATCAGTGGTTCTCAACCTTTTTTGGCCCATGTGCCCCTCCACCATATTTTCAGAACGTCATTACCCTCTTTCGTATTTCCTACCTAAAAATTTGGCCCGTGCCCCCCTTCACCATATTTTCAGAACGTCATTCCCCCCCCCCCCCCCTTTCGTATTTCCTACCTAAAAATTCCCCCCTCCCGCCCCTACACAGTATACGTAATAATGGAAGCACATACTAAAACAAGTCTAGAAGTCCACATAAAACGTGATTTGTGGGTCTCCATCCATCCATCATGTGCCATGCCGGTAAGCGTGGGCGGTCATGTTCTGCCATCTCACGCGATCACCAGAGTCGTGTCTCGACCATGCCACAAGGCCAAGCCATCCAGGTACTTGCTTCTAGGTCTTCCCCTTGGTCTGTTCCCTTCGATCTTACCAGTTGTCACCAAGTTCTCCAATCCATTTCTTCTCATAACATGCCCAAAAAATTTTGACTGTCTACGTCTAATTTCTCTAATCAATTTACGATCTTCATTTGTTTCTTGAAGGACTTGTTCATTGGTCTTTCTGGCTGTCCATGGTATTCTTTGCATTTTCCTCAGAAACCACATCTCCACAGCCATCAGATGTTTTTCAGCCTGACTGCTCATTGTCCACGCTTCACATCCATATAAAAGTACAGGTTCTATGTAGCATCTCAACACTCTTTTTCTCGTTTCAATTGACATCTTTTTATTGGTCAGTATGTTTTTCATCTTGCTAAAGGCTACCTTTGCCATGGCGATTCTTGTTCTAATCTCTTCAAGGCATCTCCCATCAGATGTTATTACTGTTCCGAGATAATTGTACCTATTCACTTGTTGAAGAATATTCCCATTTACTTGTATATTACATTGTGGTATTTCGTTCTTCCTAGTGACAACCATAATCTGTGTCTTTTTACAATTTAATTCTAACCCTAGTTGTTCACTGTGTGTAACAATCGCATCTACTAAATTTTGCAGGTCCTGTTCATTATCTGCAATCAAGACTGTATCATCTGCATATCTAATGTTATTGATGCATCGTCCCCCAATGTTGATTCCTTCCATATCTTCAATATTTCTGAAAATACTTTCACTGTACAGGGAAAACAGATCTGGAGACATTACACATCCCTGTCTCACACCTCTCTTAATAGGCTGATATTGGCTTACTTCATTATCAACTCTTATGGCAGCTTGTTGTTTCCAATATATGTTTTTTACAAGTCTGAGATCTTTTCCATCAATTTGTAGATCTTCAAGCATCCTTATCATGCTGACATGTCTCACTTTATCAAAAGCCTTTGTGTAGTCAATAAAGCAAAGGTGTAGGTCTTTGTTTACTTCTATAGAACGTTCGATTATGGTTCTCAGTATATACACAGCATTTACTGTACCCTTGCCTTCTACAAACCCACATTGTTCTTCTCCTATTTCAGGTTGTATTTTCCTCCTAACTCTTTGCATGATAATTCTTAGCAAAATCTTCGTGATGTGACTCATTATACTAATTGTTCGATGTTGATCACATTCCAAGGCTCCTGATTTCTTTGGGATTGCAATAAATACAGAATTACATAACTCTTGAGGTATATTTCCAGTATCATATATTGTATTAAGCAGACTGGTAACTTTATCTATTCCATATTCTTCTAAAGCATAAATCATTTCTGTTGTGACGCTGTCTGAACCCGGGGGTCTTGCCAGATTTCATATGGTTAAGCGCATTCTGAATCTCCATCTTCAGAATTTCTGGTCCTTCATTATTATTTTGAACATCATACTGTTCGTCTCTGTTATCGTCATAAAGGTTTTTCACGTAATCTGACCATTCATGTAAGATTTGATCTTTTTCTATTATGACTCTTCCATCTTTTGTCTTTAGGCAGCCTGCTGATGTACGTGTTCTTTGATTAGTAAGCTCCTGAATTCTTTTGTGCATTAGTTTCGCATTGTTACTGTTGTGTTGTTTTTCAATTTCTCTGCAATTTTTCTCAAGCCATGTTTCTTTTGCCTCCTTACATAAGGTTCTCACTTTTCTGTGAATTTCTTTATATTTGGCAGGATTATTTTTGTTCTGTCTTCTTTTTTCCATTAGTTGTAAAATTTCTTCAGTCATCCATGTCTTACGGCCCACTTTCTTTACTTTTGGAATAGTTTTTTCTGCTGCACAACTGATTGAATTCTTCATCATTTCCCATTGATCATCTACATCTTGAAATAGGATCTCTAGATCAGACAATATATCAAATTTGTTCTTTACTTCTATGTTAAAATTATCTTGTATTTCTTTGTCAGTCTTCAATTTGCACAAGTCATATTTAGGGTTTCCTGCTGTATATTTGACTTTCTTTAACTTTACCCTCAATGTGCCTGTAATTAATCTGTGATCACTGTAACAGTCTGCATTTGGAACTGTTTTTACGACTGTTAACGCATTTCGAAACCTTTTGCTAATCAGGATGTAATATATCTGGTTTTTAATCTTGCTGTCTGGACTCCTCCATGTCCATAATCTTCTAGGATGCTGTTTAAACCAGGTGTTTCCTACAATCATTTCTTGTTCTATTGCCCATTCTACAAGTCTGTATCCTCTTTCATTTCTCTCTCCCAAACCATGGTTGCCTACACTGCATCCACCGCCTTGCTGTCCTATTTTTGCATTGAAATGTGGGTCTACTTACTTTATAAAATGAATTTTAGAAGGGTGAGACGTACAGATCTGTAAAGTATGAAGGGAAAAACAAGATCAAGTAATCGGTTCTTGTATTAACACGACCTTGAAATAATCTTCATTCCTCCTCTCCACCCCCCCCCCCCCATGGAAACCCCAAAATTCCCCCCTGTGGGGGGGGGGGGGAATTCCCCACCAGTTGAGAACCACTGTACTACATAGTTAAAGTTACTACACAATATCAAAAGGTACAAAATACATAGTTAAAGTCACATAGTTAAAGGTTGTCCTCAAACATGGTCAGTCTACAGCCATTGTACAGAGTGCTGGTGTCCAAGGAGTGACCAAATATCACGTGGTGTCCATCAATGTTGATATAATGAAAATTTGATTCTTTATTACTTTATTTACGACCGCACATCCCAGGAGTATGTTTACGCCGATATAGCTGTTATTACACAAGTACAGGCCGAAGCTAGTTATTATTATGCATATATTTCTGAAGCAACACATGTTGCCACAATGTTTCCACACTGAAAACTAACTGTAAAATACGTGTCTGCGGTACATTAATATTCGTAGATAATATCGAAATGGTGAATCTAACCTCGTTGGCGCTGGATATGACACATATTGAGAAGGCCTGATAATATTGTAACTAGAAAGTCCTTGACCTATAACCAACAGGTGCAACAAAATAGCGCTTTTTTTTTAAATTTTTATAAAAACACCACGAGGATGAGAATTTATCCTCTTCTTCGTTGGTGTCTCTTTTTCGAGGGGAGGGCGTCACGACTAGATATGCGCTTCAAAGGCCAGTGTGTCCCATGGAGGAGAGAATTACAGGCAGAGATAAATAATATGGGAAGGACATAAGGGGAGCTGAATGAGATAGATAGGTTATGACGGCTTGGCGTGGGTTCGGTGAAGGACAAAGCCCCAGCAGAGATAAAGAACAAACAAGAGTCTAGACTAGTCACACACCTATGTCTCATATCATTCATTATCTGCAACATGTGCCATTATGATAAGCGTAGGCGACCATAGTTCGCTATCTAACACCATCACCAGTCTCGGGGCAGGTCTGTGTTGTGGCCTGTGGCCAAGCCATCCAGGGTTTTGTTTAGTCGTCATTTTCCATACTGGACTAGGCTGCTCCGATGGAGCGATGGAGCATCCATATACGTCGTTTATCGAAAATTGTGATATTTATGGAATGATGATGTACAGGGTGTATTTTTAATGACTGTGCAGTGTTTGACAATATTGTACGTCCAAGTTGTCTATTTACCTATTATGTTACATGAACTTTACAGAGGGTGAATACAAAACTTGGACCGGCAATATTTTCAAACACTGCATAGTCGTTAAAACTACACCCTGTTCTTGGGATGTTAGTTAGTTAGTTAGTTAGTTAGTCGACAGATCATCCTCGTTGCACATCGAACCATTCAGTCCATAAGTGCTCGGATCCCCTCCTCAGCAAATCCCGCAGCGTGTAGCGGCTAACGACGCCAGTTCTGTGTTGGTTTATCAATCTTCTTTGACTTCCTGCGTAGTGTTCTTGTTTGGCCACCCCTCTTTTAATTTGCTGCTCCCGCAGTCTGGCCATTGTTGTAGATTCACAGTCATCACTTGGTTCTCGCAAAAGTCTCACTTCTCGTAGAGCATTCAGAATGTCAGCCTGGTCCATGGCGCGTCCGCCCTCCACAGTAGCCTCACCTGCGAGCTTGTCAGCCCGCTCATTTCCTTGTACTCCCGCATGACCTGGCACGAAGATGAAACTAATCTTTGCCAGCCGAGACCGCTTCAGAGGCAGCAACCATTCTCTTCGGATCGACCCCTCCTCTATCCTCTTGATCATGTTCATTGAGTCGCTAAGGAAACAAGCCCTAGTGAATGTCTGTGTCTCGAGCCATGTTATTGCTTTACTTACTGCCATGACTTCCATGGTCAGGCTACTTGTGGTTTCAGTGAAAGCACCAGAGTCCTCCTTCACAATTCTCCCTCCGGCCCGAGCTGTAAAGGCCCATGAGCTTCTCACATGTCGGACGACCGACCCATCTGTGTAGATGACCGCGTCACCGTCTAGCGAATTCTCGAAAATCAACGCTTGTACTTCAGCCTCAACAGCAGCCGGATTTTCTTGTCTGCATTTTCTATCTAGTTGGATGCAAACTGAAAAGGATGTGCAGAAGTCTGTTGGCACTTGCACCCACTCCTCGCCAGGTTCTAAGTCCTCAAGTGAACACACCTGTTGAAGAATGTCTTCGGCTTGACCCATCCACGACCGTCCTCTTTTTAACCTGCTGCCCTTCACCTTCCTAATTTCACTATGCAGTGGATGTTGTGTGTTTGCGTTAATTCTGAGGTAGGCGCGTGCCCTGCAAACTTGTATTCTCTCTTCAATGGTTGGAAAATCAAGAAGGTAGCGCATCGCCCTGCATGCTGTATCTCTTGTACATCCAAGAATAATGCGCATAGCTTCATTCTGTATCCTTTCCATCCTTTCTATCTGCTTATGGCTGAGAGTCAGGATTGCCATTGCATACTCCAAAACAGACATGACCAGCCCCTCGTACAGAAGACATAGATGGCGCTGCTCACAGTTTGCTGCCGCCATCACCCGCATCGCTGCCAAACCCCGCTTGGCCTTTGTTATCACCTGGTCTATGTGCACATTATAAGCAAGGCTTCGATCAAACCGTATCCCCAGGTAATTCATTGCCTGCGTTCTTTCCACCGTCTCTGAACACAGCATTACAGTTGGTGTTGGATTGTTGACAATATGATTATTCAACGAGAACCAAGTCACTGTTGCCTTTGTTGGGTTGACCATTGCCCCAGCTTCATCACACCAAGTACTTATGCGATTGAGTTCGGTTTGTAGTTCCACAGCAACCTCCTCTCTATCCTTACCCTGACGATACACTAAAACATCATCGGCATACGACAATGTCCTGCCAGGTCCAGTGATCTGCTCACTGGTGATTCTCACTGTGTAGGCGTTGAACAGTACCGGAGATAATGGTGATCCCTGTGGTAGGCCAGGATATATTGTTGTTGGTTCCGAAGTCCAACTGCCACATCTAAAAACTACTTTCCGTTGGTAGAGGGCTGCAGCGATCCAACTAAGGAGGAATGGACTTACGTTTAGTTCAAGAAGCTGAAACATTAAAAAATCCAGTGGTACTCTGTTGTATGCGTCCTCAAGATCAATCGCTGCAGCAACGGTTTCAGTGCCTGAGTGGAAACCTTCATAGACATCATGGGCAAAGACTGCTGCATTGGTCCAGGTTTCTCTTTTTGGACGGTACCCACCCAGGGTAGGTGGGAAAACACCTTGCCTCTCTAGTTGGCTTGATATTTTCCTGGCAATTACCTTCTCCAGCAGCTTGCCTATTGTATTCTGCATGGTTATAATTCGATATCCCTGAATTTTTTTGTGGTCTTTGTCAGGCTTCGGCAAGGGAATCAGATAGCTGTGTAACCATTCCTCCTTGATGCTAGCACTCCCTATACTGTTGTTGTACATGTCTGCTAGTTTCTCTAGCTCATTGTCGGTACACCTATTTATGTCGTCGTATCTTATGCCATCAGGACCTGGAGCACTGTTTTTTGATCGTCGAAGCACAGCCTTGATTTCTTTCACTGTCACTGTGTCTTCCTCCGAAGTGTTCTGGGCCTTGCATCTGTCTGAGGTGACCTCCTTGGCCAGATTTCGGCCTCCCATGTCTGTCTGGTTGCCCTGCTCAAGGTAGCGTTCAAAGAGGGCTTTGCCCTTGTCCTCGTCAGTCCTCTGCCAGGTGAGGTCAGCACCTTGGAAGTCTGAAATGCTCTTATTCTTGACTACACCACTCATGCTTTTATGTAGTCGCCAGAACAATTTCAGTGACTTGTCTGTGCTTACTCTTTGACACACCTCTGCCCATTTTTCGCTTTTAACCACCTTGACCAGTTTTTTGAAATAGCTTACTTTTGTGTGCATCTCTCTTTCTAAGTGCAAGCAGGGACTAGGATGACCAGCTCTGTTCTTCTTGGCATTTTGCCATCTCCTTACAGCACTACGCTTATCCACCCAAGCCTTCTCCACCTCGAAACTCCACCACGGTGGCTGCTCCCAGCTTTTTTTCCTGCCCTGAAACGTTCTGCGCTTGTCACGTCTTATTTTACTCACCACATCTTGCCCTGTACTGTCATACTGGAACGTCTTTACCTTTAGCTTGTGCTGCCTGGTTCTGTCTTTCTCCACCAATATGCTCTACGGGTGGTGGTCGCTGCCATGGTGTCCTAGGACACCCCATCTACACACTGTAGTGAGTGAAGGTGAAACTAGCGCCAGATCAATAGCACTGTCCTCATCGCCTGGACGGCTTGCTGTCCTGGTGACACAGCCACTGTTAATACAAACCAGGTCGATGGTTTCCAGTGCAGTCTCGAGCTCCTCCCCTTGTGTATTGGAGGAAGTGTTTCCCCATGCTCTGCCTTTAGCGTTGAAGTCACCACAGAAAATAACATTTCTCTCGTGGCCTAATATGCCACTTAAGCACTGCCACTTCTGGGCGTCCATACTCGCATTGCGGGCATAAACATTAACCAACACGAATGGTATACTGGAATGAACTCTCAACGCCTGTATTTGTATATCGTCACTGTCCCAACTGGACATGTCTAGCTCTGACGCCACCATGCTGTCGCGAACGAGAATCGCCGTTCCCAGATGTCGTCTGTTGTAGAAACATTTGAAGCCGGCAATTCGGAGTAGCTGATCGCCCAGTCTCGTCTCCTGGAGTGCTACAATGTCGTTCCTGTAAACTAGGGTTTCTAAAATAGAGCCCCGTTGTTTTACACTGGCACAGTTCCAATATAGAATACGGATGTTCCTGAGTCCTAGACGGTGACACTTGAGTCTAAAACGCCTCAAACCACCACGCTTACCTTGCTTCTTTGTCCCTGCGCGGCTACCACGCCGCTTCGTTATGTTGACTGCTGACCGCTCGGAAAAAACACGTTCTTCCGCCATGTTGAAAAAACGTAAACACAGACTTCTGTTGATCCACACACGCTGCTGAAAATTCACTCAAGGATGGCTTCGCTCGATGCACGAACTCCGTAGCACCCGCGCAGATCTTGAGTAGAAACTCCTGGTTTTACATCCTGGCACACCAATTACACGCAAGAGATGAATAAATCCATCCCCTACGCGAAAAAGTTAACGAACACAAAACAACACGACCGTCCGTCGCCATCTTGATGTAAACGGTGGTTGCCAACGGTTTGTCAACGATTTAACTTCACTACGGAATGACACAGCCCAATGCCACCCACCGGACTCTGGAGCGCCAATTAATCCTCCCCACGACTCTTGTCGGCATGGGTGGAAGATTATGATGATCCTTTGTCTAAAGAGACAAACCCTGGAGGGTGGGTTTTAAGGCGCCTTTCACCCAACGATGATAGAAACAGAGATTTGAAGTATCACAATTGTGAGGCATATATAGCTGTCCCACACACCTACTCTCTAATCCCCCCCCCCCCCACCTCTCCCCGCCCTAAATAACCACCAACCTGTGTTGGTCCACACCAGCATGTTGGATATTCGAGGTTATCCGTGAGGCCACTCTACCACTCGCCACCCGATGGACTCGCCTAGTAATGAAACAGGCTCCTACCTCAGAAAACAAATATGGACTCTCTACACCTCAGAAACCACATAGTGCACACTCTGCAATTACAATTCGTGTGCTATTGATCCAAAGGAATTTTTTTCCACATATCAGCACATAGTATGTAGACAAGAGGTGCTGGGGTGACATGGTTGTTTATACGCTTGTCCGTCAAGACATGGCGCAGGTCCAATCGCCAGCAGACGCAACGTGATTATTTCAGGCAATTTCGGCGCTGGGTCCATCCAGCCTCATAAATATGAGCACCAGACAATTTTCGGACATTTCTTGGAATTGTCTGGAAAGGAACGGCGGCGAGCAAAGGAACTGGCTGTCGCACCTCATATGTCATATCCTCGAATATGTACGGCCCAACACTTCACACCCAGCGGCAGTTTCTGCTATGTGACCGCAGCTGCCATGTTATGTCTTATGTAGACAAGAATTCCAATGTAATTTAGAAAAAAGGCCAACATGACGCTTGAGACACCTACATGTAAAGAAACATTGTTTGGAACACATGCTTATATAATCTAAATAATCTGAAATAGCAACAGTTGAATACTAGATAAACACCCATTATCTGATATAACAAAATACACTGCACGCCCCAATCATAACCCACAGAGCTGAGCAGAATATAACAGGTATGGTTGGTTGTAAATCCTCTGACAGGCTGTGACTTCAAACTCTTAAAAGATGTTTGTATATCTGGACTGCCAGAGTAACTAACAACGACTGCCTGAGACAGGCTAATGAAACTAGAACATTATATACAACAATAAGAAAGAGACAAACAGCTTTCTTCGGTCATGTGATGAGAAGAGAGGCACTGGAGAACATCGTGACAACTGGAAAGATCGAGGGAAAGAGAGGCAGAGGCAGACAAGAGAAATGATGCTGGATGGATTGAGATAGTGGCATGGAGGAATACCATCAACAGAGTTGATCCAGAACACTCCAGAACACCAAAGACCTAGATCTGTGGAGAACCATGAACGCCTACGCCAACTGGCAGGGCACTTGATGATGATGACGATATCTGTCGCGGTTGTTTAAGCGTGAACTGCATGTTGGGATCGATAGCGGTCGGCCTGTTGCTTGGAATTGAATGGATTGCCTTTTCGGTCCACGAGTGCATTTTTTTCGGAGACTCCTGAGGGTCGTCGCTGGAGCTACGGAGTTCGTGCTTTGTGCAATGCTTTCAGCGGGCCACCCTGCCAAAAGGGAACGAGCCATATGGGATAAATCCCAATTGCAATAAAGTCGATCCTCTCGACTTTTAATGCAGTAATGTGTGGCTGTTGGTTTTCTAGTGACTGCCGCTTCCATCGACGATGAACTGTATTTTCCGGTGAGGACTTTTGTGTTGGCATTCTAACGGCGGCATTATGCACTGTGTACCTGTGCAGGCTGTTAGCCTGTCGAGACTCCTGTCTATTCCACTTTTCACATAGGGCAGTGAGGAGAATTTCGTGTGATATTCACTAGCACAGGAACAGAGCATAATGGGGACAGCCCGTTGCCGTGAAGTTGGAACAGTGACTAGCTAACTAACTCTTAAAAGTATTGCATTGCCGATCTGGTTGTGTAAGAGCTGAAAAGAGCTTGCATCTATCAAGGGTGTTGCTGGTATAGGGGCATTTATCCCGGCCCGGTGCCAAAGTAATATCTTCACGGGGTCTGTGTTGCAGTGCTCTCTTTCTCTCCAATCCCAGAAACCAGAAGATATAAGCGGGCTCGTTAGTGAATTAGATAGCGAACCAGTTGTGCAAGACCAGTACTGAAAGGACATCTGTGAAAAGGCGTAATTGTAATTATTTATAGGATGTAATCGGATCACGATTGAACACAGCGCATACTGAGAGGATGGGATTAGGCCTGGGTTAGTAATGTTACTAATGTTTCCTCCAGGGTGTCGGCAGTTTCCGACCCAATTCCCATTTGGAATGGTTCTTGTATAATACAATACAATACAATACAATACAATACAATACTCAATAGGTTCCAAACGTTGCTGTATGTAGCCGGGGCGCAGTGTTGGGGTGAGCGCCCAACATTGCTTAAATACCCCAATGGCTCGTGAATACATAACCTCTGCAGCAAAAGTCTAACTCCTGGCCTTCACGTGGCGGAACTGTTTTAACTAACAGGAGAAGGGGCGACGGCGAGTTTCTGGCGCCGAAAAATAACCAGTATGCTATAGATGTGTATGCACGTACATGCATGTGCAGACACGTGTGTGCGCGCGTACACATCTACACTCGAGTGAGACCACAGTCTGCTCTAGCAAAGAAAGGTGCCGAAGACGGAGGCAACCAGCCAGGAGGCGCACCACAGAAATCAGGATGCCACGCAATCACGCAAAATGGAATATGTCGACTACTGCTAAATGTTATGGTGCTCGCCCTGCTTTGGACCCCCAGGCAGGTGCAGTGCCGGGCCCTATGTCTCGAAAGGGTCCAAACACAACTACTGTAGGTCCTTCTCAGATGTCCTGTGGAGCCAGGGGACATGAGAATAGGATGACTGGCCATACTAAACAAAGACTTAAAATAATGCACTGGAATGCGGAGGGAGTCAGCAACAACAAAATAGAATTAGAAAACATCTTGGACCAAGAAAAAGTAAGCATATGTTGCTTGCAAGAAACTCACCTCAACGAAAATATAGCCTTCAAAATCAGAGGCTACCAGTGTTACCGATCTGACCGAAAGGACAGGCGAAAAGGTGGGATACTGACCCATGTAAAAAAATAACATCATTGCTTCCCAAATAAAAGTCTACATGGAAGGGGCTGAGTATCAGACACTTAAACTTAAGACAGGTAATACAGACCTAAATCTGATCAATTACTACTGTCCAAGTGACCGCCCACAGGCACTGGACACACTACCATTAAAAGAAAAAATGATTGTGTGTGGCGATTTCAACAGCCACTCGCAGAGCTGGGGCTATGATCACATGGACCAGAGAGGAGAGAGACTGGAAGACTGGCAGGATGAGAATAGATTCATCTTGATTAACAAGCCGTCCGACCCACATACTTTCTACTCGAGATCATGGCACACTACAACTACACCTGACTTGGCTTTTCATTCACCAGACCTGGAGTGGAACATTATACGAATTGTTGGGAAACAACTTGGTGGCAGTGACCATCGGCCAGTCTTTCTAACCGTATAAAATGAGCTTGTAAGTGAAAGCAGCACCCTCTCGAGGTGGAACTACAAGAAAGAAGACTGGGCAATGTACAAGCATCGCACCAGCATACTGGTTAGAAACCTGAACACTGAAAAAGACATAAATAAAGTAGTTGAAGAGTTTGGGAAATGAATACTACAGGCAGCACGAGAAACAGTACCAAGAGGAGCCCGTAAACATTATAAACCCTACTGGAGTAGTGAACTGGAACAGTTGCATAATGATGTGGAAGTATGTAGAAAGCAAGCAGAGGTCACACCCAGCCAAGAGCACCACAATAAATTCCAGCACTGCCCAACATATGGAAGTGAGGAACTAAAGCAGCCATGAGCAGGACGTGGCAACTCCTCGGGTGAGCCCAGTCTCAGAGCAATATGTGCCGGCTCTGCAATTATGGAAGCCTCCTTGGATACGAGAGAATGCCCATGATCTGTCCCTGCCTTCCCTTGAGGGTTGACCATTTTGTCGTTGACCGTTCTATCCTGACCAGCTGAGATGTGGGCGGCATCACAACAATAAGTCCAACGTGCCTCAAAACCCGAGGAAGGCTTACCTCATTAAAAAATGTCCGCCGAAGCCGGCAGTGCTGGCCTACGGGTGGCAAAATAAAAACTGGCACTACGCATTTTACGTCCGAGTGAAACGTCTCGTCCATTTGTCTCTCGTGCTAGGAACAGCTCTGACTACCTAGTTTCCGAATGCCGCTCTTGCTCGGAACAGCTCTGACTAGGTAGTTTTCCGAATGTCCGCCGTGCCTGGAACAGCTCTGAAGGGCGCAAGGACAAGCACATGTCCGAAAACTCGCTGAGTGGATACCATCTGCAGACTTGTTTGGTTTGTGCAGGAACGGTCCGTGGTGAAGGAAAGCCAAATATATTGAAGTGAGGATTTAAAGCAGCCATAAGCAGGACGTGACGATTCCCTCGGCTAGCCCAGAACCAGGGCGCTATGTGTCGGCCCTGCAACTATGGAAGCAACCTTGGATGGCGGAAAATGCTATGGACTGTCCCTGCCTTCCTTTGAGGGATGACCGTTGTCTTCAACCGTTCCATCCTGGCCAGCTGGGTTGCAGACGGCACCGCAAAAGTGAGAGTCTCCCAGGAATGCTACCTGGTCAAAAAAGCACGCTAAAGTCGATGTGTTGGCCTACGGGTTTCGGCCCAAGGGCGCATAACAGACACACCGCAATCACATCTGGAAAAAAAAAACACCCCGGATGATCGCAAAGTAAGAAGAAGAAGAATTCCAGCACGCAGAAGCCAAATTTCAAAGGGCCAAGCTGCAGGCTAGACAGAAAAGCTGGCAGGAAAAAACAGTCTCTGAACTTTGAAAGAGACACAAGGAAATTAGTTTAGTTTAGTTTAGTTTAGTCGATGGATCAACATCACGGCACACGGGTGCAACCCATAAGTGCTCCGTTCTCCTCCTAACTCAAACCTGAGTCTGGAGAAACTCAGCTCAGTGCACGAACTCCGTAGCACCGGCGAGGATTCTGAAATACTTTGGGTAGATTTTTAACTCGAAATTTTGCCCGGGCAGCGCTATTAGGCTACTCTTTTCAATTTCCAACAGCCAAGGGATTTTTTTTCATGCGCAACAATGCACACGGGCGTCCGAGAGACCAGGGGAAATTTATTACTAGAAGTCCATAAGAAAAAATCCCGGCATCACCGGGGCTTGAACCCTGGACCTAACAACTTAACGATGAGGGCACAGGGAGAAACTAAAAAATTGCACTACATAAAGATGGAAACATCTTAACAAGAAAGCAAGCAGCTGACCATTTTGCGGACTCATTCGTACAAGATAAAAATATCAAAATTAGTCCAGAGAAACAACAAGAGATTCGAGAGAAACGACAACATACAGGACAGAAGGAAATAGTACAAGAGGTTCTGGAGGCACCCATCACAATCAGCAAACTGGAGCTAGCCATATCAAAACTGAAAATGAGATAGTGACCAGGAGCTGATGGTATCTCCAATGAAATGATCAGGAACCTAGGAACAGTGGCCAAAGCAAAGCTGTTGCAGATCTTCAATAACAGCTGGACCTTAGGCAGTGTTCCACAAGCCTGGAGAGAAGCAATCATGATACCCCTCCTAAAATCAGGGAAAGATGGTTCCATTGCCTCTAGCTACAGACCAATTAGCCTCATCAGCTGTCTCTGCAAAACCAGACTGCTGTGGTACATTGAAAGTAAAAACATCCTTGTGCCACAGCAGGCTGGCTTTTTAGGCAGTGCTACTCTACGGAAGATCAGACAACCTACCTCTCTCAAGAAATTGAGGATGCATTCCAAGAGAAGAAGCTGGTGCTTGCGGCATGGATAGATCTGAAGAAAGCCTTTGACAAAGTCTGGAAAGAAGGTCTGATGAAGAAACTGAGAAACTGCAAAGTCAATAGAAGAATGTACAAATGGGTGAAAGCATACTTGCACAACAGAAGAGCCCGAGTACAGATAGACGGACTCAAGAGCAAGAAAGTACTACTGCGTCACGGTGTTCCCCAGGGCGGAGTCTTGTCCCCCACACTTTTTCTAATCTTCATCAATGATTTTGTTGCTAATCTACCGCATGGAATTAAAGCGGCAATGTACGCCGATGACCTGGTTTTATAGAGCACAAATGAACATGCATCAGTGGCCACCAAATTGCTACAAAGAGCTGTAGATACATTTGCTGCATGGGCAAATAGATGGTGTGTCAGCATAAACACTGACAAGTGCAGCACCACTCTATTTACCCTCTCTTCAAAACAAAAGGCAGGGATCATCCAGATAAATGGAACACCCCTAAGAGAAGATAAAGAACCAACATACCTTGGAGTAACATATGATGGCAGGCTGACATGGAGAAAGCACATCAACAAAGCAGTAGCAAAAGCCAGAAGGAAAATAGCCATCCTGAGAAAGCTAAGTGGAACCACATGGGGAGCCAGTGGGAAAATACTTAGCAAAGTTTACCAACAGAGCATACGGCCACACCTGGAATATGAGTCAACTGAGTGGTGTTCAGCATCAAAAACCACACTACAAGAGCTGGACAAGGTGCAAAATCAAGCACTTAGAGTCACCACAGGAGGGATGAGATCAACCCCTATAGTGGAAATGGAGAAGATGGGGAGTACACAAGCACTGAGTGAGCGCAGAGATACGAAAACGCTAATACAAGCAGAAAAGTTCCTCAGCTTGCCAGGCCACCCTATGAAGAACAGATTTGAAAACCTAGCTATGGGGCGGTTGAAAAGAAGTAGTTTTATCCACCAGGCCAAACGACTTTGCAGATAAACCACCGATCTGCCCACAGTTGGTATCCCCTTGACAACTATTCCAGAGCGAACTCCATGGAAAGATGAGCATAGACTATCATTACAAATCCAGACAAAAGTGAGAGGAATATTTGACAAGGAAGAACAGAACAGTGTGCAGCACAGAACAGCCACTCTCAGCTTCCTTGATGAAGAATACCCACAGGACCTCTGGATCCGAGTCTACACAGATGGGTCGGCACAAAATGTTGTTCGAAATGGAGGAGCTGGGAGTGTACATAGAATACCCAAATAATACTAGGGACACAGCCAGAGTACCGACAGGAAAGTAGTGCCATAAATACCAGCCATGGTACACAACCTGTGTACACAACCAGATGCAAAATAAGTACTTGAGGCGCTCCTGTCTGGGAAATTCCCAGTACTAAGGACACTACTTTCTGAACTTAGCAGTCAGCATAAGGTCACCATACAGTGGATACCATCCCAGTAAGGAGTACCTAGAAATGACAGAGCTGATCAATTGGCTAAGGAAGGCGCCAAAGAAGAACAGCCTGATGTGCCCGTTACATACCACCAAAAGAAAAGAATGATCAAATCAGTCAGAAAGCCATCAAAACCTGCTCTAGATGACTACCACGTTATGGACAGACCAGAACAAGTCATTATTCTGCGCCTCAGAACAGGGCACAATATATTACGCAACCACAAGTATACAAAATTCAAGATTGGTGAAACAGCCATGTGCACATGTGGATTGGCGTCGCATACAGCAGAGCACATACTCCAAGACTGCCCAAAATATAACATATCTAGGCAAACCTTCTGGCCTAGAGAGACGACAGTGGAAGATAAACTCTATGGACCACTGTGTGAAGTTTGCAGAAGCAATTATGATCAATCAACGCAAGCCAGAATTGTGCAAACAGAAAGACATGTTAGTCAGCTTAAAATTACCGTGGTAGATAATTGACATTACTGTGCGAATATGTGTATATTTCAACTTGAAGGATTTATCTAGTTAATTCACGTAAGTTGTGTGATTTCTGCAGTATGTACCTGACGAGATGCAGCGAAATATGCCAGGCAATAAATCGTGCAATCTATTGTTTGTGTCTTCGTTATTCAAATTCACTACGGGAAAACATTGTTTTGAAAGAAGAATACTCAATACTGTCTGCTTAAAATGTTAAACAGGCCGGATGTTACTTTTATAAACCCAACTTAAAATATTAATTTAATAAAACATAAAAAGACGCACTTTCAGTGACACAAGTCAAGTGTCGTCCGCTAAGTGTAACAGAACGTCAGTTCTACAACACCAGGGCGGTTTATTTATTATCTGGCAAATATCAACCCGGGCTCTGTAATACGTGCTATATTTAGCCACAAAGACAACAAGCCGTATCCTGAAAACACAAGGAGAGAAACTAGCGTTTTAGTTAAGTGTTCCACAACAGTCTCTGTAGATTGTTTACCTGCAGTTTAATCAACAAACACAGCAGGTGTGCTTGAATATACTCTTCAGTGTTGTGCTTTAATTAAAACTGGAAAGGGACACTAATGAATACCAGCTAACTCTTGGGGACTTCGTTGCAGACGATTCCGTCCGTTATTTATATTTATTTATGTATTTAATTAATCATCCGTAGCATTATAAACATTACATCCTGTGTGTGTTGTTTAGTATATTAGTAATATTGTAATTAATAATTTACATTTTTATATAATAGACGGGTCTTGATATAATATTGGCCATATAAATATAGCAATTAATAAATTAATTATGTTGCCTGTCCTGTTGTTAGGTTACTGTGTTAGTATTTATTTTAGTTTTAGTGCTGTAATTTTAATTTATGTTGTCATTTTTAGTAACTAGAACTAGAAGTAATAATAATAAATCATTAATTAAATCATCCGTCATCAGTCAGTGGGATGCTTCTGGTCTGGATAAAGTTTAATTTTAATTTATTAGGCTAGGTTGACCCCATTTAACGTGTGTATTGTATTGTATATGATTGTGTGGTACGTGGACGTGTGTGTATTCAAGTAGTTTTAGTAGTAGTATTTACAATTAAGTTGTCTGGGAATTAAAGCTACGCTCTACTGTATACAGCGTTAAGTTAACTGGATAAGACTGATAAGAGCAGTACTTGAACTTTCGTTATCTTATCTTGAAACATGGCCCGGGTGAAAAAAGGGGAGGGGGATTATCTGATTATGCTGTTGAACTTGCAGATGGGTTTGTTTACCGTTTTAATATTGATTATTTAGAAAGTAGGACAGTATATATGTATCTTAATTCAGGGTTAGCTATCTTGCCTTGACTTAGTTTCATATATAAGTACATTTGGAAGTATTAAGAATTTTGGTATTGATCCAGTAGGCCTATTGGTTTGCAGTCTAGGTAAGTGAGTCCAACTATTTGAACCACCTATATACTCCTATCTTAGTATCTTAATCTATCTATAATACTAGTCAGATTATTGCTCCACTAAGGTGGAAATACTTATTGTGGACTTTACTGTTGACAGTGTGTGTGTGTTTTTTACTTCTTAGTCTAAGATGGAGTGGTTTCTTTAAAGTTTAAAGTTTCAAGTGTCCAGTAATATACTATGAATGTTCTGTATTCTGTACAGTATATTCATATTGTTTTATGAATAGTCTGTACATATCTGACTAGACCACAATGTACAATGCTATAAATATGTATGCCCTGCAGGACCATATCACCATATGGTCTCAATACTTATAACTGTAGTATATTTTTTGAGTGTGATATAACTAGTGTATTTACGACATTTATAGCTGCTCCACCAGAATATACATGTGCCCAGTTTGATGAGAGGGCTGACTTGGTTGATAGATTCATGAAACACTGTTGAGATTTCAGTTATTTTTTTAGGCGTTATAAAAAGAAATGCCATGGCAGATACTGTCTTTTATAGGAATGAATCTACATTTTGTATGTTAGACTACTTGTTCCCATCCCTGTTTGTTGTAGGACAGGCTCCTACCATAAGTTTTTGTAGACTGTTTCTATGCCTGTTTGCTTTAAAACTGTTCTCTTCAATTAGCCTGAATATTTCCTCTGTGATATGACTCTGCTTCTTGTACCTTTATTTATAAGATTAAGAGATACTAAAATGATAATTCAAGGAGAAAAATATCTCTGTGCCAGTTACCACCCAATGAAAGAAACATTAAAAGATTTAGCAGAAGGGTGGCTGGAAAAAAAGTAGCTTTATACATCAGGCCATATAAGTATACGCACAGATCCTAGAATTACCAGATAAAGTTGTCCTGTTAATGTCCATCCATCCATCCATCCATCATGTGCCATGCCGATAAGCGTGGGCGGTTATGTTCTGTCATCTCACTCGATCACCAGAGTCGTGGATCAGCTCTGTGTTCCTGTCTTGACCATGGCATGTGGCCAAGCCATCCAGGTATTTACTTCTCTGTCAATACCCAAATGGAAACCTTGGACAGAAGAGAAAGGTTTCACACCCATGATTAACAGAGAAGTAAATGATGTCTTCAGTAAAAGACTACAGGATAGCCTGGCAAAGACCACACACAAATTCAGGGATATCGAGTAATAACCATTCAGAATACAATAGGCAAGCTGCTGGAGAAGTTAATTGTCAGAAAAATATCAAGCCAGCTAGAGAGGCAAAGTGTTTTCCCACCTACCCTGGGAGGGTACCGTCCAAAAAGAGAAACCTGGACCAATGCAGTAGTTTTTGCTCATGACATCTATGAAGGTTTCCACTCAGGCATTGAACCTTTGCTACAGCGATTGATCTTGAAGACGCGTACAACAGAGTACCATTGGATTTCTTAATGCTTCAGCTTCTTGAACTCATTTCTCATTAGTTGGATCGCTGCAGCTCTCTTCCAATGGAAAGTAGTGTTCTGATGTGGCAGTTGGACTTCGGAACCAACAACAATAGATCCTGGCCTACCACAGGCATCACCATTATTTCCGGTGCTGTTCAGCGCATACACTGTGAGAATCACCAGCGAGCAGATCACTGGACCGGGGAGGACATTGTCATATGCTGACGACGTTTTAGTGTATTGTCATGGTAAGGATAAAGATCAGGTTGCTGTGGAACTACAAACCGAACTCAGTCGCATAAGTACTTGGTGTGTTGAAGCTGGCGCAATGGTCAACCCAACAAAGGCAACAGTGACATGGTTCTCTTTGAATAACCATATTGTCAACACTCCAACACCAACAGTAAATCTGTGTTCAGAGACTGGAAAGAAAGCAAGCAATGAATTACCTGGGGATACGTTTTGATCGAAGCCTTGCTTATAATGAGCACATAGACCAGGTGATAACAAAGGCCAAACAGAGTTTGGCTGTTATGCGGGTGATGGTGGCAGCAAACTGTGAGCAGCGCCATCTATGTCTTCTATACGAGGGGCTGGTCATGTCTGTTTTTGAGTATGCGATGGCGATCCTGACTCTCAGCCGTAAGCAGATAGAAAGGATACAGAAGGGAGCTGTGTGCATTATTCTTGGATGTACAAGAGATACAGCATGCAGGGTGATGCACTACCTTCTTGATTTTCCAACCATTGAAGACAGAATACAAATTTGCAGAGCATGTGCCTACCTCAGAGTTAACACAAACAGACAACATCCACTGCATAGTGAAATTATGAAGGTGAAGGGCAACAGGTTAAAAAGAGGAAGGTCGTGGATGGGTCAAGCCGAAGACATTCTTCAACAGGTGTGTTCACTTGAGGACTTAGAACCTGGCGAGGACAGGGTACAAGTGCCAACAGATTTCTGTCTTTTTCTGTTTGCATCCAACTAGACAGAAAATACAGACAAGAAAATCCGCCTGCTTTGGAGGCGAAAGTACAAGCCTTGATTTTCGAGAATTCGTTAGACAGTGATGCTGTCATTTACACAGATGGGTCAGTCATCCAACATGTGAGAAGCTCATGGGCCTTTACGGCTCACGCCAGAGGGAGAATTGTGAAGGAAGACTCTGGTGCTTCTGTTGAGACCACAAGTATCCTGACTATGGAAGTCATGGCAGTAAGTAAAGCAATAACGTGGCTCGAGGCACAGACATTTACTAGGGCATGTTTTCTTAGCGACTCAGTGAACATGCTCAATAGGATAGAGATGGGGTTGATCCCGAAGAGAGTGGTTGCTATCTCTGGAGCGGTCTTGGCTGGCAAAGATTAGTGTCATCTTCGTGCCAGGGCATGTGGGAGTACAAGGAAATGAGCAGGCTGACAAGCTCGCAGGTAAGGCTCCTGTGGAGGGCGAATGTGCCATGGACCAGGCTGACATTCTGAATGCTCTATGAGAAGTAAGACTTTTGCAAGAACCAAGTGATGACTATGAATCTGCAACCATGGTCAGACTGCGAGAACAGCAAATTAAAAGAGGTGTGGCCAAACAAGAACACTATGCTGGAAGCCAAAGAAGATTGATAAACCAACACAGAACGTGGTGTCGTTAGCTACTACACGCTGCAGGGTTTGCTGAGAAGGGGATCTGAGCACTTTTGGACTGAATGGTTGGATGTACAGTGAGGATGATCTGTTGACTAACTAACTAACCCTAAGCCTTGGTCGGCAACTGGACTAGGATGGAAGCTCTGACAGGCGGACAGTTTGAACATTGCTTTGCTGATCTGGCAGCTTGTCTTGTTCCAGATATATTGGTGTTAACCTTCCTCTGGAGTAAACTGGTTCATGCTGGATGGGCAACACATGGTCTCTAAATTCAGCCCAGGCTTTGTGTTATGGAGAGATATAACTCCATTGTACAAACTGCCATCTGTCAAGACGGCCAGGTGCCAGTCACATATGTGAAAATTAAACTTGTTTAGCAAAGTACTTCATCAGTAAGCTTCATATATACATTTATTCTGGCATGGATCATTAACAATTATGGTGCGACTCAATACTTCACTGGTCCCACAATTTGTTGTGTAGGGTTGTGATCACAGTAAAACTTTAGTAGTTTGTTTGCTAATAATTTTTTATCATCATCATGTGCCATTCCCATAAGCGTGGTCAGTCATGATGACCATCTGGCACAGACAATAGGTTCTTGGATCAGGTCTGTATTCTTGTGCCATGTGGCGAAACCATTCAGGTATTTATCTCTTTGCCTCCTATTACTATATTCTCACCAAGTTTGCCAGTTGTCACTAAGTTTTCCGTTTTTTTTCTCCTCATAACATGCCCTAAAAGTCTTGACTGTCTTCATCTAATTACTCTAATCAGTTGTCAGTTTTCATCGATGATGAATCATGATTTCCTAAACATTTGTAAAGAAAAGATAGTCTGCCATTTAGTTAGTTTAGTTATCAGTTGGGGTATCTTCGTTGCACTCCGGACATGTCCATAGGTGCTCAGATCCTCCCCCCAGCATATGCATCAGCGTCCGGTGGCTAATAGTGCCAGTTCTGTGTTGGTTGACGAGGCGCTTTGTTTTCCTTTATAGCAGTGTCTAATCTGGTTAGTGACTAGCCTTGTCTACCAGTATGTGACTTCACCAGTCTCTGTTGCATGGTGTTCTGAGTGCAGTAAAACTATTGCAATTCTTTTTTTTTAGCCAATAATTAATCCACCCTTTTGTTATCTGGATGGTGGTATATTTGTTCATTCACAGTCTGATGGTAGCCTCTACAATACTCAGAGATTGAAGGTCAAGACCACAATTAGGAGGGTTGTGATTAGAGTTGCTTTTTACAAATAATGCTACAATTACGACCCACTCTGAATAAGAATTATATCACCTAATATCTGCATGCTCCATTGCTTGTTATGAGTTTGGTTTAACAATTAGCAAAAAGAAAACACAGATTATGACATGAGGTGCAAAATGGGTACCATCAATCTTTATTGAATGTGCAGAGCTGGAGATAGTTGGCCATTTCACTTATCTAGGATCGGAGGTGAACAGTAAATTATCCCTAGATCAGGAAATCAACATCAGGATGTGTATCAAGCGTGTGTCCTTAGTACTCTTTTTTTATGGCATTGAAACCCAATCAACTTACTCACACCAAGTGAAACATTTAAACAGCTTTCATATGCGGTGTCTAATACTTGGTATTAAGTGGCAGAATAAGATCTGAAATACTGAATAATTTGAAAGATTGGGTGGGGTTGCGGTTTGTTACATGCTCAGTCTTCATAGACTTAGATGAAATATAACACATTAGGAGGATGGATGATAGTATAATACCAAAGGACATCGTTTTTGGTGAATTACAGATGGGTAAAAGATCTTGGGATCAGCCTCTACTACGGTATAAAGATGTTTGCAAGTGAGACATGATTGATACAGGCACCTTGGTCGCGTTACATGAAATGAAAAGATCAGGAGTGGAATAAAGACAAAGGTGAAAATTGAGTGTGTGAGATATGGTGGAGATGACCATGTGTTCACATGCATCCATTGTGCATGAACATTTACCACGCGAATTGATCTGTTCAGTCAAATTAGCTACTGTCATGGGTTGTAGTTATATTCTTTCTAGAAGCACAGTGTAACAAACTCATCTGTCAAGATAGCAAGGTACCATTAATTATCCCATAATTTATTTGCTACAGATATTGGTAATGGGAGTTAGGAAGAGACATCAAGACTATGAAAATCTCATGTTACCAACATCATGGTGAATGAAACAGGAACTGGTTTTGAGGAGATCATAAAATGCATCATTGTGGGAGACTCTGGAATTGGCAAAACCTGCCTCACTTGCTCTTATGCCTGCAATGCCAAATACGACCTTCAGAAATTAGTCAAGACTTACCAGGCATCTGTTTGGGCAATCGACCATTATCGACTTGATAAAGAGGTATGTGATTTAGATGAACAATGTTAGGTAGATGATTGTGGTAGAGATTTCTTCATGTAGGTCAGCATGGCGGAATTGATAAGAACGTGTGCTCTTAAACATCCGGTGTGCTAATGCAGAGGTAAGGAGTTCAACCCTTACACCGAACAGTTGGACTAAAATGTAGGCCTATCGTCCTTGACTTGGGAGCTTAAATTACAAGTACCTCTGAAGTCAGAGTGGGTTTGCCTGATGATGAGCGACACTGTTAATAGGGAAAGCTAATCCACACATAAAATCTAGTCCAGCACTACTAGAAGTTGTGTGTATGGACTACGCTTGAGTTCAAAGCTAGTGAGCACAAAAAAAAACATTTCTTCATAAGTTTATTACATTCATAAACTGTGTTCATAGAAGGTGATATTCTGTAGCTGTGGTGACTTAGTGATTAGTTCACTTGTTTCTGGCAGAGTGGCTAAGAATGCTGGGTTCTTCTTTGGCTGATCCAGGTTCAAATCTCGGTAAGGAATGGATGTTTTTCTGTTTGGGGCAGAAAGAAAATCCTAATCTGCTCAGTTTGAAGCAACTGCACTAGCCAGTCGGCCTTAATTCCTCAGTTTCAAGACCCCCCAGCCCTACACTGCAAGTTACTATAGGTAGTAGATGACAGATGACAGTTTACCAACACAATTATCTGGATTCAGTCCCCTGCAGCGGCAGGATTTTAGCAGGCCTGTACAACTAGGGTTGATTTGGTCTAGAAAAATGGACACCGGGTAATTTTCTGAATTATATGAAAAGTGTCTGGATACTTAAGGTTGTGAGGAAGTGAATAGTCTTTCTACCTCATAATGCAGCAATTTAATATTTGTGAATACTCTTCAGCTGTCTTTTATATATTTAAAAACAAAACAGATTTCTGGCCTTTTTACTCACAAAAAAGCATGAGGTAACATTTAGTTTACTTCATTGTGATTGAATAATCTTGAATTTCCCCTGCACATATAATATATATGATGTCCCATAACTTCTTACCCTAATAGAAGTACCTAACATGGAATTATTTCGCCCTTTGTGTGGAAGTCTGCATCTGATGGGCAGCTGTTAACAGTTTAGTAAATATGCTCAGATGACACAACTTCTTAAACAGAGATAGAGACCAGGTGATGAGTCTCAAAGCACAGAATTACTTTGGTGTACGTAGTCATTGGTTGGTTGGTGAATCCTCGGGGGGACTAAGCTTTAAATCTTAAGTCCGATGCATTGGCCTTCAGCTTGAGTAAGGTACCTTTTTACACGCTTTGAGGTGTTTTGGATATATTGTGCTAGTTCTATATTTTTATAAACCAGTCAACACCAGATGGATAATGTGGCCAATATCACGCTGGCTGCCTTTACTTCCTAGGGCATGTCTGGGAACCCAGGTCGAGTTTGAAACAAATCTGTCTCAATGGGGTATTTGAACACATGATAACCCAGGCTGATAGCCAAGAACGCTAGCCACTGTGCAACCATGGTTCCTTAACATATTCTAGGCCTTGGCAAAACAAAGTTCCATTCCTCACTATCTTTCCTACCCAGATAATATTTTTACAATTTTGAAAAAAATATTTAGTATTCATTTTATGGGCAGTGTTGACCCTGGTGCTGCTTTAGTCAGAAAAAATAATTGTGCCACTGCTGAGGATTGAACTGAACCATTGTCCTGGTAAGCAAGCACTCTAACCTCTTTGTCACCACACTTGGTTACAAATGTATAACAGTTGTACAATAATTGCTTTCACTGAATTACTTGTCAGCTGTGCAAAATAAGTACTTATTTTTAAAATGGCATCTTTTTGGATTTAACAGCATTTTAAATGATAAAATAAGTACAGTTTATTTTACTCAGTTAATTCACTATGATCAGAATGTGGAGCTACTTACAAAAAAAGAACACACTTGATATTTTACTCAGTTAATTCACTGTGATCAGAATGAGGAGTTACTTACAAAAGAGAACACACTTGATATTTTACTCAGTTAATTCACTGTGATCAGAATGGGGAGTTACTTACAAAAAGAGAACATTTTATATTGTTTGTAATGAAACTTTACAAAATAATTTTGACTGTTTAAGATTTGATATTAACAGAGTGCATGGGATTCTCTATATATGAATCCCACAAATGGGCACTCTCCCGCTGTTTATGCTTAACCTCGACACAGCAAGATATAAGAGCAACAAGATGAGATAAGATGAAGACTTGATCTCAGCAGGAAAAAGAGAATAGCGAATAGTTTGTGTTCAGAACCTCCATTTCTACTACTTGGTTTGAGATCTAACAATGAATTTTTATAGTTGAAAATTGTCAGTTTTGGAAAAGAGCAATTGTTTTGTCATGACAAATATGATGGCTCAGGATTCTGGTTCACATTAATCTACTGACTTTGGTAGAAATCTAGACCAGTTGTTTGAATAACGTGACACAAAATCACAATCACATACGTTTGCAAAGAAAATAAATTATCCCGTTTGATGATTATGGTTGATGCTCAGCCAGATATGCATATTTCTGTTTTGACTACCCCTGATGTTGAGCTTGAAAAGAAGATGGATATAAACTATCAGAATTAAATGAGACCAGACCATCAACAGACATACACATTGAACTACATATTGTTGCACACTAAAATACCCAATTCATTTTTCTTATGCTACTATGGCATCACATTCATCTAGAGCGAAATTAGAAAAAGGGAATTGGAGAGAATGCAAGAGATGTACTTTTACTTTCATACGTAGCATGATTCATAAGTATCCTTAAGTCTGTAAATTATATGTTTTAAATAACCAATGTGAGAAACTAGTATTCCACACATAGTTTATATTAAAGTGATTTATTATAGACTCCGTATATTTAAAATAGCTAATCCATTTTGTACTATTATACAGATTTTGATGTAATATTCAGAATCTTACTAGCTGAATGAAAAGCATTATAAATTGTAAGTCGACCGTAATTCAAAAACCAAATTTTAACCATTATAATTCTGCAACTTTGATCTCTCAGATATTGGATCGCTCTTGGAGTGACATAGATGGTTGCCAGGTTTCTTTAAGACTGTGGGATACCTTTGGCTACCATGACAAGGACAGACGATTTGCATACAGAGGGTATTTTCACATTTTAAAACCTTAAGTTAAATCTTAAGTTAGCAAATTGTTGTTGTTTACAAAATAGGAGAAAATCGTGAATAAGATGTTTAAGTTAGGTGTGTGTCTGCTTTATATTGCTGATTATAATCAAGTTAATTTTTTACCTGCACTGTTAGTGTGTCTGGGTTATTGGATACATTTTATGGTCTTTGTTTTCTGAGGTTTTAAATTTAGTGTAAGCTTGTGGTGCTATCTGCACCATAAAACATATAGCATTTAAATTATAATTATCATAATGAAATCTTCTATTAATTTTAATATGTTAAGTTACCAGACTGGAAATAAAAGCACAGTTTGAAAAATTGTTCTGGCATTCAGTATTAATTACCAACAATATATGTTTTTGCTCATTTTTGTATATTACAGTTGATAAGATCTTGTTTGAAAAGTTTATGGAGCAATATGTGTGTTTATATATTTATAAATTTACATTTTCAGGGCCGATGTTGTTGTTTTATGCTTCAGTGTTATGCAACCAAATTCTTTGCTAAATGTCTGTCGATTTTGGCACCCAGAGATTCGTCGCTTCTGTCCGACCACACCAATTGTTTTGTGTGGAACACAGGCTGATCTACGCTACCTCTGCTTTGATGAAAAATACATCAACATGGAGAAAGGCCTGTTGTATAGGTATCACAATATCTAGTTTATTGTTATTAGAGTTGTGATTTTATAACATATATTATAATAAATCCATAATATACATAACAGATAGTGGTTTGAATTGTACATGTCTAGAATTCAGATTTATATGTCACGATGCAACACTGCTGAAACTTACATGTCACGAGGCAACACTGCTGAAACTTACATGTCACGAGGCAACACTGCTGAAACATGCAGACTTGTTGGTACATACATATGTATCATTAGCAGCAGAAGACAAACACTGAGACATGGTTCAGTTTCATAGCATGCCCAGGAGCTGATCAATGTGACTGAATGTCATTATTCATGCTCTGTGAACCATTGTGTTGTTTACTTAAAAAAAAATTAGACATAATAAGTAAAGGAGTTTTTTTATACACCTTAAGGTACATTGGGCTTATGGTGCTAGACACATCTTTTTGTTGCCTAATTGGCACTTGATTGATGATGTGGTCAGTGACATGCTGGCCACCTTTACTTACCAAGAGATTTCTAGGTACACCATTTTAGGCTGTTGATCTGGGAACGAACGAACAAATGAACAAACTTTATTTTCGAAGGGTAACAAATTAGGCATGCAGGCCTGTCTCACATTCGGCCCTTCCAATCACTCATCTTTCATTCATCAATTGTGAATGTTACATTTACATAGGAAAATAACATATTGTCAAATGGATTTTGTAAGCATAAACAATGCATATTACAATGTTATAAGGGAGACAGACATGCACACACACACACATTCATAAAAATACATGCACTCGTACATACCAGAGTAATACTTACATCATTTGCACAAACTCTCACAGTTATGCACACACTCAATAACATACAAATGCATACTCCCACGTATACACTGTGCCAAGGAGCTAAGTCGAGGCTACGTCTAAGGGGTATCAGGAATAACACATTTTTATCTATCCATACCTTCCAAAGCTCCTTGTTCTTTAAATGAAAAGCGACAACCAAAATAACGGTCACTAACAAACCTTCACCAAAACGATGTGGGTTTTCATACTCCACTTTAATCTGACGACTCCTGTCACATGTCGACCAAACTCAATCGCTCCACAGGAAAACACTTGAGAACACACACTCTACACTAACAGTAAGCGGCATAACATAATATGTTAGCCATGCTGCAAAGACATGCCGCGTCCGAGCTGGACGGCAGCCCAAGTCTAACTCCTCTCTCAGTGACGTTTTTGTGACGCCTTCGCGCTTGCACCAAAACGTCTTGCACATTTTCCCAATCTTCTTTAACTCATGTTGTGCAAATTGTGTCTCTCAATTCATAGCCTGATCTAGGTCTATGGCATTCACCCCATCCAATTTTCAAAATGTTGAAAACATTTTGTTACTTTATTCTGCTTCTTACATCTTGACAAAGGATGAAGAGTGGTGTCGTCTGTCTTACTAAGATTCATTATTTATCTAATAATTATTTAATATAATAATATAACTAATCAGTACCTAACTAACCAATAATACAACCATATAATTCATTAAACCAGCAATGTTACAATATCACCAGCTCTCTTTGTATAAATAATGATCAATTAACCAAACGTGTTTCCGTAATTATTCTTTTCTTCTCCTTCAAGGATAAATCTAATCCTCTTTATATCTTCATGAACATTACTCCCGCAGGATAAATCTTTTTCTTCAATCAACTGTTGTAATGTGGTATCATTGCCCAATGCTCACATCTGTATGCAGAGAAGCTAACTCATAATGCTTTCATCTGCCCATCGGTGCTAGTAAAATGCTGATCTAACCATATAAGTTAGTATCCATAAATCATCTTGAACTCTCTGACGACCATATCTCGGTATGATATCGACTGCCTTGGCGCATCAGCTCAAAGAGAGTTTCCCCAAACCTCTTAGTCTAATGACGTTGGTAAGTCCATAGTACACCTCCATATTCGTCCAAAGATGTAACGCATATCTTGGTACAATTCTAGTGTACTGTTATAACCGCTCAGGGGATTTGCTTTTATCCCAGCACACCTCTCACCGTATCCTCACACCACGTGTGTTTTCCTCTGTACCTTTATTATCTAACGCTGCCATTACCCTTGATAAAGACAAATGGCAAACATTTGCGGATGATCAAGCAGTAACAGCAAAATCAAAACTAAATTACAAGACCACATGGATATTCTACAAGAAATATGTAGGATCTGTATACTAAAATTTAGCATAATTAAAACAGGTTAAATGACTATAACCAACGAAGAAAACAAATTAACACCATTTACCTACTTTACTATTCTTAAACTAAGGAACACTCTTAATCACGTGCTGGATTCACGTGAGAACAACATGAAATTCTTTTATTTATGACAATGAATGATGTAAATTAAATTATTATTCAGCCTTCCTCGTGTGTATTCGACGACTGGTACGTCTTTAAATGTCATTAATATTTTTATTATCTAGATTTCCTTCTTATAACACCGTTCTTTGACCATATCCGTATATGTTTACGCTCAATTTAATAATGTTGTGTGTTTATAATCTATCACTGATAAATTCATTGTTATCCATGGTTGATTGTCCTCTGAAACGAATATTCCACTATATAGAACGATTGAAGTAGCTTTAATGATTGAATAATCGAACATTCATATAACGAAGTCTCGAAATGATGTATCCAATGCGATCGATTATAGTCTATGTTGAATACGTTGATAAGAATTTCTTCTGGTCTCGATATAATAGACGTAAATGATTAGCCATTTGCGGGTTTGATTATTCAAGGTGTTTGAGTAATTCTTCAAAACCATCAAAATATGAGAAAATATCCATAAAGTTGAAATATGCATTGATATCCCTCAGATTTGCAACCAAAGAAGTTCGTCTTTTGATAATGTATGATTGAGTATCTTGGTTTTGACTAACCAGTAACATCTGGTAATGATTTTAGCTTCATAATTGAATGTAGACTGTTTCGTGTATGTAGTTCATATTGTCTTAATTGAAATACGTATTTTAAGATGTAATTATCATTTGGTTTCTTGACGATCTGTGTAACACTGTAGTTTCGATAAATTCTTTTTCTCAAAATTGACCTTTACTGTACTCAAGAATTGTTTATGCATGTTCTGCATACTCGACTTTTGTTGCATTCGCATTGTTTCACGAGATTTCTCAAATTCAAAACAATAATATTTGCATGTTCTGAAAATATTGGTTCATGATTTCGAAATAAGATTCAATTGATTTCATCCAATTGTTCGATTATCAATGTTAACGTGTATCAGTTTGTCTTCATCCAAAACCTATCGCTTCAGGAGTTCAACGTTGATTAATGAAACCTTCAAAGTTCAATGTACTACGACTGTTTGAAATTGATGTAAATTTATAGTCTTGTGTTGTCATCCTTCAAGAAATTTCTTTCGAATGTTCTTGGAGAACCGCGTATAAATACAATTCCTCTGATAACTGTTTGTCTTCTTTCTTGACGTATTCTTGTGTGTAACAACAATTATGTTGGCACATAGGATCAAGCATTTCAATAACAATATCAAGGATCAAGTATCTGAGACAAAAAATGTGAACTGGAGTACACGGAATCTGACATGTGTATCATACAGTTCGATGCCGTTTTATTAGCATCTTTTTACTAGTTACTATCAGATAATCGGTAGTTGTCTCTTTCAGAGTGCCTGTTATCATCCGAAGGTCAGCATCCGAAGTAGATGAGAACAAACGATACGGATTCAAATGATGAACCAGTAATACTGTTGATCACAGTCGAGACTTTCGAATACCGTCGAACAACATCTTGACTCAACTTGTCTGAATGTAATTTTCATGCTTTTCTTTTTCCATCAAGCCTATCACACATGCGTCTAATTGAAGTGAGTAACAGCTATGTCCATGTACGCTTTCATTCACTTTAACACAAATATGACCACACCAGTTTATATGTCGATTCATTTCACGTTGACCATATTTCCCTGCAAACGAATGGTAATTGAATACGATCAAATGACAAATGGTATCGTGATCTGAGTCCAAATTTCAAATCTACGTTAACTGCAATAAAGATATTAAATCTTCAGAACCATCAGTAACTGAGTAACACTTGACGACATGTTATATAATGTTATGATGTTCGTGTCGCCGGAATATGAAATGTTTATGTAGATCAATATAATCACATGTTCTGAACTTATGTAAATTCTGCTGGTAGTACTGTCAATTTGTTGTTTGTTCAACCAAATGTTCGTAATAATTAATGGTGGCTAAATGAATCTTCAATGCCGTATGAACGTTTTTTTTTAAAAAGTTATTTCATCTGTTAACTGATACATCAGACACAATGAACAATGCTTTGAACCTTGGATTACAACCATAAAACAGTTCCATGTCTTTGAATTTACCTTCTTCATTCCAAAGTTTCATCTGTTGCCGTTCCGACTTCTCAATAAATTTCTTCGGCCAACAATTGATTTATTTTCCGTATACTTTATGCGTAACTATGATTGAAATTTTCATAGTACTTCGTTATTCATATAATTCTTCAGATTATAAACTGTTAGATGACTGACTGTCTTTTCCGGATATTTTGTATGCGACCAAAATAATGCTGTCATCACCGCTGCTCAAAATTGGCTATGTGGTTTGAGATTACTTCATAAAATTAAATTATACATAATGACGTCGTGATAAAATCTGCATGTAACCTTGACCTTCCTATGTATTCATCACGCTGTATTGAATGATGAATCATTTATAAATCCAATATATAATATAATAACGAGTTCATAATTTCCTTGTTAATTATGGTGGAGGAAAGTGTCTGTGGTGTAAGTGCCATCCATCCTGACATATGACTTCGAAGTATGCATATAAAAATGTCGCAATATGCACTAAATAACTTTTGCGTTGTCGATCCGGAGTAACATGACGACGAACAGCAGTGGTGCCGTGAAACAATGCAATCCAATTGGAAATCCTCATACGATTGTGGCGCAAATGTAAAACGTTCAATTCGACTGGATATTCACTGTCTGATCCTGCAGCAGGTTGACTGATATGTGCTTCCCGTTAATGTCAAAGAGACGACTATCAAAGTCCATCAAAGTAATATATTACAGCAGCTACACAGTGTGCTGGAACGCATTCATGATATAAACAGCATCAGGTCTAGATATATGCTAAGTAGTGACTGTTCATGTCCAGATGACAAAGTATTGGTGGAGAACATAATGTTATCGTGTGTTGCTGACTGATTGCTGTGTATAATAAAGTAATGTTCACGCGTCTAGTATGATTTGCAAATGGAGACTCACTGTGGACTATGTTCGACCTCAACACATGTCGAAGTCAGTTCTGATGAAATCATAAGAATAAGTACTTGTGATACGTCTATGAAAAATAGACATTTCGGAGACCATTATATTGTGCATTAAATGTACTTACTGCAGATCTGCCACTGAATATTACTCAAATTAAAACGAAGAAAAGATCGTTTGTAGTTGTGACCATTTAATTTGACATTGTCAGACGTCTGGGCTACACTGCGGCTTCCAGTTTCCTATTCAGCAGTGGTAGTGCATGGTGTGCATACGAGGGTGAGATGCGCAACTGCATCGGCGTGCATTCGGTAATGTAAAATTGAGGCAAATGGCGTATTTCTTTTGCGGTGCCTTAAAACTTCGTCCAACGGATTCACCACAGCCGGAACACAAGTCCCCATTGCCAAGGAGCTAAGTCGAGGCTACGTCTAAGGGGTATCAGGAATAACACATTTTTATCTATCCATACCTTCCAAAGCTCCTTGTTCTTTAAATGAAAAGCGACAACCAAAATAACGGTCACTAACAAACCTTCACCAAACGATGTGGGTTTTCATACTCCACTTTAATCTGACGACTCCTGTCACATGTCGACCAAACTCAATCGCTCCACGGGAAAACACTTGAGAACACACACTCTACACTAACAGTAAGCGGCATAACATAATATGTTAGCCATGCTGCAAAGACATGCCGCGTCCGAGCTGGACGGCAGCCCAAGTCTAACTCCTCTCTCAGTGACGTTTTTGTGACGCCTTCCGCTTGCACCAAAACGTCTTGCACATTTTCCCAATCTTCTTTAACTCATGTTGTGCAAATTGTGTCTCTCAATTCATCGCCTGATCTAGGTCTATGGCACACTGCATATACGCATACCCACACAAACATATACACATACATGCACTAACATACACACATATGCACACAAAAACACACATACACACACAAACATACACACACATACATACACACATGCAAACATACATGCACATACACCCATATAAACATACAAAGACATACATACACACATGCAAACATACATGCACATACACCCATATAAACACATACATAGACACATACATACACACACACTCATACACACACAAACATACACACACTCATACACACCCATATACACACGTTCACACACATAAACAAGCATACACAGACATACTCACACATACACACAATACACACACGTTCACATTCATATACACACGCACATGCATATATACACACACATATGCACATACACACACTTTCACAAACATACCCATACACACACATACAGACATGTACAAACATGAACATACACACAAGCACTCACACACAAGCACACACACAAACACACATACACCCACATACATACACCCATGTACACACACAAACATAAACACATAAACACACACATACACACTCACATAGACACATACACACATGAACATACACATCTACACACATATGCATACATACACACACTTATACACACACGTACACACATACCCATATACACCCATACAGACATGTACACACACATAAACATACATACTCTGGGAGCCCAGGTCAGGTCAAAAATGTGAATCCGTCCCAATTCTGATCAAACCCATGGTTATCTTAAAAACAAGTCCTTTAGCATGAAGCTGCTGTCAGTATGTGAAGTGCTAGCACCATCACATTTTGTTAATCTGATAGCATGAGGGAATATGTAGCCAGTCTTTCACTTCCATAGCAGTTGTTGAGAGCTGACATCTAACTCTTGTCTAACAGTGCTCATGCATTGTCACTCCCATAGCAGTGTTGAGAGCTGACATTTAACTCTTGTCTAACAGTGCTCATGCATTGTCATTGCAACCACCTAACCATTACATCAACATGCCTGCTATTTAACACTCAAGACTTTTAGACATAGGTGTTACACAGCAGTCTTTATCTAAAGTAGTTTTTGCATTGATGTAGTATTTATTTTCTATAAACATGATGTCTGATGAAGTTTTAAACATGAGTATTGATTGTGAAAACTCTGTGACTGCTCCATCATACGTCTATAAAAAAAATAAATGTCCTTTGCAGGATGTTGCATACACTCCCAGCTCCTATTGGCTGATTGTGATTTACTAGGCAATTTTACGTTTAGTAGTTTGCCATTGCCGGTCTCCCTAGCGTAAGGGTTAACGTTTTTCTCCGTAATCCGGTATATTCTTGCGAGTAATGCAGCTGTGAGAGAATCGGCAGCGGTTCGCTCCGTGCTGGTAACTTATGGGGGTATGTGTGCCGGTTGCTCAGAAAGCAATGACAAACTACTGAGCGTAATCTTGTCTAGTACATCAACAGCAGCTGAAAAATTCTGGTGTTGACTGCAACATCCTCTAAGGGATATCAATCAATCAATCATGTGCCATGCCGGAAAGCATGGACGGTCATGACTCGCCATTTCACTCGATCACCAGTGTCGTGGATCAGCTCAATGTTCCTGTCTCGTCCATGCCATGTGGCCAAGCCATCCAGGTATTTTCCTCTCGGTCTGCCTCTTGGTCTGTTTCCTTCGATTTTGCCAGTTGTCACCAAGTTCTCCAATCCATTTCTTCTCATAACATGTCCAAAAAATTTTGACTGTCTACGTCTAATTTCTCTAATCAGTTTACGATGTTCATTTGTCTACTGTAGTACTTGGTCATTGGTTTTTCTGTCTGTCCATGGTATTCTTTGCATTTTCCTCAGAAACCACATTTCTGCAGCCATCAAATGTTTTTCAGCTTGACTGCCCATTGTCCAAGTTTCACATCCATATAAAAGTACAGGTTCTATGTAGCACTTCAACACTCTTTTTCTCGTTTCAATTGACATCTTTTTATTGGTCAGAATGTTTTTCATCTTGCTAAAGGCTACTTTCACCATCTCCCATCAGATGTTATGACTGTTCCAAGATAATTGTACCGATTCACTTGTTGAAGAATATTTCCATTTACTTGTATATTACATTGTGGCACTTCTTCCTTCCTAGTGACGACCATAACCTGAGTCTTTTTACAATTTAATTCTAACCCCAGTTGCTCACTGTGTACAACACCCGCATCTACTAATTGTTGCAGGTCCTGCGCATTGTCTGCAATTAATACTGTATCTAAGGGATATGCAACATTAACAAAAAAGTTTGCCATTGCCTTGTGAACGAAAAGTCAACATTTATGTCCCTCTGACTTGTGGAATGAACCCTACTATGCTGACGTCGTAAGAGAAAGTTTAAGAGTGTTATACCTCTCAGCCACACAAACATCTCATATGTCTATAGAGGAAGTCATATCAGTTACAAGGAAGTGTTCAAGTATGTATAACTAAGGCATGCTGTCAGTTGAATAAACACAAACAGCCAAATATTTTGGTTTGAGTTTAGACAAGGGATCCATTACATTGTAAACAGATATCTCCATAAGTGCTTGAGTCCCTTCCTATAGATGGGAGAATCTAAGCACATTGCACTAGCACTGTAGCACCAGTGAGGGTCCAGATGTGTTTATACGAGAATCACACATGCCATAAATAATCTTTTGTGGGTAGCGTTTCTAATTTTAAAATTTAGCCTTGGTAGCGGTCTAATCAGCATGCTTTTTTTTATTTGCTGAAGTATTCTTAGCATGCTCAACATAACGGGTCCATCATGTTTTTCACCCTTATCTGAGAAAGCTTTATGTTTGATTCACTACCTGCAGATCAGGGGCAAGTATGCCGGCCTTTTATTATTTTATACTCATAGTCCACATAGGTAATCTAACAGGTCTGCAACAACTATAGTGATACCTTTTCGTCATTTCATCCCGTCAGTAGAATATTATTATTACTATTACATTTGTGATTTAGGTACTGTTTTGTAATGTAACTAACATTAAGTATATTTCATTGTGATTGAATTGGTAAGAAATGCCAGACAAGATAGAAATGCCAGACAAGATAATAAGAACATCTGCCACCTTCACATATCTGCTTGATTTATCTTGTAGATTAAACAAATTGAATCCTTTACTTTTACCAGGAAGATCTCTCCTAAAGGACATGATTACTCCAAGTGAAGGAAGAGAAGTAGCAAAAGAAATTGGTGCTCCCTATTATGAGACAAGTGTCCTGACTCACTACGGTGTGGAAGATGTCTTTGTGAATGCGTCACGAGTCGCTCTCATTGAACGGCGCAAAATAAAGTTCTGGAATACTCAGCTTCGTCGAATCCAACAGCCACTAGTCCAGCCGCCCATAAAGATACCAGTTCCACCTGCTCCTCATATCAAAATACCAACAGCATTATTGAAATCAGACATTTCAGCTATGTTGTACAATAGGTCTGAATGTGACGTCACTTTCCTAGTTCAAAATCACATAGTGGAGGCCCACAAAATTTGTTTAGCTGTAGCTTCCTCATTCTTTAAGGATTTATTTACAGTAGTATCAACGGTGAAGCTTCCAAATAAACACAGAATTAATCAGCGCCTGCTGAACAAATTTCCAGGTCGATTCAGCTACTCAGGATGGTGAAAACTTACTGGACAGTGATTGCAACAGTACAGATACAGAATGTGATTCCAGTGTCAACAGCTCTGCTGGCGAGGAGAATCTGTTCAGCACTGCTGAGAGTTTTTCTCATGCATTTACAGATTTTCCTGTAACTATTCCTTACAGTCATAAAGCTGTAGATTCAGTTGAGATTCGTTTTGAGCTGGATGACATTGTGAAGACCTGTAGACTGAGGACTTATGTAAGGATGTGTGAGGAGATACAGATTCGGCCATTTGAAGTTATCATTGAGTATCTCTACACTGGAAGTTTACGGCCATGCGGTGTCAGTCTGGAAGAGATTAGAAAGAGTGCTGAATTACTGCAGGTATTTATATGTCATTAGTTTTATTTCACAGACACATTTTTTGTAGAGCTTATGGGGAATATAATATAAGATGAAATTCAAGATAAGTGATGTTTATTATACTCACAAATAAAGATAAATGGTAAATGATCGTTTTCCACACCTTGAGGCATGATGGTTATATGGTGCTGACCCCATATTTTTACAAACCAATCAGAACTTTATGGGTGATATGGTCAAGGTCACACCGGTCACCTTTACTTCTCAGTGCTACCAATGTTAGACTCAGTCGACCTGGGAGCCAAGGTCAACCTAAAAACACATCCCCACCTTGATGGGGGTTCCAACACATGACCACCAGGCTGACAGGCAAGTGTGCTAGCCACTGCACCACCATGGTTTCTATATATATAAAACAGCAACTGTAGTTCTGTTTGGAGATGAAGCAGTTCAAAACAGACTAGAAGTAACTATTTGTAATTACTAAAAATTTTGTTAGTTCACAATTTTGTACATCTTTGAAAACAAAGCTGCAAGAATTTTGCAAAAACATGTATATATTTTTTATGTAAAGTAATATGGTTATATGCTTATGGGGAATTTTTTTTTTTTTTTTTTGCATAATAAGAATTTCGTCATGAATTCTGTTTACTAGTATTCACAATTGATAGCTGAAGACACAAAACATCTACATTGTAGAAATAGAAAGTGCAAATAAGGGACTTTTCTTGAATATCTACAAAGCTGAAAGTGGTTATATTACAGAAAAGGATAACACCAAAGTATTATATTACAATAGATAAGCAAATACTTAACCAAGTTGATAAATACCTAGGGGAAATCAAAACTTCATATGGAAGATAATTTACAGAGATTAAGAGCAGAATGAATAAATTAAAAAATTTGCATGGCAGAAAATAAAAAGTATCTTTTACAATAAGTCACTATCCTTGAATGTCATAGAGTACTGAAATGCTATATAAAGCTTGTGTAACAATGCGCGTATACAGGGGATCAACAAGTTCTGCTAGGTTATTGTAGAACAGGCTTTATTTGTGATGGTTGATACAAAATCTCAATACAATCAAATACGATGTTGACTTCTCTTCTCTCGCCCTTGGTGTTTACTCTCCCCCCAACAACAAGCCACGTCACGACTTGAGCATCCTTCTAGCTGTTCTATCTTGATGCTCAAGCGTGCTGTAGGCCTGCACACCTAGCTGATACTAATAAGATATTCATTCTGCTACACCTCCCTGTGTTTTTAAAAGACTTTTCTTCTTCAAAAGTCTTTATTCCTAACCCCTTTTATCCTACATCTTCTTTCCTTACCTCCCATAATTTCTCTAAGCCGCCCCAAACTAACTCTATTTTAGGTAAATATTCTATTTGTAACTCTTCCCCCTGTCACATAGTAAACCACTATGAACTTCTTCTTCGTTCCTGGCTCTTCAAAGTTGCTTTACAAAATATATATCATAAGAACGTCCCATATCAATCGTTATCGTACACTTGACATTATGAAATCTCTCACTCTTTCACCACACAGGATAGACAGAAAAATGTAGTTAGAAAAAGTAAAGAAGGGGTGCGCACCCAATTTATGAAAAGTATAAAGGAATGAATAGTCAACACAATCACATTTACCTCTCTTGCCAACGAAAAAACTTTTGTAAATAGTTTTTTAAAATATATCTTATGAAATACATCTTTGTTCATATAAATTAAGTTGATCTAAGTTTTCTAAACATTTATATACTCAACATTATATTGCCATCCACAACCTTGTCTATATTTTACTTATCTCACCTTCAACCACGAACCAATGTTCATATTCCATGAACATTTTAAATTAATTAACGCTGTTTTTTCACAGCTCCTATATCTTGCCCCCTCACATCCCATGATACGCTTCCTTGTTTATCTATTCCATATATCCAACCTTATATGCTGCCATTCACAGCCCCCTTTTTATCTATTCTCTATTAACCAACTATCATATCGTTCCTCATAATATGGTATCCAATCCATATATCTTCAAATAATGCTGACTTTAATGCAGCTCCTATTTTAACTTTCCCATAACCATCCCCGGCATATGTTTCTAATACTTCATAGCCATATCAACCTCTTCATGCTGATTATCACAGCAACAGAATAAACCCATGAACATATTATTCACTAAGATAATGTGTCTCTCTACTAGTCCTCAGTAGTTTGTTACTTTTTTCTGAACGAAGGGTACTATATAAAGTCCCGTGTACTGGACAAAATCATAACTGTTTGTAATTTAAACTCAACTTAACAAACACATTTATAAACAAGGTAATTCTTATTTAACACACAAGACATTTCAATTAAATTATGAGTTAAGCGAAATAAAATCACAACAGGACATCATACCCCCCCCCCCCCCCCCCCCCCCCCCCCCCCCCCCCCCCCCCTATCATACCCCCCCCCCCCCCTTTATCTCCTACGTTTCCAGTTTCTTCAATAACTCCAAGTTCCTTTGAATAAGTGCTATCTCCACATCAATATCTTCTTCTTCGTATAACGTATTAGTTTCTTCCATACTACTATTTGATTCTGACTTTTCATCCATTTCCTCTTCTTCATCTGTATGTTTCTCGCATAGCAGCCGCTAATTTCTTCCGTTCAATATCCCATCTAATTTGTCTATCATTATTTCTTAACGACCTTTCTAGTAGAGGCATATCCTCGCCGCTTGATGAATAATCTCTAATTCTTCTCTGTCTTTTCACTTCTTTTTCCCTTTGTCTCTCTATTCTCCTTTTCACCGCTTGTCTAGTATTTTTAAATGGGGCGTTTACCTCTTCTTCCATAGATTCTGCACTATCATAATAACCCTCATTCCTATTTTCTTCTTCTTTTATTATCGTTTTCGGTATTGTCTGTTCTTGAGTATCATCACAAACTGGAGTTGTTATTAACTGACTTTGTGCTGGATCTTTTCTAAAATCTAGGGTTATTGTAGCTCTTCTGACGACTTGTTCATCTAAGTATACGGTGTCTGAATAATAATTATTATTATAATTATTGTTTCCCTGCTCATCCTCATCTCTTTTTAAGTGCTCTACGTGTGCCCTTGCCACATGTCCCGTGATCTGGTTTTTTATACTGTACGATACATTTCCTAGCTTTTCTAAAATGTAATAACCTGGAACCCAACGAGCATCAAACTTAGAGTTCCTTCTATGCTTCATGTAATAAACCCTATCACCTACTTTAAACTCCTGTAATTTTGTATTCACGTTTCTGTATTTTTTCTGTCTTTCTCTAGCTTTAATTATATTATTCTTTAATCTTACATGTGCCCTATGCATTTCTTCTATGATGACCTCTTGAAAGTCTTCCCCCATATATTTACATCTTGGTTTTAACAGATTATCTATAGGTAGTATTGGCTCTCTCCCGTGTATTAAATAAAATGGTGAAAACCCTGTGCTCTCATTTTGATTTGTGCGTATAGCGCTAAGCGCAGGTCCTAGGAATAGATCCCAATCTTTTTCATGTTCATCGACAATCTTTGCTATAACATCGTACAATGTCCTATGTTGTCTTTCGTTCTTAGCATTTGAAGAAGGTCTATAGTATGAGGTCTTTATATGTCTTATATTCAAATCTTTTAATAACTTTTCAAATTTCTTATTCACAAATTCTTTACCATTATCCGTAAGTACAATCTGTGGGCAACTAAACCTTGGTATGAATTCCTGTAAAAAGATATTAATGATAGTATCTGCGCTTTTGTCTGGGATTGCATAGATTTCCGGCCAGAGACTGTAGACATCCACTATATGTATTAGATATACATTCCCCGATAGTGTTCTAGGGTGGGGACCTGATATATCTAAACTAACCTTTTGCATAGGAAACTGAGGAATATCTGTATCCTGTAAAGGACACTTAATTGTTTTCATATTCCTTAATCTGCATCTTTCACACGTATCGACATATTTACAAGCAGTTTTAAATAAATTCGGCCAATAATATTTATTCGTGAGTGCTTTCACTAATTTATCACGACCGAGATGACCATTCTTATCATGATATGCTTTTAAAACTTCACTTTCCAAATGTTTTGGAATATATTTTCTTAATTGTTCGTTTCTTTCATTCATGTAATATAACTGGTCATCATCTTGTAACACTAAATAATTCTTCTTATACTTATTCTCATCCGTTTCTTTTAATGTCTGTTTTATTTCTAAAACTTTTGGATCCAATTCTTGTTCTTCTTTCATATTAAATTGTGCTAAATGTGGGTCTTCTGCTCTAGGTTCAGACTCTTGATCCGATGGTAAACTCTCAAAATCTTCTCTATTTATTATGGCAGAATCTAATATATTTACTTGCCAGTTTCAGTCGTCTATCTCCGGTTCACCTTCGTCTTCTGTGTTTCCTGATGACTGTGGGTACGGAATTCTAGACAATAAATCAGCGCATGTGTTGTTCCTACCTGGATGTATTCTATTCTTGTATTGTATCCCTGTAGATTCAACGCCCATGTCTGTATTTTTCTGTTCTGCACTGGAGCTTCTAACAAAGATTTTAAAGGCATGTGGTCAGTTCTAATAATGAAATTTGCATTATGTAGATAGTAGTTAAGTTTCTGAAGAGCATAATGAATAGCATAAGCCTCCTTCTCAATAGTAGACCATTTCCGCTGAGACCTGCTAAGTTTATGAGATAAGAAATAGATTGGCCTTTCATTTTTAACCCCCGGTATTCCAGATTCTTTTCCTTCATATGGTTAAACCAAACACGCTCCTATAGCATTATCTGAAGCATCTGTATATAATATTAGCTGTTTATTCAAATCTGGATATGTCAATAGTGGCACTACTGTTAAGCTATTTTTTTAAAACTCGAACGCTTTTTGACATTCATCATCCCATTTAAATCTAGCATATTTGCCAGTTAAGTTAGTAATAGGCTCTGCTATTTTTTAGAACCCTGGAATGAAACGCCTATAATACCCACAGGTTCCGATAAAAGCACGAACTTCTTTTACATTAGTTGGAGGAGGTAGTTCTTTAATAACCCTTACCTTTTCTTGGTCTGGTTTGATTCCGTCTCTATTAATAATATACCCCAAATACTTTGTTTCTGTTTTTAAAAATTCGCATTTACTGAGCTTCAATTTAACATCATGTATTCTTAATCTGTCGAATACTAATTTTACATGTTTTAAGTGATCATTTACATCTCCTGCTGTATAAATTAGAATGTCATCTATGTATGCCAATGCAAACTTTTGCATACCCTCTAATACTTCATTTATTAACAACATGTAGTGAGACGGAGCTGTTCGAACCCCGAATGGCATTCGTAAAAATTCGTAAGAACCCATATGAGTACAGAAAGCACTTTTCTTTTGAGCATCCTCCGACATCGGGATCCACCAGAATCCTGATCTTGCGTCTAGTGTCGTGAAAAATATAGAGCCATTAAGTAAGCCCAAAATATCATCAATCACCGGCAATGGGTACGCTACATTCTTAGTGATTTTGTTCAACGCCCGGTAGTCACAACAGAATCGATGTGAACCATCAGCTTTGGTCACGATTACTATCGGAGATGACCATTCTGACTTTGATCTTGTTATTATTCCTGCTTTCAACATATCTTCTATTGCCTTTTCAACAATTTCTCTATTTCTGAAGGGAGTTCTATACGGTTTTAAACTAATTGGTGGATGATCTCCAGTATCTATTTCCATCGTAACTGTTTTTGTCCTTCCCAATTCTAAATCATTAATTGCAAATACATCCTGATTCTCTTTTATAAGTTGTTCTAATACTTTCTTGTTTTCTGGTGGAGTTTTTAATTGTGCCAACAATTCTTGCTCTCTTGTCATTTTGTCTAGTGAATGTATTTTGGCTGCATTTCTTCTGAATGGATGGATCAATTCATCCTTCTGCATGTTCCCTTTTCTTTCGCGTCTGCGTCTGTTATTAATTCTTTCACTAGGAATTTCTGAATAATTTGTTCCCGGCATTTCTACTCTATCTGTTGCTAATATGTCATTAATGTTATGTTCTACTTTGGCTATTACACATCCTCTGTATAATTTAATTTCTCTACCTGTGTTGTTAATAATCATTACTGGAAAAGTTACGTGTTTATCTAATGATATTATTCCATCCGGAACTTCTAGACCAGGCTCATCAATTACCTCCCTTTGCAATTCAGTGATTCTAACTGTGTGTCCTGCTAAATAATATGGGTTTCTTTTAACCTTTGCCTGTATCAAATTAACCGACTGTGGTTTTAATGTCGTAGACATTTTAACTCTAACCAGTGCTGATATATGCATGTCCTCCTCTAAATCTACATATACGTCCTTGAATTTTAATTTGTGTAAATCAAAAAAAAAGTCTTACACCGTTCTTTGTTAAAAAATCTCTTCCTATAAGCATATTTCTATTTAAATCTTTCATGAAAAAGATGTCTTACGTTGATCCCTCCTAATTTAAAATTCATTATTGTTTGTCCAATTACTTGTAGATTCTGTCCTGTAACAGAGTGAAGATTATTATGACTCCTAAATATTCTGCAATTTCTCATTATTTTATATAAAAAACTTTCTTTGATTACACTAACCTGAGCTCCCGAATCAATTAATGTATGAACTCTATATTTTCCTATTTCTATTATACATGAGCTGGGATCTGTTTTATTCTCTGTAAACTGTTTGATTTCTTCTAATTGAGAGCATTCCCTGCTCGTCCTGCTATACCTGTTATTAAAATATTCTTTAAATCTTGGGACCTTGTTATTTTCCCTCCTACTACAGGTCCTATTTAATAGGTAGGGCGCTGGTTTTCCTACGTTCTTGTACTTGTAAAACTTCTGTGTCTATCGTCAACATTCCTATTTAATCTGCTATTGCCATTTCTACTTTGTGTATTCGACTGGACACGCCTGTTACCACAGAAGCGAAAAATGTGTCCTCGTTGGCCACAAAACCAGCAGACTATATTTGTGTTATTTGTGTTACTTACCGTCTCACTTGTAGGATTTCTCATTTGTCTTCTTCCATCATAAGCATTTCTATTACTACCTTGTAATGTCTGTATACCTCCTCTCCTATTCCATCCGAACCTTGTTTGTCCTATTTCCATAGGCTCCTCAATCCTGTCTTCTCGACTAGTTCCTATTTCTCGTCCCACTCTCAATCTAAATCTACGTCTCAAATTTTCCTCTTGTACCGCTATATCTACAGCTTGTGATAACCTCTCAGGGTTTTCCCTCATCAGCTTAAATTTCAGTCCATCTGATTTTATACCATCTACAAAAATCCCGACCAACATCCTCTCCACTTCTTCTCCTCGTACATTCTGTCCTAAGAATGCTTCTTCAGCCAGGTTAATCAACCTATCGCTGAACAATTGTACAGTTTCTCCAGTGTTTTGTTTGGACTGTCTTAACACCGAAAACGCATGTTGTGGGTCCGTTATTTCCGCGTACTTATGGGCTAAATCGTCCTTGAACTGCTCCCATGTCTCATCTACCCTAGCTTCTAATTTTCTTCTGATATGATCAGAAACCGGTTCTGTTGCTGCCTGATAAGCAAGTTTCATTTTCTCTTCATCTGATGCTGACACCAAATATGCATATTTCTCTATTGAAGTTATCCACTTCTTAAAATCTTTTGCCTGTCCGCTAAATTTAACAATTTCAGCTGCCATTCCTTGTTGTTTCATGACTGTGTTGAGTTTACCTATTACTGTTCCTACCCCCGTCAAAACTTGTGCCAGTGAACCTTCTTCTGCCATGCTGAAATATTTTACTATACACTTATACAATCAAATTCACATTTATAACGACTTATCTAAATGATCTTATTAAAAAATGTTCTCTTAGCAGTTACATTTTAATTAATTACCATCTTGATCCAAGAGAAGCGTGGATTTACGTATGTTCGTTGAAAGTTTTCCTCGTCACGGTTCACATATAACCCAAACGTCTGGAGTTCGTATTACTTATTGGCCATCCCACCGATAACGTGACTTCAATGATGTCCCTCTTCTAACGTCTCGCCACTTTCACTTTCAGCTCCTGGTCGAGCCCCTACCAGACTTGATATTTTCTTTTCACCCGATAACAGGGCACATCTAGGCGACGTCTTGAAAACTGGTCTAGCTCAATAAAGCGATTTGAATTTGGGTCCCCTCTTCAGCAGGTCGGCAACCCAGTTTGCCCAACCACCTCCGAGGTTTCCCTATCGATATATTCGCTTTTGTTGAAAAACATTCTGATTTATTAGAGCAATCACAAGTGAAAATTTCTTCGTACTTTCCAACCAAAGGAGCAATTGGCTTAATTCTTCAGGCACCCAAGGTCACGGTTCAATGAACATAACGGCTTTGAGTTCACTCTGAGTAGTCTTGATACAAAGAAGATAACCGCTCTCTCTGAACAACATTTCCATTTAATTCAAGTTGTTTATATCCGTTTTGAGATTTCTTTGCTCCTGGACCTGGACAAATCTTAGCATGTGACTGGCTGACCTTCAAACACAATGCAAGGTTACCAACAGCTGTAATACTGGCAGGTCAAACTTTATCATATTTTTGACAAGAATCCCGTTATTTCAAATAGTTATGATGAGAACAGCTTATCAACACTCCATAGGCAATCATGTTACGTAGATGGCTCTATTCACAAATCTTGATATATATGCCTTTAATTTTGATAGTGTCCGAAAAATGTTGAAATTTTGACTTTCTTACTCAATTAAAAATGGTCCGATGGAACTTTTTGTTTAAATGAGTATCTAAAATTTTCAAGAGAAACTCAAATACTATAGACTGACATCAAGAGTGACTTTCTTACTTCGCATTATACCCGCGACATCCAAGTAAAATCGAATCCTGTGTGCGGCTCCATTTAATCCACCTGTAACAATGCGCGTATACAGGGGATCAACAAGTTCTGCTAGGTTATTGTAGAACAGGCTTTATTCGTGATGGTTGATACAAAATCTCAATACAATCAAATACGATGTTGACTTCTCTTCTCTCGCCCTTGGTGTTTACTCCCCCCCCAACAACAAGCCACGTCACGACTTGAGCATCCTTCCAGCTGTTCTATCTTGATGCTCAAGCGTGCTGTAGGCCTGCACACCTAGCTGATACTAATAAGATATTCATTCTGCTACACTTGTTTTGCTGAAATGGCAGTGAAGCTTGAAATGTGAATGAACAAACTAGGAAGAGCTCAGAAGCAACAGAGGTGCAGTTCCTGAAACAAATTTTGTTAATATCTTGGAATATTAGAGTATCTAACGATTGCCTGGAAGAAGCTAATGAAAGTTGAACATTATAAACAACTATGAGAAAGAGATGAACATCATTCTTAGGTTAACATGGCCAAATGGATAAGAATGTGCATTTTTAAACATCTCATGTGCTGATGCCGAGGTAAGGGGTTCAACCCCTACACTGGACAGTTGGACTAAAATGTTGACTTCTTATCGTTGACTTGGGGCCGTAAATTACAAGTACCTCTGAACATGGAGTGGGTTTTCCTGATGGCGAGGGACACTGGTAATATGGAAAACTAATCCACATGCAAAATTCAGTCCGGTGCTACTAGAAGCAGTGTGCATGGACTACGCTTGAGTTCAAAGCGAGCAAGCAGAAAACAAAATTCTTTGGTCATATGAGTAGAAAAAGAATAGTCGTAGAAGAGGCAGCCCGAGAGAACTGATGCTGGAAGGACTGAGACAGGGAATCTATCACAAATCTAACATTAAAATAGCAATTTTGCTGTTGATGTTGGTTAAGTGTTCTTTAGCCTTTTAAATGCAAGTTGAATGTCTTAATTTCAGCTGTAAAGTTGTTGCATTATTCTCTAGGTTTAGAATTTCACAGCAAATTTATTTTATAGTTTGATATTTAAGCCTGCATGTACATCTGTGATGGTGTTCATGGATACAACATTCAGTATATGCATGTGTCCAATCCGATAGGTGGCATTTGTCTTGGATATATTCAGTAGTCAAAGCTTGTGTTTCATATTTAATCTCATTGTCTTTCTCATGGTGTTGAAATATTTCTTTTATTATATTAACATTATTAGTCTGTTGTGTCAGATGTTTGTCATTATATTAACCCTTTACCGGGCAGACATTTGTCTGTTTTGTAGCCCTGAACGGGGAAGAAGAATTTTGAGGTTCGGTAATATTTTGGGTTACGTTAGTAAAAATATCACATATAAGTTGTTAGTCAACAGATTTTAGTCAAATAAACAGCAAAATGAAGTGAAAAGCATGCAGAATATTTTACTCATGTGAATGATGCCGCTAATCCACACATGAACACAAATATTTACAAAATACAACATATTGTTTGTGATTGTCAGTCATCTATACGCAATTTACAAACACATTTTCCGAATCATAATCGCTTTCTTTAAAGTCCGACTCACGACTGCTAATGCAAAGTACGCTGATCACTGATATCTAGCTCCAATTAATAGTCAACTTCGTGCCTTTCAATGTCACTTAAATTGAACCCAGCGAAATCTCCGCTATCACTTGAAGAATCGTCAAAATCCATTTTGAAATACAAAGCGTAAAACCCACAAAAACTATTTTAAAAATCCATTTAAATTCAAAGTACACGCTTGCGAATGGTGGCCACATTGTCAAGCTATTGGTGAAACCAAAAGTAGACAATCGGAAGTCTCGGAAAGCGGAAAGATCGCGTTTTTACAATGCATAATAGTCACGGGCGCTTTCGGATGGATTGCCCGTTCCGGGGTAGAAACGTTCCCGGACGTTTTGCCCGGTAAAGGGTTAACATTATTATTCTGTAGTGTCAGTTGTTTATAATTATATTAACATTATTGTTCTGTCACGTCAGATGTTTGTCATTATATTAACAATGTTAGTTTGTAATGTTGAAGTTTTCTTGTCACATAATGCTATTATTAACATTTTCATTGTAACAATTTATGATTAATGTTTTGATGAGTATAATTTATTGTTGATTTGTCTTAAGTCCTTAGTTTTCTTTTTTACTTTACGTTTTCTTTAATGCAACAGTTAAAAACCTATTATAAAATGGTGAAGTCATTAGTGCTAATTAAAACAGTTGTTTACTGGTGTGCAATAGCTTTTGGATTTTAAACTTTAGAAACATTGCAGTTTTTGTTTGTTTATCTTCACAATATATTAAATGTTAAGCTGACAGATTGTTGTTGGTTGTAGTCTCTTTGATAACGTTGTTGGTTGTAGTCTCTTTGATAACTTTGTTGGTTATGATGCTAGACAGAGAATCCCTTCATATACACAATGTTTATGGTCATTGATCACTTAGTCACAGCCAAGAAAGAAAACAGTGGCAGACAATTTTCTTTACAGATGCCTAGAAAATGATTACAATCGGGACAAAAACACATACCTCATCAAAGACTGGTGATTGCGTCAGATGGCAATCCATAACCACCCATGCTTATCAACATGGCACATGAGGATCATGAGTTAAGCCTAATAGACTCATTTTCTTCTAATAACCAGAATCAGTGCCCGTATCTCAGAAGGGTCTCAAAGGAGAAGTGAAGAATAGTTACACTGGAAACCTCCACCAGAGCATGTTGTATAAGGTGACTGAAGAGGGTTGGTGGAAGACATGACTCACATGGTTGAAGAAAATCAGCAAATGTCCAACGAATTGTGACTGGCTTGCTAAGGCATGTGTGGTTGTGGGCATTTACTCCACTAGGAAGTCTTAAAGGCATACGAAGAAGAAGCAGAATCAGGAATCTGTAACAGAAAGATTATATTATACTGTTCTTGTGAGAAAGATCACTTTTCATGTTAGGAAATTTATATTAGTTAAATTATCAAACATTAAGTATGTTTGAGAGATTTGAGTGATTAATTATTTATTAGCATTTCACATAAAATTTTTCTAAGTTGTTTTCATCAGGAATGTAACATTTATAATAATTTATTTGAACAGCTCACAAATCTGATGGTTGTTGTTGACAACATAATGTCCAATCAAGATTTCCTCAATATTGAAAACGATAAACATTTTCATGAGAATAGAGTGCTGAGACTACGAGAACTCGCCCTTAACAAGGACTTTCTCTCAGGTATTGTCTTGTATCTAAACCAGTAATGTCATGTTCAACCCTTTGAGTTATAATTGGGATATGTGGTGTCTATTTTATTTCAAATAATGGACTTTTTGTTTGTTTCTTTTGGACACTTATGTTATAGCATTTTGTGCTACCCACCTTCTGCATATGGATGTTTGGTAGTTATACTTTATGCTCATTTATATTGTCCTAGGAAATGTATTTGAGAGGAGCTGACAGACAGTTGTTGGTTATGGTCTCAGGTTTGTGATAGTAAGCAGACAATCTCTTTATAGAGACAATGAGACCAGGTCCCTGTTCAAAAAGGAAAGATATGACAGACGACTACAGATGCCTGTAGGACTAGAGCAGTACACCATGATGATCCTGTAGCAGGTCCATTGCAGAATGCTACTATCATCACGCCTACTGAAAAGTCTCAATCTCTGGCCATTTCACCAGCCTCATGCACCCTCATGCCCAAAGGGGCTACAATGTCCTGTGTCCATCTTTGTACTGGTTGACCCCTGCTTCTTCTAGAAACCATGCCTGTTCAAAGCCACTGCCAAGTTTAATATGGTCATAGTATTCTAGTTTCCGAGACCTGATACTGTTCATGAGCCAGTTTCCTTTGATGTTCAGAATCATAGAATGTCAGTATGTTTCCTGTTCTTAATCTTCAATATTCTAAGAACTTCTCTGCAATATTTAATCTCATAAAGCACACGTTTTTCTTTAGTGGTTGCGAAATGATCCATGACTTATGTTGCCACAGGAAAGATGTGTGTTCTAAAATGTTATTTGTTCTTGTTTGCTGGTGTTGTGCCACAGGTTCTTAATACTGTTTCATCTCTGCATAGCTATGGCCAGTCTACATCTGTCTTCTTGTGAACAGTCTTTATTGTTGATAGCAGTCAAAGTATTAAACCGATGCAGTGCCAAACAAAACGTAGGTTTGGACCTAACAAAAATGGATGATGGGAAATAGGGATGTAACACAGTTTCACAGTTATGACTTAAAAGTTGTTAATATGGTAGCAGACATGATGTATTATATATCAAATTAAAGGGGGTTTCATAAGGAAAACTACTGTATATAAGCCCATGGCAGATGCAGGAAGTGGCTTGAGATGATTAATCACCCCAAGGCACTTAATCATTCAAAAATTCATTGCATAGACAGGAGAACAAACAGATCCAGCCAACTAGAACTCACTACTGAAGAAGACTGAATATTAAGAAAAATAAAAAAATTTGTTGGACACATAAACAACATGAAAGTCTAGAAAAGATAATTATGGAGAGACATGTACCAAGGAGATGGAGAAGAGGAAGCACAGCATAGATGGATTCATGATGTGATAGATAATTTACACATGACGGCAACATAAGACGGGACATTTGGCTTATGATAAAGATACATTTAAAAAAAACGCCATGAAGGCAAAATTCTGCACAGGACAGGCATGATATATTTCAACTATTTCTATTATTTTTATACTTACAGCTTTTCATTAAGTTACTGAAATTATTAGTATTTGTTCTCACTATAGATTGCTTAAACTTTCTGTCTAATTGTCTAGGGTTATCTATCTTCAACAAGATTTTCCATTGACATATTACAGGATAATTTATTCAGTTAGTATTATCCTTTGGAGTTGATATTTCTTGCATTCCAGTAAATAATGTTCCATATTATTATGGTTCTAAAATTCAGCACAACTGCCATCTTTTATAGTGAAGTAAGCCTTTCCAAGTTGTAGCCTCATTAATTTTTTATTGCAAGGAATTTTAATTTAATTTGTTTTTGTTGGAGTAATCAGCAATTTGTTTGCATGCTTTCCTTTCAGGCTTTGATTTAATGATGGCATCCATTCTTATGTTTGTCTGTTTTAAGTGCTATTTTCATATGATCTACAGTCAAAACTACATGTATTTTATTATTATTTACTCTGCCTTTCTTTGCCTCTACCACCATTAAATTTCTTTCAATTCATAATATGCCAGTATCAATGCTATCATGACTGAACATCTCTGGCATTTAGAAATATGAGATAGTTAGGAAGTTTTCCTCTGCTACATCTGGCCTACTACAAACTTGTATTTCTTAGAGCCAAAACTTCTGCTACTCCTGCCTCATTCATGCTCCTCTCCCTAGCTCCTCCTGCCTTGTTCCTCCTCTTCCTTGTATCCCATAATCCTATCAGTGAGTCATCAGGATGCCACAATAGATGCATTCATCATAAGTAAAGGTCTTAAACTCTCCCTGCATCTTTCACAAGTATGTGTAAGTGTGGCATTACCTAAACCTGTCCTCTGTGATTTTTTCAGGACATGATTTCTTTTTTCTGCTGTTTCATTGTTTGTCATTTATCTTGAAGAATATTTTTCAAAAGGAATTGTGATGAGTTATTTGACCAAAGCAGGCAAGCATTCTATGCTTCACAGCAGTATTTCTTGGTAATCTGCATACAACTTATTCATTTTTGATCATTTTATATGCTAGTAACAAATGGCCACAATTAAGACACGCACACATCTGTACTATGAAACCCTATCATGCATTGATTATGAGCTAGACTGCATACTGACTGCTGCTTGCCATAAATGGATTTGGATTTCAGCCCAGTGCATGACCCCACTGCTAGGGATCTTATAGTATGTATATCATCAGAGTTCACAAATGCTGTAAATATTCTGTTGTGTGTAGGTTTTGAAATTTCGCGTGAACAGAGGCCAACAGCTACTTTTCAATATTTCCCAGCAGCTGAGGGATGTGTAACTTGCACATTGTGCAGCCATCCCTGTCACCCATGTCCTGAAGGCTAAACGTATATTCCAGTGCCTAGGGGATCCAGGCGACAAAACTGGATTCAAACTCACACTTTTCGAGTTCTAGATGAACATTTCAAATATTCAAATATTTAAGGGCACTCATGACATTAGATGAAAGAGGTAAGAGGCATGTTGAAAGAGGCCTGGCAGAGATTAAGAGCAGAATAGGCCAAGCAAAAACTGCTTTTCAGAAGATGGAAATTATCTTTTGTCAAAAGTTACTCTCATTATATGTTAGAAAGAGAGAACTGAAATGTAATATAGAACCTCTTCTGCTTGATGGCAGTGAAAGAACAAACAAGGAAGCGCTTGGAGGCAACAGAGATGTGGTTTCTGAGATGAATGCTGCAAGTACCTTGAACAGCAAAACTAACAACGATTGCATAGAAAGGTTAATGAAAGTAGAACACTACATACAACTATAATACAGAGTTAATATTCTTTGGTCATGTAATGAGAAGAGAAACATTGAAAAATATGATGGCTGGAAAGATCAGTGGTACAAGAGGGAGTAACAGAGGCAGACTGAGAGAAATGATGCTGGGTGACCTAAGATTGTGGCATGGAGGAATAGCATCAATAGAATTCATCCAGAACACCAAGTACTGAGATCTTGGGACATGCATGAACACCTGCACCATTTGGCGGGGTGCATGATGATGATGAGACAAATGCTGTAACTTGAAGCCACTCTAATGCAGTTGTTCAGTTTAATGTTGTCATAAACCAGAGTTTATCTTATGCAACCTGTTATCAGTATTTTATTGCTTATAACCCAAGGACTCATGTATAATGTCATGTTACAGAAAACGGCTAGCTGGATGGCTAAGAATGCCGGGTTCTCCTTCGGGAGACCCAGGTTAAAATCCTCGTTAAGGTGTGGATATTTTTTCTGTTGGGAGGAAAAAAGAAACCTCTAACCTGCACAGTTAGCAGCAACTGCACTAGCCAGGCGGCCTTACTTCCTCAGGCTCAAGAGCCCCCCCCCACACACACACACATTCCGTCCTACACTGCAACGTACTGTGGGCGGTAGATGACAGTTTTTGACATAGAAAATCTGATCTTCTTCCATATTGTAGACTAGAGGAAAACCAAACACTGACAGACAACACTATAACCATAGTGAAGGTAAAGTAAAGTAAAGGGCTCTTTTAGACACATTGGGTATATGGTGCGGACCCTGTATTTGTATAGAACAATCAGCACTAGATAGGTGGATGAGATCAGGTTCACCCTGACTTCCCCCCTAGAACCCATGTTAGACTGGATCAACCTGGCAGCCCAGGTCAGTGACACAATACGCCACCATGGGGATTTAAACACATGACCATCGGGTCAGCAGGCAAGTGTGCCATCCACTGCCATAAACAGAATCATGTCCTGGTAACAGTCCTGCTGCAGGAACCCGCTGTGGCTATGTGAAGTGTTAGGACCATCACATGTTTGTAGGCCTGAGTGCATGGGGGAATAGGTGGTCAGTCTTTCCCTCTTGTACTGAATGATGAGAGCTACATGGAACCTTAATACAATCACATTCATCATGCCATTGTCAGTGCAACATACTAACTGTTACACCAACACGCCACAGTAACGATAATCTCATCTTGTTCCTCTTTTACTTTGCAGTGTTGAGGTGAAGTATAAACAGCGGGAGAATGCCCATTTATGGGCTTCATGTTTTGAGATTTCCATGGACTCTACTATTCCCGCTGTCCTTCGTTTACATGGTTGGCCTCGTCTTTTGCTTCCATTTGCTCTGTACATCATTGCTTGTTGTGGTATACTGTAAGTTGGTAACGATAATAGACCTGTGAAATTAATTGTTTCCCTGTCAAGTATATAGCACAGATGATATGACAGTGTTTATTTGAGTGTTAGCCATATTTGCTGACCTGCCTACATTGACACTGAAAATATTTATTGAATTTCAGATATCTCTTTTGAAGTTGATAATGGAGTGGTATCTGCCCACAAGGCTCTTCTCATGGGGAGATGTGAGATGATGTATGCAATGTTTAACAGTGACTTTAAAGAATCATCATCAGAAGTGGTAATGAAAATGTTTACAGTGTATGTCTGTGTGGATGTAATTCTCTCTGGGCATTGGGTTGGAATATGTTGATAATGAAATGTTTAAAGTTTGTGAAGCAAACTAAGAATATAGTGGTAATCTCAGTCTGTCTGTATTGGCTTTGCTGTATTGTGATCAGCTTACATGCTAATATGCCTCTCAGCAAATGTGAAGTTCCAGTATCGGTCTTGTACACCTTGCTAGTTTCTGGGCTCGGAGAGGGGAAGGAGAGTCCCTGTGGAGATCGTTGGTGCCTAGTCAGAAGATGGACAGTTCCGTGGAGATAGTACATTGGTGCCTAGTCAGAAGAAGATGGACAGTTTCGTGGAGATGTACATTGGTGCCTAGTCAGAAGAAGATGGACAGTTTCGTGGAGATGGTACATTGGTGCCTAGTCAGAAGAAGATGGACAGTTTCATGGAGATGGTACATTGGTGCCTAGTCAGAAGATGGACAGTTCCGTGGAGATGGTACATTGGTGCCTACTCAGAAGATGGACAGTTCCGTGGAGATGATACGTTGGTGCATAGTCAGAAGATGGACAGTTCCATGGAGATGGTACATTGGTGCTTAGTCATAAGATGTACAGTTCCGTGAAGATGGTACGTTGGTGCCTAGTCAGAAGATGGACAGTTCTGTGGAGATGGTATGTTGGTGCCTAGTCATAAGATGGACAGTTCCGTGGAGATGGTATGTTGGTGCCAAGTCAGAAGATGGACAGTTCCATGGAGATGTTACGTTGGCGCCTAGTCAGAAGATGGACAGTTCCGTGGAGATGGTATGTTGGTGCCTAGTCAGAAGATGGACAGTTCCGTGGAGATGGTATGTTGGTGCCTAGTCATAAGATGGACAGTTCCGTGGAGATGGTATGTTGGTGCCTAGTCATAAGATGGACAGTTCCGTGGAGATGGTATGTTGGCACCTAGTCAGAAGATGGACAGTTCCGTGGAGATGGTATGTTGGTGCCTAGTCATAAGATGGACAATTCCGTGGAGATGGTATGTTGGCACCTAGTCAGAAGATGGACAGTTCCGTGGAGATGGTATGTTGGTGCCTAGTCATAAGATGGACAATTCCGTGGAGATGGTACGTTGGTGCATAGTCAGAAGAATAGTCTCTACACTCACCTGACTCTACAGATGCAAGCTATTTCCAAAGCCTAGATAACTTGAATGCCAATGCATCTGATGTTCAAACTCAGTCTTCCTAAGGATTCACATCTTCTCAAGGATTCACAACCAGGAAATCAGTCAACAGTCAAGTTCAATGTAATATTTTGTGAAATCTTTTTCCTGTTTTGTTGTTGTTGTATCATAAATATATTATTACATGTGCTTTTCCAAACAATTATATATTTAACTAATGTATATAATATTACATTTCTTTGTTTTAGCTTGCTTATTGAAGTTATTGTTCTGTCTGTAATAGTGAAGAATAAGTTGTAAGGAATGCTTTTTTCCATGTGTGCTTGGAACAGCATAGCCAGCAATTTTCAGAATTTAAGAGCCACCATACAAATTTAGTACTGAGCAATTATTGTAGGATCTCGTCATTCACTGCGGGTTGGAAAGACTGGTCGCCTTTTCTTCCACACCCTCCAGGACACAAAAACATGATGTTCCTAACACTTCACACAGCCACAGCAGGTGCTTGCTAAGTGATGTGCTTTTGTTTTTGAACAACTGTTGGCCCACATTTATCTCTGCATATTTAAATAAAACAACCTCATAACAGTATATGTACCTTAAATGGTAAAACTGTACTGATGCCCGAGGCTTAAGGGGATCATAATGTTCAAACTTGTATTCTAAGTTCTTGAGTGCCTACTTTCTAGATAACTATGTTAGCCAGTAAAACCTGATTAGACAATGGTTCTGGAATTTTTACCTTCAGTAATCTTCTTGCTTGTCTATGACAAAGCAAGCAAATACCAATTATGTTAGTTAGTCGACAGATCATCCTCATTTCACATCGAACCATTCAGTCCATAAGTGCTCGGATCCCCTCCTCAGCAAATCCCACAGCATGTAGCGGATAACGACACCAGTTCTGTGTTGGATTATCAATCTTCTTTGGCTTCCTGAGTAGTGTTCTTGTTTGGCCATCCCTCTTTTAATTTAAAATACCAGTTATAAATGCAGCAACCAGTAGCCAGTATCAGGTAATTGAAGAGCTTAATATGGCTGACTTAAATGAAGAGTAGAGTTTGAAGCAACATGAGGAGAAATTGGTTGCATGGTTATGAATCCTCAAGGAAGACATGTGTTTTAACTCTTTAAATCCAATGCATTGATGTTCAGTTCAGTTCACCTGAGTCTTGTAAAAGATTTAATCTATTGGAGTGAGCCAGGCGTAGAGAGTTTTCTCCCGACCCGTTATCAAAGTACCAACTCCATGGAGTCAGTGATGAAGAACACACCTTCCCGTCTCCAAGTTCAAAAATAAGCGGAGTGTGCAAGAAAGGTAGTAGCACACACAAATCTAATGCTTTGGTCCCAGTGATTTTCTTTAGTAACAGCAAAAACAGAGCTAATGAAAGAGTTATAATTATAAATAAAAAAAAAAATATATAAGAAAGGAATCTTATGCAGTCATTATTTCTCTTATCTGTTGTAATTCCTAAAGGTTTGCAAGTGATTTGATATTTCTTCACTTTCTAGATCCCTTTTCCTGGCATCACAGTAGAAACTTTTTGTGCGCTGCAAGAGTATTTGTACACTGGAGAATCCCCGTGCTTATCTGGCGTGGACTGTGTGACGTTAATAGAGGTGGCTAACAGGTTATGTCTGCCCAGGCTGGTGAACATGGTTGAGGCATCGGTGGTTGCTGAACTGCAAGTCAATGACAACAAGGATGAAATGCTGCACGATGCATTGATTTTACTGGAGCCGTCAGAGGTAATGTTCGACTGAATATCTGTATGTGATATTGTTTGCTCTTAATTTAAATAAGAAATAAGCTCATTTACAAGCCATTAACTCTTAAAGGAAGAAAGTTTACTGTTTGGAGGCTGATATGTCCATAAATAATTGAAAATTGACCTTATAAATGGAAGCGCAGGCGTTAGCACTCATGCCTGGTCATCACATGTTCAATTCCCTTCAAGATGGGGACTTTAAACAAAGGCCACCAGGTCGACCCAGCCTAAAATGTATACCAGGAATGTATCGGGAAGTAAAGGTGACTGGTATTATATTTACCACATCACCTCTCAAATACCGATTGGTCTATAACAAATATAGGGCTAGCATTATATGTCATATACACCTCTAGGTGTGTAAACAGTGTTCTTTAATTTTCTTTACTTTATGCTCAAGCCTTCTTAATGGCATTTATTATTCATAGATTGCAATTGTTGTCAAATTGTTTGCTTCAGTTTGTATTGTTTATGATGTTTCATTGTGACATTATTAACCATGTCTAACATCTGGGTATTTGTGAAAAAACAAAAAGGAAAATAACTGATTCTCTGCCGTGAACCGATAGGTCGGTTCAATGGAACGGTTTTGGCACCCGTGAACTAATAGGTCGGTTGTGTATAGATAGTGAGTTATTTGTTACAGTTACCTTATGTTTCCGCAATTTTTAGTCGAGCGATCTTTTTGGGCGAGATTCAGTAGCGGATTGCGTTGCACTCGTTACTTGCGGGGTATGTGAGCCAGTCGCTCAGAAAGCAATGGCAAACTACTGAGCGTAATTTTGCCAAGAGATCAACGACAGCGGTAAAATGCTGGTGTTGACAGCGATGTCCTGTAAATAGGATATGCGGGGGGAAAAAAACTCAAAACTTATTTCCAAGTTATAGTTTTCTTGCTACGTCTTTTATCACACCTTAGAAGTCTTGTGTTGAGGAGCGGCTGGCCGAGTGGCTAGAATGCCGGATTCTAGACCCGGGTTAGAATCTTCGGTAAGGTGTGGATTTTTTCTGTCGGGGCAAAAAGAAAACCCTAATCTTCACAGTTCGCAGCGACTGCACTAGCCAGGCGGCCTTAATTCTCAGGCTCAATTACTCCCCCCCCCCCCCACCCCCTCATACACTACAAGGTACTATATAGGCAGTAAATGACACTGACAGAAGTCTTGTTTCACACCTGAAATAATATTTCACAGAGCCAGAAGTCACTGTAATATTTAACGGTTAAAATAAAAACATAAAGGGAGCCAGAAGTCACTGTAATTAACGGTTAAAAAAAAAACATAAAGGACACCTTTTCATGCCTTGAGATGTATTGAGTATATGATACTAGTCCCATACTTTTATACCAGTAAACACTCGATAGATGATGTGGCAGCAAACGAAAGAAGACGACGAAAAAGATGATGTGGACAATATCACACCGACTGCCATTACTTCCCAGGAAGTTTCCTGGCGCCCATTTTAGGCTGGGTCGATTTGAGGGTCCAGGCCAGGTCAGTGAAAATAAAATAAAGAGGATACAAACACAAGACCACTCTAACACTGCCACGGCTCCGCACAGTAATATTTGTGTCTTAGTTATTATTTTAAATGTTATACTTACTGTCTATGCACGTTGTTAGTTGCTTATCCTTTACAGGATCCTTTACAGCAGTCAATGTCAGCGTTGTTTTGGCAGTTTGTGATTCCTTAACAAGTTTCTGTTTAATAGTTTGCCATTGCTTTCTGAATGACCAGCACTCATGCCTTTGTATGGGAACCAATGCAAATCTGTCTGCTTCCAATTTGCCCGAAGCTGTGTTTCGAACGCTGTATGCAGGATTACGAATTGCCACATGTTACCAAAGGCCTAATAACACATAACTTCACAATCTTAGTAAAACACATATTGTCTCATAAAAATCAGATTATACATATGGGGCTAATAAGATTAAGCATAAAGAATTCATCAGTGGAAAACTGGATTAATCTGGGAGGGAAATGAATAAAATTTTTCTAGAGTGTTTATTTTATCACATTAATCCACATAAGTTAGGCTTGCATTAGAAGTTATTTATTCAGCACTAGATCTGTAGTAATTGGGAACTAATGTTTTCTCTTTATTCCAACAGCTGTATAATGCCACACAGTTAGCCCAGTTTTGTGAGTACATATTAAGCATCAACTACTGTGATGTCATTAAGAAACATCATAGCCTGTTCCGAGCTTTACCCCAGGAGAAGCAAGACTGTATAGAGAAAAAACGCTGGCCTCCTGGTTGGTAAGTAACATTACTTATAACATTACTTACATACAAAATAAATGAACAGTGCTTCAAGAAGCAGTTGAACACTGCAAACTGAATAAAGACTATATATGTAGATAGTCAAGATTTATGAGAAATGTTATGAGTAAACTATACAACTTAGCAACAACTGGCAAATTTGACAAGAAAACTTAGCGACAACTGGCAAATTTGACAAGAAAAGAGGAGGATGGCTTGACCAAATAGCATAATCAGGACAAGAACACAGATCTAATCCGAGACTGGTGAGTGTGTGAAATGACAAACTATGATTGCCCATGCTTATTGGCTTGGTACATGATGATGAACATTACTTGTTTATGAAAGCTCTGAACTGTTCTATTATGTATGTAAGGATGCCACTGGCCGATACAGTTACAATGAAATTATTAAATTTAATATCATTTTGATAAGTTTCTGCTTTTTGTCTTCAGGCAAACATAGCATTCCTTAGACACAATGTGCTGTATGTTTGTCTTTGAAACATAAAATGTTTGTGTGCATTTGTGAGAACCTAAAGGCAAAAGGTGGAATCATGTCAGTGTGTCACTAAATTTACTTGTCTTATTATGCAGTTGATTTGAAAGGAGGAAATTAACTTGTCTCATTGTGCAGTTGATTTGAAGGGAGATTTTTACTTGTTTCATCAAGAAGTTGATTTAATGGAGTAATTCTACTTATTATTTAGTTGATTTGAAAAGAGGAAATTTACTTGTTTCATTGTACAGTTGATTTGAAAGGGCTTTTTACTTGTTTCTTCATGCAGTTTGTTTAATGGAGTAATTATACTTATTATTTATTAGAAAAGAGGAAATTTACTTGTCTCATTGTGCAGTTGATTTGAGTGGGGAGGGGATTTATTTGTTTCATTATGCAGTTTTTTCAAAGGACATTCATTTGTTTCATTGTGCATTTAATCTAAAAGGGAAGTTACTATTTCATTGTGCAGTTGATTTGAAAGGAAATTTACTGTTTCATTGTGCAGTTGATTTCAATAGATGAGTTCTACTTGATTCATTGTGCAGTTGATTTGAAAGGACATTTACTTGTTTCATTGACTACCTAGTCTTTATACTATAAATATAATTAAACAGTCAATGAACTTCATAAACAATTGCTATTTTTGTATCTTTCAGTCTAAAGAAAGATTGTCACTTTGAGAATTCCATAGAAATGAACTGCTGTATGTTTTGTCTTCCAATCTTATTTGTCTAGAGGAAGGTGATCACTATGTACACTTGTTAGAAATGACTTGATATATGTTTGTCTTTCAATTTTAGTTACATGTAGGAAAATTATCACTATGGGCATTCTTTACAAATGACTGGCAATATATTTGTCATTCAATCTTAATTATGTCAAGGAAGATGATTAATATAAATATTCCTTAGAAATGAATTGCTTTATATTGTCTTTCAGTCTTTGTTATGTATAGGAAGATGGTCATAATGAACATGTCTTAGAAATGTCTTGCTATATGTTTGTCTTGTAATGTTAATCATGTAAAGGAAGATTATCACTGTGAACATTTCTTAGAAATGACTTAGCTATATATGAATCTTCCAGTCTTAATTATGTAAAGGAAGATAACTATGAACATTTCTTAGAAATTACTTAGCTATATATATATATATATATATATATATATATATATATATATATATATATATATATATATATATATATATATATATATATATATATCTTCCAATCTTAATTATGTAAAGAAAGATGATCACCGTGAACATTTCTTAGAAATGACTTGGTTATATACAAATCTTCCAATCTTAGGTATGTAAAGGAAGCTGACCACTATGAGCATTCTACTCAGTCATCCAACCACTTTGGCAAGCAGTCTGTTGTACAAGACTACAACAGACGATGTGGATGCCTATGCTTCAGTCGACGAGAAGGAAGACATCGCTTCAGAGATCCCATACAGCTTCCGTTGTGATAAATGCAACACTTTAGAGGTTACGTTGTGTGTCTAGAATGTAGTTGTATGAGAATTCATACGTTACGAGTTTTGGTACTGCTGAATCGGTCACCACTACAAGAGGGAAAAACTGTCCCCAAGGGATTTGAATATTACAACATTTGGCTACTAGTTGCTTTTTGACATTGTTTGGTCATATGTGTGTAAACGTTATTGTCATCATCATCTATATTGTTTTAATTAGCTAGCCAGTTTGTGCCAGTTTTGTACGTTATAAAACATGTTTCTTATAAGTGATAGTCACTTGTTTAAATATTTAAACTGTAATATTTTGTAAATGTTATTATTGTCATGTTGTAAAGTTGGTGATTATCTTCTGTACATGTGTTTTGCAGTCCAAATGGTAATGTTATTATTTTATCAGAATAAGGTCTGTGGTGGTTTTATGGTTAGTAAACTTTCTTACTATTGTAGTGGTCTGGATTCAGTCCTTCAGTAGTGGCACTATTTTTTTCTAATTGCTACATCTCTGGGGTTAACCCACCCACTTAAAATGAATACTGGATCATTTTCAGTTGTCTGGAAATTCTCTAAGAAGGAAAGATGGCAAAGAATTGACTGATCATACTATATCATTATAACATGAGCTAGTATATGTGAAGGCTTATCATTCATATCCTTATGGTAGTATTTGCCTTCATCTTTATCAGAAATATGTAATAATCACAGAGCTAGAGGAATACTTATATTTAAATATACCAATATACATGGGGTTATTAGTTTTTATTGTGATTTCAGATGTCTTCCATTTTCATCATAAACTGGCTAAATTCAAGCATAGGTTAGCCCACATACATATGAATGAAATTTTGGGATCCTTATCTTGATAGCAACTGTGAAGCCATACTGGTTAGTGTGCATATTTACCACGTCTGGTTCATTGCTTTAGTCCTGACCAGTATGGCTGTGCAGTTGACCAGTATGACTGTGCAGTTGAACTGCATGCATTTGACCAGTACGACTGTGCAGTTCACCATTATCATGTGCCGTGGCTTATGCATTCATGCATCTCCACAGATCTCAGTCCCTGGTGATCTGGATCAATTCTTGTGTTTTATTTCTCTATACCACCATCCAGTATAATATCTTTCAGTCTGCTTCTACCTTTTCTACAGCTGATCAGTCCAGTGATCACAGTGTTTTCAATGCCTGTCTATTCATTACACGACCAAAGAACACTGTTTGTTACCTTCTCATTTTTGTATTTAATGTTCCACATTTATTAGCCTTTTCCAGGCAATCGTTAGTTACTCTGGCAGTCCAAATTATTCACAGCCTACTTCTCAGAAGCCACATCTCCAATGCCTTAGAAGCTCTTCCTAATTTGTCCATTCATGTTCCATGATTCACTGCCATATATCAGAACAGGTTCTTTTCAACATTCTGGTACTCCCTTTCTGAGCCAACTTGCATTGAATGGTTACCAGATACTTCTAAGGACTTTTCTGGAGGGAAAATAGCTGAAAAAGAAAGATGGCAAGAAGGAAACGGGTCACTCATTATAATGTGACCTAGATTCTGTGAAGGATTAGCACTTCACATCCAAACAGCAGTATCTGCCGTTGGATTAAATCAGGTGCCATCCCACAATGACAGTTGGCTTCAATGGATCTCCAACACTGTCTCTTTTCCATGTGTATTGTATAAATGGTGCTAGCCCCATAAATGTATAGACCAATTAGCACTGGATGGGTTACATATCAATATCATGATTTACTTCCCAGAGCTTTACTTCCCAGAGCATTTCCTGAAATCCATTTTAGGCTGTGGTGACCTTGCAGAAATTTTCTTAACATCCGTACGTCGATAGGGATATGAATGCATAACCACAGGGCTGGTAGGCAAGCATGCTAGCCCTTGAGCTATAGTCGCTCTACTGCTGTTGTGGTTATTCATAATTTGGCAGAAGAAAACAATAGAACAACAAATATCTTCTGATCTGTATTAATTTTTTTAGAAAAGTTTCTTATGAAAGCGTCTTTATTTTCATGATTGTTTCTAATTGTTGTTTTCTTTACAACTTTACCATTTAGCATTTTTAAAATGAATTATGGGCTTTGATAACTTAATAGTAAACAAAATTGCTATGTAAATAGGGAATATTGAAAAATCATGTGACAAATGAGAGCCATGGTTTACGTAGTAACATACTTACCTGCCAGCCAGGTCATCATGTCAGTTAAAGGACGCTGTAAATAAGGAGAGTCTGGCCTATGATATCACTACTTCCAACATGTGAGTGGAGGTGGAGATGGAGGTTTAACTGTAATGTCCCAAAGGCTGGAGATTAGTACAGTCCAATATGTTGTGTTAGTAACGAATTCACAGAGCACGCTACGTAAAATAGAAACAGCTGTGTTCTACGTGGAGCGGCTTGCATCGCTCAGCAAAATAAAAGTCAAAAGCATATAATGGATTTTATGCCTGTGGGTGTGTGAGGAAGTGAACTGTTGCCGCTCCTTCAGACGAAGAGGTACTTTTTGAAGAGGCTGAAGATGGTGATGGCTCTCTGGGAGTGAGTGGAAATTGCAGCAAAACAGACACAAGATCGACATCCAGAGAGGCTGATTCAGCAGGCAGTCAGCAGAGGGTCTAGATGACATTAAACACATAAGGGAAAGTACAGGCGTACATGTATTTAATCATGTTGCTACTGATACTGTTAGCATGGGAACTCTTTGTTGGCTGCTGAAGAAGATGACGGAGGGAATGTCCAGAGTGCAGTGATATTAATGTCTTGAACTCGTACTCGTATTGGCCTCTAGACACCAGGATAGAGGAATAGCGACGATGTAAGGAGTAAATCTCGCTAGAGTATGTTTAGACAAGACAGGTTTTTGTACACATAAATTGTTAATTATATATTTTGTTCTTTAGAAATGTTCTACAATGGGACACAGATTTTGGTTGTCAGGGTGATTAATGGATGCACTGTGTAGGTGAGATCTTCTGCCACTCCCTATCTTCAGCATACATGCGTGTGGCACAGTTGTAACATGCCCATTCATTAACTCTGTACTGATAACATCAAGACAAGCACACAAATCATGTCCTGACCAGTTGTATGTTGCCTTCTCTTGTGTACGTCAGTCAAGTAAAGGACTCTTTTACACACATTAAGACACATTGAGGCATATGGTGCTGGACAGATATTGTTATAGACTAATGGACATTCAGCGGGTGGTGTGGTCAGTATTAGGTCAGTTGCCTTTACTTCCCCAAGAGATTCTCTGGTACCCATTTTAGGCTGGGTTGACCAGAGAGTTGAGGTGAAGTTAAAAAAATGGAATCCGCCTGATGTGGCTGGATTGCAGGCAAGCGTCTAGCTACTACCTCACTGCGGCTCCTTTATTCTTGTGTATGGCTGCATAATTAGACTATAGGGAAACTGGAGGTAGTGGAGATGTGGTTCTGAGAAGAATGTTGAGAATGTCATGGATAGAGAAGGTAAAGTGCTGAGATGCTGAGAGCTACAGGCATCTGTAGGTCACTCATCAAAACCATAAGGAAAATGACAAGCTAAATATATTTGGCATATCAACAGAAGAGGTGAAATATGGACACAAGTCTTATGTGGGGAGATACTTGGTGAAAGAGATAATGGGAGATTATGTGGGGAGATACATGGTGAGGGGGATGGTGGGAGATTATGTGGGAAGCTGAAACAGCTGGACAACAATTAATAATACATCAGCTTCATTAAAATATCAGATGTTGGGGGAATGAAGAGTCATGATCACCTATGTCTGCTCCCTGGCCAGAGAAGGTACCAGAAGAAGATGATAACTTTAAAAATGGACACATATGGCTTTGCTGCACTTTTCGTGAAGATAGGGGATAAGTAGGAGATCTTGACAACAGACATCCATCATAGCACCCTGACAACCAGCCACAGATGAAGTTATGGAATAGAAGAAGATCTTGGCATGAAACCATAGTTCGTAAATGTCACTAGTTAGATCAGTTGTAGTCACTCACTTTTTACCATTTCGCTACAATGTACTAATGAATATCTTCATAGATACAGCACACATGATGTTCATTTCTGGTGCATTTGATTTGAGAAGCTTTTTGCACTGCCCCATTCATATATATTGAAGAATCTGTAATTATATGGCTTTTAAAGATTTTTTTCCAGTCAATGTACTCATGAATATCATCATGGATGAATGTCTTTGAATATCTTCACAGATTTGTTGTGCAAAGTGTTACATTCTCAAGATACTGCTAATCTGGTCAGGTGCAGTTTGTGATAAAATCTTTGTTTTGGTTTTGCTCATAAATAAGGTGGCTTCAAATGAAACCTTAGATTTTCAGTATAAATTCAAAGTTGGATATTTTATTGCTATGGTCATTAGGGGTATCCTGCAACATGGCAGACAAACCACATTATGTTACAGTAGGAGTATACAGATGGAGACATGCACCAAAAAGAATCAGTACTATCTGTATTTTGAACAGCAAATGGGTAACAGTAAGTATACAAGCAGAGTAGGATATTCTCAAAGAGCATAAGTTCTGTGACTGTTATCGACTGGGTCAGACACATCAAGTTGTGATCCCAGGGTTCATTTTTAGCAGCTGAGCACACTGTGATGGGATAGCATAGAGTGACTGAATGAAGTAGCCATACATTAACACGAGACAAGGTTCAGCATAGCCATACATTAACATGAGACAAGGTTCAGCATAGCCATACATTAACATGAGACAAGGTTCAGCATTAACATGAGACAAGGTTCAGCAACATGAGACAAGGTTCAGCATTAACATGAGACAAGGTTCAGCACTCCACATCACCAGCAATGTGCTTCGGTTCCATAATGTCTCTGCAACATGGGTCTTATAGCAGCGAACTCAGGATTGAAACAATGTGTTGGCATCTATCAAGAACATTTGCAGTGCTTTGAAGCAAAAGGTGATGGTTTCCTTGTGAGAATTATTACTGGAAATAAAACCTTTGTTTAACCACTGAAGCCGGAGTGGATTTGCCTGATGGCGAGGGATACTGGTAATAGGGAAAAGCTAATCCACACGCAAAAATCAGTCCAGTGCACTAGAAATAGTAGCATTTGTATGGACTACGCTTGAGTTCAAATTGAGCTAACACACACACACACAAACCACTTTTATTCACTACTATCAGACAACCCAAGAGGGTAAACAAGGAATAGCACCATAGCTCCTCACCAGAAATGATTAAGATCTGCATGCAGTCGTCTGCAAGGAAGGTAATATTTCTACCCACTTTTGCACAAGCATAGGCTGTCAACCACATCATGCCAAGAGGACCCATCTCTTGCTATCATCTGCAGTTCCCACTGGGGGGATTCGCTTGTGTGTCACCTGTCTTCATTTATAAACAAATATTAAGGTTTTCATTTGAAGCACTCTCCTATATAGGAAAATCTGGCCATTTCAAGCATAATGTAATTAATAATAAGCATATACATACTGTATAATGTACACAATGAGCAATGAGAGCATTCCATTAGTCTTCGGGGAAGAAAACCACAGTTAAGTGCAAGTACTAGAGCTGTTTGATAGTTTAAGGAAATACAACTAGAAATGTCTGATTAACTACTTCTCAGGTCATATTTTTAGATGTTTTTTGGTAATTATCGCACAGGCACGGTATTTGATTCTACAGATTTATACCGACATGTTCCTCTACATTCATTTTATTATACATATTACATTTTTGGAGCTTATGTTTTAAAATATTAGTGAGGCATTCCATATTTCCAGTATTTGTGGAGATTTTTAAGCATTTGTATCGTGCTTGCTAGTGGAATTATTGTCATCTTGTTTGCATTGTATGTTACGTAATTGTTCTTCAAACCTGATTATGTTGTATATTAACTCTTTCAGTCCCAAAAAATTGCTACTATAAAGTAAAACTGTATGCTTGAGAAGCTAAGGTAACAACTGTCTAAGACAGAAGGAGTTTATAACTGGTAATATTGAGTTACATTAATAGCTGTCTAAGACAGGAGTTTATGACAGCTGGGGTATAGTGAATTGAAGTAGTAACTGCTGAGACAGAAGGGGGACTCTAATTCATGGAATATCTCAAAATTTTCTAGATGTTTGGAGAGTCTCGAGAGGAAAAACCATCACGTTATTTGTTAAAATTGGTTGGTCAAAGTCCCAATCCTTCCTCTTATGCCTACATTCATGAACAAAGTGACAATTTTCCTGTCCTTCCTGACTCCTGCTTCAGTTTCTTCCACTGGAGTTGTGTGAGAGGCCTGGAGAAGTTAAATATAATATGTAGGTTCATGGAGTCATGTCGCCGGCTACCTGGCCAAGGGGTTAGCAGCTTTCTCCGTTAATCCCAAATACTCTCGTGGTTGACGTGAGCACACGAGAATTAGAAGTGGTTCGAGTCGCGCCAGTAACTTATGAGAGTATGGAGCCGGTTGCTCAGAAAGTCGTGGCGTGCTGATGAGTGTAATCTAGCCTAGGAATCAACATACAACTGAAAGATGCTGGTGTTGACTGTAATATCCTGAAACAGGATGGAAATGCGGACAAAAAAAAAATTTGAGTCATGTCAGAGGCTGGATAAGTTAACAGTAATATGTAGATTCATGGAGTCATGTTGGAGGCTGGATAAATTAGCAGTAATATGTAGGTTCATGGAGTCGTGTCAGAGGCTGGATAAGTTAGCAGTAATATGTAGATTCATGGAGTCATGTCAGAGGCTGGATAAGTTAGCAGTAATATGTAGGTTCACGGAGCCATGTCAGAGGCTGGATAAGTTAGCAGTAATATGTAGGTTCATGGAGTCATGTCAGAGGCTGGATAAGTTAGCAGTAATATGTAGGTTCATGGAGTCATACCAGAGGCTGGATAAGTTAGCAGTAATATGTAGGTTCATGGAGTCATACCAGAGGCTGGATAAGTTAGCAGTTATATGTAGGTTCATGGAGTCATACCAGAGGCTGGATAAGTTAGCAGTAATATGTAGGTTCATGGAGTCATACCAGAGGCTGGATAAGTTAGCAGTTATGTGTAGGTTCATGGAGTCATGTCAGAGGCTGGATAAGTTAGCAGTTATATGTAGGTTCATGGAGTCATGTCAGAGGCTTGATAAGTTAGCAGTTATATGTAGGTTCACGGAGTCATGTCAGAGGCTGGATAAGTTAGCAGTTATATGTAGGTTCATGGAGTCATGTCGGAGGCTGGATAAGCTAGCAGTTATCTGTACGTTCATGGATTCACGTGAGAGGCTGAATACGTTAGCAGTAATATGTAAATCAAATCAAATCAAATCAACTTTATTAGGGTCACAAATTGGGCGCGCAGGCCCGTCTTACATTCGGCCCTTCCAATCACTCGTCTTTCGTTCATCAAGAGCATTATACATTTGCATAGGAAGAAAAATAAACATTGTGAAATGAATGTTGTAAACATAAACAAGGCTAATTACCATAAAGATTCATGGAGTCATGTCAGAGGCTGGATCAGTTAGAGTGATATGTAGTTTCATGGAAACTGGCACTGTGGCTTAGGGGATAGTAAGATGCAGTTTCATAATTTCACATACATGTCAAGTTGAGGGTTCAAAATCAGCTTCGGGTTATTTGGAAGCAGACCTCTTTACATTGATTTTGATGGTTTGTGGCATCAGCTGTTCAGAAGGCATTGGCAAACTACTGAACTTACATTGTGTAGTAAATCACAAACAGCCAATATATGTTGGGGTTGAATGGAATGTCATGTATAGTAATACACTAACTTTTTAGTTCATGGAGTTAACTCTTTCACTACCAAACAAAAACTGGGCTGTGACCAAACAGAAATTTATGGCAGAAAATTGGAACTAGGGGTGTGTTACAATAATGCTTTTAAAATGGTTAAAATGGTAGCAGATCTATTGTATTACATATCAAATTAAAGAGGATTGCACAAGGAACATGACAGTGGTAATAATTAATTGATAGGTTACAAATATTATGACAATAATGAGAGGTTTAATAATAACAACTGAAATTAAAGAGGTAAAAATTATTTAAAAAACTGCACTTATAAGGTGTTTTCTACACTCCTATACTGCTAATCATGTTTAATTTACTGAATAATCAAACAAACACCACTTGTCTTCAAGAATATAAACAGTATTGCTCATTAAAATAACCCAAAAAGAAGTTTTGGTGCATATTCTGAACCATGTATTTTTCACAAAAAATGACAAAAAATAATGGCTGAAATCTTGAAGGTGGGGTCTGTCACAGTAATGTTATGAAAATGGTTAAAATTGTAGCAGAAATGTTGTATTATATATCAAAATAAAGGGGATTGCACAAGGAATATGTTGGTAGGAGAATTTCTGCTTTAGGTTGTAAATATAATAAAAATAATAATATAATTTGTAAAATAATTGGACAAAAGTAGGTAAAAATAATGTAAACATTGCACTTATAATGTGTTTTCTACACTCCTATACTGCTAATCATGTTTAATTTACTGAATAATCAAACAAACACCACTTGTCTTCAAGAATATAAACAGTATTGCTCATTTAAATCACCCAAAAGGAAGTTTTGGTGCATATTCTGAACCATGTCTTTTTCACAAAAATGAAAAAAACTAATGGCCGAAATCTGGAAGTTGGTGTATGTCACAATAATGTTATGAAAATGGTTAAAATTGTAGCAGAAATGTTGTATTATATATCAAAATAAAGGGGATTGCACAAGGAATATGTTGGTAGGAGAATTGTTGCTTTAGGTTGTAAATAAAATAAAAATAATAATATAATTTGTAAAATAATTGGACAAAAGGAGGTAAAAATAATGTAAACATTGCACTTACCAAGGGGGCGTTGTTATCCAATATCCTGATCACTGCTAATCCTGTTGAATTTACTGAACAAACAACACTTTTCTAAACTATAAATACAATTGCTCCCAATCAATCATCCGAAAAGAAGTTTTGCCGCAGATTCTGAATCATGTATTTTTCTTTTTTCAGACAAAAATTAGGAAAACACTTGGCAGATTTACATTTAATTGTCATGTCTGTTTGTTTTTATTTACTATATGTGGCAGTCTATTTGTGATAGGCTGCAAAGCAAACTTTGGCGCACAAGTCTGGTCTATTAGTGCAGCCGGAGCAAACAAAAGATGATATGTGTCGTTTAGTTCGAGTGCTGCAAAAAACACAGTCTCTATTGACACCGACAAATTCTATTAAATGCTTGGCTCATGTAACTCTTTCGACATAATTTCCTGCAACAGACTGAAATTCTTCGGCAGGCAGAGTGTCAAACTTTCAGGAATACTCTGAGCTGCTTCGCGATGAGCACTTTCCTTTACTTGAAATCCTTCTATGACAATTTTTTTCCTCCTTTCTCTGTTTGCCATATGGAATGTAGGATGTGAGCATTGATCTGTGCAATTTCAAAGATCTAGTAGTAGATCTTCTTCCACCACTTAATGGTTTTCCTATCATGGATATTATAATATCCAACCATTTGGTCCATTCTGTCGCAGCCATTCATCGCCATGTTATATTCATGGAGACCATCTTCGGCTTGCTTTGCGGTTTTCGCAATCCGCTCTCAACAGTTCTAACTACAGACTTGGTAGAGACAACAATGCATGGTTTTTTTAGCTTTTTTTTAGCCCTTCCACCAAATAATCATTTCATCAATGGACACATTTTCAAATGGGTAAAATGCTTCCTGGATATTCTTCAGAATCATGTCAACAAGAGGATCAATTTTTTTTTTTTTTGGGTTGCCTCAGGTTCACATACGTGAAACATGGTGTGATAAATATATTCTAATTGATTACTGGGAAACGTAGTGGCAGTGGCATACCAAGGAGTATATAAATGTGCACTTGTACACCAGTAGTCTTTGATACATGGTCTTGGATCAAGTCCCATAGCAATAATGACAGACGTAAACTTCAGCCATTCGTGCTTCGTTGTCAGACACTCAGCTGTTGACGAACATTCACTGGTTTTTCTTTATCACCACGTGCTAAAACTTTAGACACAACTAAAACTTCTTTCTAAATATTCACTGATATCGGAATCACTATTGTTTAAAACAGTTATAAACAATAATCTAGCTTGATCTACGTGGACGCAAACTGGTGGGCGTTTCCATTGTGAAAAACCAAAATAAACTACCTTAAAACTGAAAATTCACAAGAATCCAATATTAGAAAACGTTTGACCGCACAAAGATGGCGTAGAAATCTTTCGGCTGTACGACTTTTCAGTTTACTGTAACTTAAAATTCCGAAACGGAGCAGAAATATATCAAATAAACCACTGATCATTTTGTGGGACTAAAAGGACCAAATGCCATCACAGGGAATACAATGTGGCACCAGATGATCCCTTGGTAGCGAAAGAGTTAAGTCAGAGGCCTGGAGAAGTGAAAAGTAATATGTAGGTTCATGGAGTTAGTCAGAGACCTGGAGAAGTGAACAGTAATATGTAGGTTTATGGAGTTATCTCAAGGGCTTTGAGAAGAGAACAGTAATATGTAGGTTCATGGATGTATGTCAGAGACCTGGAGAAGTGAACAGTAATATGTAGGTTTATGGAGTTATGTCAGGGGCCTGGAGAAGTTAGTAATATGTAGATTCATAATAACTGATGGGGACAGAAAGGGCTCAATACTGCCACTCAATATTAGAGATTGTACGATTATACTAGGGGCAAGAAATAGCTGACTTGTTGAACTTTACAGTGCCATTTATGAACTCAGCTGAACACTTATACAGTATATGTGGACAGTTGTTGCCATTGTTATTTATCCATAATTCATTGAACTTTGTCCTTTGACCCAGTGCCATGTAATGATAATTGCAAGTATATTTTTATTATGTTTTGTTCCAACATGAGATATAAATTCACAGGAATCTATCAGCACTCATAGAAGTAAAGGAACATAAGGGAAGATATCAGAGAACAGAATAGACAATGTAGAGATTCAAAGCTATAGAAATACTGGGATTTCCACCTGCCGCCTCCACTTGTCGACGGTAAAGGAACAAACATATTTTGATGCATTCCACACTTGTAAAGTGGCTCCAACACTCTGCTAGATTTATTCATTCATTCACTAGCATGTCCTTTGCAGAACTTCACTCCCTTAATCAACTTTCTAGAAAACTTTTCGGTCATAAGCTAGATGTCCTGCATCCGATACACCCATCTGGAGCTCATCTGCCACATCCTGCACCCATCTTCTCTTTGGCCTTCCTCTTTCTCTTCCCAGGCATATACCCCTCCATTATTGTTCTTGCCAAACTTTCATGATGTTTCAAGTGACCAAAATATTTCAATATTCTTTGTTTTATAGTCTTTAGTAGCCAACTTTCTTCACTATTCAGATCTTGTCATATGAATGCATTTGTTTTTTTTTTTTCTGTATTCAAGATACGTTTAGAAAAAGTGTCTTCATTAGTCAGGTTTATAATTTGGAAGTAGCAAGTTTGCATCAAAGTGTACCTATGCTTTTAATTTTTATATTGTCTGGCATGTCCGTTGGTCTCTACTTTCTTTACCTTTGCTTTTGTGAGTACTAATCAATACCTGTGAACTTATTCCCCATGTTATTTCAATGGCCTTAAGGATTCCCTTGCAGATGTGAAAGTATTATTTGTTCCGTATAATGTTTTGTTTGTGTATTCTTTAGGAAAGATGAGTTTTTCTTATGTCTTCATGTGCAGGGTAACCATACAAATGATGATCTGTTTTATAGGTGTGTGCATACTGGACACTCTGGAGTGTGCTGTAGGTGGATGTTAAGTGGTATATTTTCTTATTGGCACATTAGTGTATTCTCGACATATCTTTTCCTTATATATATAGCTGCAGAATTTAACACAGAGAAAACATCAGTTTTTATTTAAGAAAACAACAGTTTTTATTTAAAGTTCACATTTACTGTAAGCTTCATTAAACTGAACCTCTTTTATTGTACTAAAACCATTGACATTACATTAGATTTTCTTTCAATTACTATTGCAATTGGTAAATAATATTTAAAATATCATGCAGCCATCTTGAAAACTGTGGTTTCTGAGAATGAACATATCAATTGTCCAAATCATTGTGTATAATTTTTACTTCTGTCTTCTTTGTCTTTTTTCAGCATTCCCTATTATGCCTTTCAGCATGAAGTTTTCTTCTTCAGTACTAAGAGTAAACTTTATCATACTGATTTGTTTTGGCTTTGTAAATATTTAATGTCTTAATTAAAATCTGTAACTTTTACTTCTTTTTTTTGTTATATAATAAATATTTCTGAGCTGAAATGTTTTCACTAGAAAAAAATATGGGTACTTGTCACCTCTCTCATGAAATATCTTCTCAGCTGAAGCCTTAGTGAAAAATGTCTTTATTATGTGGTTTTGTGAAAAACTGTTTCATTGATGAAATGGTATACCATATTTTCCAGTGCAAACAGAGTTACCTCTGTATTGTTTGTGTCAAAATGAATAATTTGATGTGTCATGCACTTAGTTTAGTGTTCACCCACTTTACTTGATGTTTGCACATCAACTTGACAACGTTGAGTTTTATAAAATATATCACTGGAACAAACTACTGAAATTGCTTATTGAAACTTGACAATGAATGTATGTACACCATGGTAGTGATGTGGTTAGTAGCCCACTTACCAATACTGTTGTCTGGGCTTATATTCCCAGTAATACACAATTGTATTTTCTAGTCATATGAGATTGCAACAAGATCACAGACTTGATCCAGCACTCTGGTGATCACGTGAGATGGCGAACCATGACAACCCACACTTATTGGCATAACATATGATTATGATCATTTGTTTTTCTCTTGTTAACATTCACTTGCTTTGAATTCAAGCGTAGTCCATACTATTACTTCTATACCATTACTTCTAGTGCACTGGACTGATTTTTGTGTGTGGATTATCTTTTCCTATTACCAGTGTCCCTAGCCATCAGGGGAACGCACTCCAACTTTGAGAGGTAATTATGATCGTGATGAGTCAGGTGGCTCTGAAGTTGATACTGCCTCGGGAAATGGGTGGTTGATGCTCGATAATTTTCAGAATTATCTGAGAATTGACTGTGGAGGAAAGGAGAGAAGGAAGGGAATATATGACCACTCCACCCTCATTTCTCTTGGTCTGCTTCTGCCTAAAGTTTTAATGTGTTGTCAATAAAATGTGCCACTTCACTGAACAGGTTACCAAGGGGAAGACCAGTAAACAATGTAAAACATCCTCAGTTACCTGTCCTTGTATTGATCTATTGTAGACATTATTAGAATGTTGTCTATTTCAAAGTTAGTGTACATTAAGATGTATGTATTTTGGTTTATGTGTTCAGGTCTACCAGCTGTTCTTTATTCCAGTCAGTTAGTATTTATAGTAAGCTGCTATTGTTGTTGTAGATTAAATTTTAAATCTTAATTTAAAATATTAAAGTCAGTTGATTTATTTTTCTCTCTTCGATATTTGAAATGTTGCAATTCCAGTAGTGGGTGTGATTTAATTATTTGTCAATTAAATTATCACTCAATCAAAACATGATTCATTGCATTATTTCTTGGAGTAATGGGGAAGACTGAATCCTTTATATTGTCTGTGCTGCTCAAATGTATTAATCTGTTTTCCCAAATAATTCAAATGAATAAAACAATTTTGTTTAAATGTTGCATATCCCTTACAGGACGTTGCAGGCAACACCAGCATTTTCCAGCTGCTGTTGATGTACTAGGCAAGTTTTACGTTCAGTAGTTTGCCATTGCTTTCTGAACGACCGGCTCACATACCCCCGTAAGTTACCAGCGCGGCGCGATCCGCTGCCAAATCTCGCGCGGCTGTTTTCCCCACGTAAATATATGGGATTACGATCAACGTCATTAAACCCTTGGCCATGGAGACCGGCCAAGGGGTATAATAAAACAATACATACATAAATATAAACAAGTTTCAGCAACACTAAACAAATACTTCAAATGAATAAAACAATACATTAAATTAAATGCTTGCATATCCTTTACAGGACATCGCTGTCAACATCGGTATCTTTCAGCTGATTGTTGATTTCTTGGCAAGATTACGCTCAGTAATTCTCACCGTCGTCACGTTACTTACGAGAGTATACGAGATTACGGAGAAAAGTCGCTAACCTGTAGGCCAGAAAGCCGGCAAAACAATACAAAAATAAATATAAACAAGTTTCAGCAACACTAAACAAATACTTCAAATGAATAAAACAATATATACATACATACATATAAACAAGTTTCTGCAACTAAACAAATACTTCAAATGAATGAAACAATATATACATACATACATATAAACAAGTTTTAGCAACTAAACAAATACTTCAAATGAATGAAACAATATATACATACATACATATAAACAAGTTTCAGCAACTAAACAAATACTTCAAATGAATAAAACAATACATACATAAATATAAACAAGTTTCAGCAACACTAAACAAAGTAAGTTGTTTGTCATGTACAGGATGTTGCTATCAACCCCACCATGGATTGGCTGTGTGTCATTTACTAGGCAATGTTACTTTGGTAGGTTGCCATTGCTTTCTGAACAGCCAATACCTCATCCCATCAAAATCAGTGGAAAGTGGTCTGCTTTCAAATTGCCAGCAGCTGATTTTCAACCCTAGATTCGGCATCACAGGGAATTATGACACTGCATGTCTCACTGTCTCCTGCCGTTAGCACAGCTCTACATTTGCAAATAACAGCATTTGCTGGATTTTTGGCATCAAACAGAATCAGTTGAATGACCTATATTTATAGTTGGCAGAGAGAGAAGATCCTGGTCATCCCTGCTTGATGTCATGGAACATATTATTTTGGGGTGCTCGCTCGCTTTGAACTCAAGCGTAGTCCATACACACTATTTACAGTAGTGATGGACTGAATTTTGCGTGTGGATTAGCTTTCCCTATTAACAGTGCCCCTCGCCATCAGGCGAACCCACTCCACTTCAGAGGTACTTGCAATTTACGTCAAGGACAACGGGTCAACATTTTAGTTCAGTTGTCCTGTGTAGGGGTTGAACCATTAACCTCGGCATCAGCACAACAATTGTTTAAGAACACGAGTTCTTACCCATTCGGCCATGTGGACCTGCTGTCATGGACCATGATTTGATTCATTCTGCTAGAGAAGCGGAGTTATGAGGGAGTTAGTTAAGTTAGTTGCATATTCTTTACAGAACATAGCAGTCAATCCATCATAATTTGATTGTGATTTCTTGGCAAGTAGTTTGCCATTGCATTCTGAATGGCCAAAACTCATAACATTGTATGAAAAGCAACACAAAGCAGTCTGCTGCCAAAGCTCACGCAGGTGTGTTTCAAATGTGATATGCAGGATTATAAATTGCGTCCGTAACTCCTTCGCCACAGAGCCCATGTTATGGGGGAGCATGATGTAAATGCCGGTTGTCAAGACACTTGCTGGCGATGCTTTCTTTTGTTTAATGAAACATGTTAATGTAACTTGTTTTTTGTACCCCTCCAATAGTGCAACTCTCAGGAAGGCGAGATTCATTTAATAAGATTAGTTGATAGTCAAGAGGCTCAGTGTCATCTTTGACATGTTCGGAGTGTATGCCTGTGGTGCTAGAGGTCAGAGGTTAAACTGTAGCAAGAGCCTATGGTACAACACCAGCAAAAGAATTAAATTAAAGTGTTGGGACTAGGCATCTTTCCTGTGGTAATGTATGAATGTCAGCCAGGGAACATTTCACAGTTACTAAAGAAGAAAATCTGGGCTTGTGAACTGAAGTGATAGAGAACAATTCTTATAGTACTGTAAATTAAGAAACAGACAAATACTGTCATTCTACAAGATCTGAATGAAGAGGTTCAGCGAACTGCCTCGTGCTCAGAAGGTTGTGGATTCATTTTCAGGGTCAGCCATTTGGTTCTCAAGTGCCCTTTACTTTTTAGACTCCTGGGGGTCATTGCCAGGGCTACAGAGTTTGTGCTCTGTGTAACACTTTTGGCAGGCAATTAGCTGTCCTGTGGAGAGAGACCGAGCTAGAGGGGATGACACATGGTGCAGTGAAGTCGATCCTCATGTCTTTTATCCCCCACCCCTTTCCTTATTTTTAAATAATAAAGCATTTTTGAACATCAAAGAGAACTGGCTCATAAACATCCTTGTGTCTAAAAAATGGAATCACTTAGGCCACGTCATAGTGGCATCAAAAGGACAGTAATGGATTGCATGGTTCTTGGAGAAAGATGCATGTGGATTGGCGCTGCAGTCAGCAGATCACATAAAACATATTCCAAGACTACCCAAAGTATGCCATATCTACGCAAATTTTCTGGCCTAGAACAACAACAGTGGAAGATAAAACTTGTGGACCACTAAGTGAACTATAAAAGACAGTTAAATTCGTACAAGAGACGACATTGCAGTTATAGTCACATTTTAAGCAAACGAAAGAAGAGGAAAGAGGACGCAGAGCTTGACCAGCATGAAGATGGACACAAGACAAAGACACCTTGGGTATGAACGTGCATGAGGTAGGGGAACTGGCAACAAACTGAATCTTTACAGCAGGCCATAATGAGAGCAAAGTAATACCATCTACGTCAGGGGAGGCCAAAGCGAGGCCCGCGGGCCGCATGCGGCCCGCCGGGAGTCATGTTGCGGCCCGCGAAGCTAGGTCAAATGCACATAATATTAACTTTATTGTACATATCACCAAAAGAACATTACACCGTGAGTCGGTGTGACATATTTCCAATGTTGTCTGCTTATCAACGACACTTGGATTCCCTATCAAACTGTGTATTCAGAGGTCACAATGTTAATTCGAGGCCAAGCCCAATTTTCTAACCATAACATTTAACCCGCCTGGGCGTTTGAAGTTGAAAGGAGCTTAAAACTGCGTCCACACGACATATGAACATGTGCGATCATCTGGTGGGTGACAAGAAGACGGGAGATGGCAACACTATTGCCCACCCCCCCCCCCCTCCCCTCTCTTTCTCCAGCCCGGCCCTGTCCGCGACACCATCCCTATCAAGCTGTGTCGCGTTCTGTGCCAAAAGTGTGCATAGGATAGGTACATTAAAAAATAAATGGAGTGGGTGGATTGAATTGAAAAGTTTTTAAGGGGTGAAATTGAGAACTGTAAGGAGTTGATAAATGCTTTTCTAGCGACCAGCTGTATTTTCTGTATTGGATACAGCGGGGTTCTTTGGACTCCAGGATGGTGGACTGAACCTTGTCCGAACCCGAAGCATAGTACAAATGCTCTAGTTCTCATTTGGAGTGGCTGATTCATCGGCAAGGACGAAAAGGATTCATATTGATGTAAGAGCCGAGTTTCCTTAATATTATTTGCTCTCCAAGTTTAAGGCAACCTCAACATTATATAACTCCATTGAGTGACTGATCAATATATAAAAGAGGATGGCCTGGCCAACACCAATGTACCTACTACTCAAGTAAATGCACTGGATGAGTCCTACCTTCATGGCTAGTTGTTAAGGTCAGGAGGAGGGTTATGAACATTGTCAAAACCTGGCAGTTATCCAGATGGACATTTACAAAACTTGGATTCTTTCCATCAGGACATTTTTTAAACCTGAACTTTATCCATGAGGACATTTTTAAAACTTGAACGGCATCATCGTGGATATTTTTCACCGCCTGAAAAGTATTACCGTAGATATCTGCCCGTAGTTTATCATGTATGGATAATTTGCATCCTTGACTAGTATCATTATGGAAATTTTTAGAACTCTTGAAGTTTATCTGTCCTATGGATATGTATAATTCCTGAAGCTTATCTGCTCTATGGATATATATATATATATATATATATATATATATATATATATATATATATATATATATATATATATATATATATATATATATATATATACAGTCTGGAATAATGGGGGTGAGGGGGGAGAAATGGACAGAGGATGTGACCGTTTATATGTCACGACATGATTAATAATCGAGTAGCAAGAAAGATAGAAAAGGAAAGCAAGGTTTGACATGAAATTATTGCAGGCGTGTGCTCCACTTTGAAATTAAAAGGTAACAGAAAATATACAACGACGACTTTAATAAATAAGAAGTTTATGTATTCAATGCATGCTGCTAAAGTAGTTACAGCAAACTATCTTTCAACATTGGCAACATAAGCAATTAAAGAGTTTGAAATTTCAAATCACACAATCGCAGTCATACATTTCTTCAGCCATATAAAATTATAAACGGCTGTCATCAAAACGCCACAGGCGGGCGTACTGTTGTTTATATCTAACTTGACCTTGAGGTGTAATGCGTTAAGCCTTCAAATATTCTGTCTTGGCATAATGAGGTGGTGTGGCCAGATTCCTTCACCGTTGTTCTTCGAAGACACCAGAAAAGTGTTGAGCTTGGTCGACTCTCAGATCCTTGCGGATTAGGAAAATGAATCATCTTGCCATGGTCGAAAGTCGAAGCAGCTGAACCAGGACCACTGTCTTCACAGACAAGTGCACTAACCACTATGCCTTCACAGCTTTTTCTTCTTCTTCGTATAGTCCATGCCACGTGTCGTTGATCATATCTGTTCATAGCCTTCTCTCTCGTGTACTGCCAATTATTCCTCATACCTCATATTCCTCAATGTTATGATGCAAAACTGTCTAGATTCCTCTTTCTTATTCTCCCTTTGCCTCTCTTCCCTCTCAAACTCTCCTGTTGTTACCACAAACTCCGACTTTCTCCTTCTGATGTGCCCAAAGAATGTGAACTGTCTTTTTTATGCGAATAATTAGTTCTCTTCGTGAAATAACTTCTTTCAGGTTATCTTCATTATGCTTTTTATTTATTCATGGTGTTCTACTCTTTCTTCTATTACACTGCATCAATGCAACTTCCACATTTCACTAATTTGTAATTTACTAATCATCAGTGATTCACTTCCATTGATCAGGTTGAAATTAATACAGCGTAAGGACTATTTCCCCCCACCTTGTTTGACAGCGATTAATTAATTAGAATATTCTTCACTTTGTGAGATGCTGCTTTTGCTATTCTACATTTTCTTCTTTAATACATCTTCCTTATTTATTTATTTTTCGTTCGCTCGCTTTGAACTCAAGCGTAGTCCATACACACTATTTATAGTAGTGATGGACTGAATTTTGCGTGTGGATTAGCTTTCCCAATTAACAGTGTCCCTCGCCATCAGGCGAACTCACTCCGACTTTAGAGGTACTTGTAACTTACGTCCCCAAGTCAAGGACGACTTCCTTATTCTATTATCAAAGCACCAATATTTTGTTGTTGTTGTGTGCTCGCTCGCTTTGAACCCAAGCGTAGTACATATGCCACTACTTCTAATATCGCTGGACTGATTTTTGCGTGTGGATTAGCTTTTCATACTACCAGTGTTAGCCATCAGACAAGCCCACTCCGACTTCAGAGGTACTTGCAATTTACTCCTCCAAGTCAAGGATCAGTGGTCAACATTTTAGTCCAGCTGACCGGTGTAAGGGTTGAACCCGCTACCTTGGCATCATCACACCGGAAGTTTAAGTCATACTGACTCCGTACCAAGGTATCTGAACACATTGACTTGATTCAAACTGCTTCGATTTGCTTTGAAGTTGCATTTTGGGAATACATTGTTTGTTTCTTTGTAATTGCCATTGCTTGTGTGTGTGTGTGTGTGTGTGCTTTTTTTTAAAAAATTACTCACACAAATTCCTTTGTATTGACTTTCTGTTGCAGTGGCATTTCTTGCAACTGTGATTCATTTTCAAAACTTTCATCAACATTTCGCAGATTGTTTGCATTATGACCACCACCTGATCTTACTCGCATTTCTTATATGAATCTCATTAATTTACTATTAATATTGAACAGATCGGGTGATAGTGAACAACCCTGTTTAACACCTTGTTTAATGTGTTGAAAAAATGTCCATTTGATTTTCAATTCTTATGGCTGCTTTTTATATGTGTTGCTTTTATTAGTCTCAGACTTATACCATCAATATTTAAATCGTCCAACATTCTAATTATTTCTCATGTTTCAACTTATAACATTCTTTGGTGTAGCCAAGAAATACAGATCTCTTTTCATTTCAATCATTCCTTCTGCTAATGTTCTCAAGATGTATACAATAACACAAATTAATGCAGTTTTACAGAACACAATTCCGGAGATCATAGGACGTTGCGGCGACTAGCCTTCATCAGCAAACAAATACGTACAACATATATACATTAAGACATAAGAACGGAATGAGAAGAATGAAAAGATAAGTAGCAAATTATTTTTCTTTTCTTTTCATTGTTCTCAATTTTTTTCATCTTTTCATTGTTCCAATAATTTTATTCAAGATGTAAATATGTCACTCGTGCCCTGGCTCTATAAACCCACTCCTCACCTCCCAATTTCAATGTTACTTATTGTTATCATTATAACTATCACCACTATTTTAGTCACACGACTCAGTGAACTAATTGTAAGATGTTCTCCACAATCTATTCTATGGATGGATGGGAATAGATTTAAAGGGATCGTCAGTTATATACCATCTGTAGCCAGGGAAGGTTAACCTGGTCAACAAATCCATGAAGGAGTCGGATGTGTCGGCCGAAAGATGCAAATATCGCAGCTCTGCTGTAAACAGGCACTACGCAATTACGTCCAAAATAAATATATTCCGGATGAACGCAGAAGAAGAAGAAGATATCCACTGTGTAGATATGATCCAACAACAGCCTTAGCTTTAATCATGGTACATACACCAACAAAACCATATCGTTATATGTTATCAAGCAATACGACTCATTTTCTGTAGTTTTTTAATTTAAAAAAATATTAACTTTATTATATTATTATAAATTAAAAACAAAACAATTATATATATATATATATATATATATATATATATATATATATATATATATATATATATATATATATATATATATATATATATATATATATATATATATATATATGATATGAACAATTCATTTAATTAAATAGTAAATTACAATTATTGTTTTTTTTAAATAAATGCAATCAAAATACTGACACAAGCAGACATGTTATGGAAATACTAATTGCATGTGATTGTCACAATGATAATATGGACGGAAAGCAGAAAACATTGGTTATAATCATTGTTATTTTACAAATGTGTTTGTTCCTCTTTTCACATGTGGCAGTGAGGAGCATTTTGTGTGATATTCACTGGCACAGGAGCGGAGCATTATGGGGGTGATCCTTTGCCGTGAAGCTGGAACCGTGACTAACTAACTGACTAACTAATTTTACAAACGTGTCTTTATATTATTTAACAATTTTCATGTCATCATCATCATCATCATCATCATCATCATCATCATCATCATCATCATCATCATCATCATCATCATCATCATCATCATCATCATCTTCATCATCATCAAGTGCCCTGCCAGCTGGCGTAGGCGTTCATGGCTCCCCACAGATCTCAGTCTTTGATGTTCTGGATCAACTCTGCTGATGATATTCCTCTACGCCACCGTCTCAATCCATCCAGCATCATTTCCATTGGTCTGCCTCTCTTCCCCTCGATTTTTCCAGTTGTCACGATGTTCTAAAATGTCTTTTTTTTCATCACATGACCAAGGGAAAAAAAACTGTTTGTCTCTTTCTTATTGTTGTATACAGTGTTCTAGTTTAATTAGCCTCTTTCGGGCAATCGTTGTTAGTTACTCTGGCAGTCCAAGGAATTCGCAACATTTGTCTCAAAAACCACATCTCTGTTGCTTCTAAGTTCTTCCTAATTTGTTCATTTACATTCCAAGATTCACTGCCATACAGCAATTTTCATGTGAAATGTAAAATCAGAATCAACATTGTATTCAAACTATTACGTGCAAATCTACACATCTAAATATAAAATAAATAAAATTACAAATTCAAAGTATAATATTAATTTTAAAAATAATATGTATGGCTAGCATATTCTTTTAAAGCGTATTAGGACGGTATTCTTTGCACACAATATACATAAACTCATCACGACAAAATTATTATAATATAACAGGGGAAATTTATATGAGCCATAGGCAAATATGTAATGCTGAAACTTAATATATATCATATTTCATCATGCCAGATTTAAGACAGAAAACAACACAGATAATATTCAGATTTTCATACATTATTAATGAATGTGCAATAATTTGTTTTCTAGAAAGCTATTGACCTTTGCCTCTTCTACCACTGATATGTTCAGTCGTCACGGTGTTTTCCAATACTTCTTTTCTCTTTACATGACCAAAGAAGGTTATTTGTTTCTTCCTTACATTTGTATATAATTGTGTACTTTCATTAGCCTCTTCCAGGCAATCGTTAGTTATTCTGGCAGTCCAAGCTATTCGCAATAAATTGCAATAATCGACCCAGGAACTACATCTCCTTTGTTTCCAGTCTCTTCGCAATTTGTTTGTTCATCTTCTATGATTCACCGCCATCCAGCAAAACAGGTTCCCTCTGGCTCCTCCTGCCTCACCACCCTTTTATCTTTCCTGTTGTCACAATATACTCCAGCTGTCCACGAAGAGCCCACTGAATGAACTGTCTACTTCTGAAACGAATAACTATGTCTCTTTGAGAGTTAACTTCTGTTAAGATATTTTCATTGTACCTTTTATCCTTTATGGCGTTCTCATGATTCGCCTGTACAACGACATCTCTGCAGCTTCTACATAATTCCTCACTAGTCCTTTAATTATTTAGATTCACGTCCATACATCAAGATTGGCTCGACGTAGCTCTTAAGAACTCCTTCTCTCACCTTGATTAACAAATAAATTGCACATAATATTCTTCATTACGTGGAATGCTGCTTTTGTTTGAGCAATTCAACATTTAACATGTTTAACCAGTCTTCCATCTGCCGTTGTCAATGTTACCATGCATAGTGCTAGCTAGATATTCTGTACGCCAACTGGCACTCAATGGCTAATGTAGTTAATAACATACTTGTCGCCTTTATTTCTCACATTATTTTCTGGTACACATTTAAAACTGTGTCGACCTGGGAGGCCATGTCGATATAAAATATTGACATTATCTTAAATAGAAACGGACAGTTACCGATCTTGAGTGAGATGTTCAAAGCATGTCATGCCAGTGTTTGCACTTAATAAATAGGTATATGTACAATTTATAAAATGTAATTATAGTATCATAGCATATACTGACGTTGGAGTGTGAAGTTTTAGATATTTACATATTCTGGGCTATGGAATATGAAATGAGGTGTCCAGTTCTCTTCCTGAAGACATATCTGAAAATTTTCTGGTATCCATTTTTATAAGGTCCGGACAGCACTAAATCGAGAAAAGAAAAATATCCTACCTCTGCCGTGCATTAAATCCGGACTACTCTCTTAGCAGGCAACCCCATTGCCGGTGCGGCTCAATACAATTACAAACTCTATCCATAATTCTGAATCATTTTTCGAACTGTCATTAGTGTTGGTGGTGACCTGTGGTTTTCTGTCATCTGTCTTCTGTGAATTGATTGGTGTTCTCAAATACCATTCTTATAATTTTTCCTTATTACTGTCATATTTATATTTTGTTTATATTTCTATCTCTGTATTCTTGTTGAATGTCAATATATTTGCGTAGATAATAAATTAAAAAGCATTTATATTGGTGTCTGAAAAAAATGGTTGTCTGTCTTTCTGAATGAAAAAAAGTGGTTGTCTGACTTTCTGTAGGTTTCTTGTTGTTATTATTTACACTTTGGTGATGTCTTTATATGTTTATTAATCTATCCCTGTTTCTAATCCTATCCACAAATTTAAGCATCTCATATCACACAGTATAGTATTACGTAATGTTATCTTTCTCACAGTTTAGTATCACATAAAGTAATCTTCCTGCAGAGTTCTTTTCAATTCTCCGCGTATATTTGTATCTACAACAAAGACTGTGATTAATCATTAAACCGCCGTTAATCATCTATCATTTTAGGAATATTTATTGTCAAAGGACATTTTTGGGAGATAAAATGTCAGACTAGAAGTCTTGTTAGTTTTTCCATATCCCCATATTCACCATTGACAAATTAATTTAACAGCCAAAAACGATGCTAAAGTCAAAATACACTCCATGGCTACACAAAGTAAGTTATATAACCCTTCAGCTACAATTACAATTTCTCTCTAGTTATACCCTTCATTCTTTTGTTCTACGAGTAGATTATAATCTCCTCTTTGTCTGTAAAACTTTATTCTGGCTGTATCGTAGGTGACTAATAAGCTGTAATAATAATTTTCATTCAACTGTGCCCAGTTCTTACTAATGCCCTTCGTATTGTCCTTATTGATGCTGTCCTGAAAACTCATTCAGCATCTTCTCTTGTGTGTGGCCTAAATTATATTTTATCTTTGGAGTTCTAGGTTGCAAAGGCGTATTGGCTCTTTCTATTGCTTGTTTGTTGTCACAATTGTTTATGAATTCGATTAAAACTTATTTAATCCATTTGGCACGTCACAATGGGTAATCTTGTTCCTGCAATACAGAAATAAAGAACAAAGTAACTTCTAGACTTGTGTGTACAAGAAGAACACTGATTTAAAAAAAAAATACATTCACAAATATGCAATATAGAGACAGCACATTTTGTATAAACATATTAGAAATTACAATGTTAGAAGATATAATTGCAATTTATACAAACATGTTCTAGTAAAGTTTCTGAGGTTTTCAGAATTTAAATAAGTTTTCAATGAGAAAATAGCCACAGTCCATTTATTTTTAAAGTCTAACTTATGCAGATAGAGAAAGATATCGGCTGAAGTTACACCAGTCTTACCCGTGATTTTCATAATTACTTTAAATATAGGGTAAAACTGATTCCGTGTGTTTAAATAATTTCAATTAATTTTACACCGACGACATCTCTCTCTTGCGCCTTGCTGCCTTGATAGATGATAGTTTGTAAAATGGAGCTAAACTTCTCCATCGCACAAAGCCTGGGCTTAATTTAGAGACCATGTGTTGCCCGTGCAGCTTGATCCCTTTCTCGGCCTTCCCAGTTTACTCCAGAGGAAAGGTAACACCAATACGCCCAGAACAAGACCAGCTACAGAAGCTATCGGATCAGCAAAGTAATGCCCTAACTGTCCGCATGTCGGCGCTTCCATCCTAGACCAGTTGCCGACCAACAATTAGGATCTAATCTGCCTTGCCATGACATTTAATCCTGAGGTTGCATTTCCTCTCACTAAAGTCAGTCTTGGACTCTCCCAATTGCTCTCCCCTGTCCGAAGCCGTTAGCACATTTTGGGGTGTCCGTTTTGATGGGCACCGCCCAACATTCAGCGATAACAGAAAGCAAGTAGTAACGTCTACTATTTTACAGTAGCTTAATCATATCTGACCAAGACCTGACTTAATTAAATAATACAGCTGAATTACAACTATATATACCATATATATCTATATATATATAAAAGAGAATCTTCGTCTGTCTGTCTGTCTGTCTGTCTGTCTGTCTGTCTGTCTGTCTGTCTGTATGTCTGTCTGTATGTGTGTCCTTTATGCGTTCGTGAACGGTCCATCCGATTGAGATGAAATTTTCTACACGTCTTCTTATCATTCCCGTGCTGCCAACTGTCATAGTTGTTTTTAGTGTACAAACATATTTTATTTTTATTATTTAATATTTAATTAACATTATAATGTATATATAGCGAGGGGACATAACTTCTAATAGAATTGCTATATATTTGTTGCATATTTCTCAAATAGGTGGACCTTTTCGCTGCAGTTATCTACAGGCATATGCGTTATAATCCTCCTCCTCCTCCTGCTCCTCTCCCCTCCTCCTCCTACCCTCCTCCTCCCCCCTCCTCCCCTCTTCCTCCTCCTCCATCCTCCTCCTCCTCCCTCATCCTACCTCCTCCCTCCTCCACCCTCCTCTTCCCTCCTCCTCCCCCTCCTCCTCACCCTCTTCCTCCTCCTCCTCCATCCTCCTCCTCCCTCTTCCTTCTCCTCCTCCCTCCCCCTCCCTCTTCCTACCTCCTCCCCTCCTCCCTCCTCCTCGCGCTCCTCCTTCTCCTCCCTCTTTCTCCCTCCTCCTCCTCCCTCCTCCTCCCTTCTCCCCCTACTCCTCCTCCCTCCTCATCCTCCCCCTCCTCCTCCTCCCTCCTCCTTCTTCCTCCTCCTTCTCCCTCCGCCTCCTCCCTCCTCCTCCGCCTCCTCCTCCTCCTTCTCCCTCCTCCTCCTCCCTCTTCCTCCTCCTCCTTCTCCCTCCTCCTCCCCCTCCTCCTACCTCCTCCCCCCTCCTCGCTCTTCCTCCTCCCCTCCTCCTCCCTCATCCTCCCTCCTCCTCCCTCCCCTCCTCTTCCTCCGCCCTCCTCCTCCTCCTCCCTCCTGCTCCCTCCTCTTCCTCCCTCCGCCGAATATGAATTAAATTATATGCTCCCCACCAGGAACTGGGCGAAGCCGGGCCGGGTCGTCTTCTTTGGGAACGGGAACGAGAGCAGGGGCCGAATATGAATTAAATAAGACGCTACATTTACCCATGTTAATTGTTGGGAGAAGATGTAAAGATCTTTCAAGTGCTCTTTCTAATAATAATAGACAGACAGACAGACAGACAGAGACAGACAGACAGACAGACAGACAGACAGACAGACAGACAGACAGACAGACAGACAGACAGATAGTCGGGAACGGGAACGGGAGCTTATATGACTAATTATATGAATTAAATGAGATGCTCCCCACCAGGGTCTGAGCGAAGCCGGGCCGGGTCAGCTAGTGTATATATATCTTATATATAAAAGGCGATCTCCGACTGTCTGTCTGTCTGTATGTCCCTATGTCCTTTATGCGCTCGCGAACGGCCCATCCGATTGAGATGAAATTTTCTACACGTCTTCCTTTCATTCCAGCGCAGCCCACTGTCATATTTTATTAGTGTGAAATCGGCTGCTTACCCAATATTATTTCATTTTTCATTATAATTTCATATATCTCAGGGGACTTAACTCTGTAAAAGTTATTTCAAGGGGCATAACTTTTCTGTATAACTTATAGTCATATTGTGGCATCGTTTTCAAAGATTTATAAACTCTTTGTCCATAGTTATATACCGGCATATGATTTATAATAAATAATGATACAATCTGTAAGGCATTTTCAAAGTTTTCATAAAAATAATGCATAATGCATAACATTGTAACACATCTTTTTTTGCTTAAAGAATAAATAAATAATAGTTACCTTATCTATATCAGGTTTGAAGATTTTATATTTCTTTACGCTGTCGCCAACTCTAAGAAGACGTGGAACAACTTCAGCCATTATTAAATCTACAGGCATATGCGTTATATTCCTCCTCCTCCTCCTCTCCCCTCCTCCACCTCCTACCCTCTTCCTCTTCTCCTCCCCCTCCTCCCTCTCCCTCCTCCCTCCTCCTCTTCTCTCTTTCTCCTCCTCCTCCCTCTTCCTCCTCCCAGCTCCTACTCCTCCTTTTTCTTCTTCTTCTGCTGCTGCTGCCGCTGCTCCATTTACCCAAGTTAATTGTTGGGGAAGATGTAAAGATCTTTCAAGTGCTCTTTCTAATGCTTTTTGTAAGTTGGTCTTCGTTTATCTAAGGTTGTTCTAACTGCAACCAATAAATGATTAGACAGACAGACAGACAGACAGACAGACAGACAGACAGACAGACAGACAGACAGACAGACAGACAGACAGACAGACAGACAGACAGTCGGGAACGGGAACTTATATGACTACTCATATGAATTAAATGAGATGCTCCCCATCAGGGGCTGGGCGAAGCCGGGCCGGATCAGACAGATAGACAGACAGATAGACAAACAGACAGACAGATAGATAGTCGGGAACGGGAACGTGAGCTTATATGACTACTTATATGAATTAAATGAGATGCTCCACACCAGGAGCTGGGCGATGCCGGGCCGGGTCAGACAGACAGACAGACAGACAGACAGACAGACAGACAGACAGACAGACAGACAGACAGACAGACAGACAGATAGTCGGTAACGGGAACGGGAACTTATATGACTACTTATATGAATTAAATGAGATGCTCCCCACCAAGGACTGGGCGAAGCCGGGCCAGACAGACAGACAGACAGACAGACAGACAGACAGACAGACAGACAGACAGACAGACAGACAGATAGTCGGTAAGGGGAACGGGAACTTATATGACTACTTATATGAATTAAATGAGATGCTCCCCACCAAGGACTGGGAGATGCCGGGCCGGGTCATATATATATACTAGCTGACCCGGCCCGGCTTCGCCCAGTCCTTGATGGGGAGCATCTCATTTAATTCATATAAGTAGTCATATAAGTTCCCGTTCCCGTTACCGACTGTCTGTCTGTCTGTCTGTCTGTCTGTCTGTCTGTCTGTCTGTCTGTCTGTCTGTCTGTCTGTCTGCCTGTCTGACCCGGCCCGGCATCTCCCAGTCCTTGGTGGGGAGCATCTCATTTAATTCATATAAGTAGTCATATACGTTCCCGTTCCCGTTACCGACTATCTGTCTGTCTGTCTGTCTGTATGTCTGTCTGTCTGTCTGTCTGTCTGTCTGTCTGACCCGGCTTCGCCCAGTCCTTGGTGGGGAGCATCTCATTTAATTCATATAAGTAGTCATATAAGTTCCCGTTCCCGTTACCGACTATCTGTCTGTCTGTCTGTCTGTCTATCAGTCTGTCTGTCTGTCTGTCTGTCTGTCTGTCTGTCTGTCTGTCTGTCTGACCCGGCCCGGCATCGCCCAGCTCCTGGTGTGGAGCATCTCATTTAATTCATATAAGTAGTCATATAAGCTCACGTTCCCGTTCCCGACTATCTATCTGTCTGTCTGTCTGTCTATCTGTCTGTCTATCTGTCTGATCCGGCCCGGCTTCGCCCAGCCCCTGATGGGGAGCATCTCATTTAATTCATATGAGTAGTCATATAAGTTCCCGTTCCCGACTGTCTGTCTGTCTGTCTGTCTGTCTGTCTATCTGTCTGTCTGTCTGTCTGTCTAATCATTTATTGGTTGCAGTTAGAACAACCTTAGATAAACGAAGACCAACTTACAAAAAGCATTAGAAAGAGCACTTGAAAGATCTTTACATCTTCCCCAACAATTAACTTGGGTAAATGGAGCAGCGGCAGCAGCAGCAGAAGAAGAAGAAAAAGGAGGAGTAGGAGCTGGGAGGAGGAAGAGGGAGGAGGAGGAGAAAGAGAGAAGAGGAGGATGGAGGAGGGAGAGGGAGGAGGGGGAGGAGAAGAGGAAGAGGGTAGGAGGTGGAGGAGGGGAGAGGAGGAGGAGGAGGAATATAACGCATATGCCTGTAGATTTAATAATGGCTGAAGTTGTTCCATGTCTTCTTAGAGTTGGCGACAGTGTAAAGAAATATAAAATCTTCAAACTTGATAGAGATAAGGTAACTATTATTTATTTATTCTTTAAGCAAAAAAAGATGAGTTACAATGTTATGCATTATGCATTATTTTTATGAAAACTTTGAAAATGCCTTACAGATTGTATCATTATTTATTATAACTCATATGCCGGTATATAACTATGGACAAAGAGTTTATAAATCTTTGAAAACGATGCCACAATATGACTATAAGTTATACAGAAAAGTTATGCCCCTTGAAATAACTTTTACAGAGTTAAGTCCCCTGAGATATATGAAATTATAATGAAAAATGAAAAATGAAATAATATTGGGTAAGCAGCCGATTTCACACTAATAAAATATGACAGTGGGCTGCGCTGGAATGAAAGGAAGACGTGTAGAAAATTTCATCTCAATCGGATGGGGCGTTCGCGAGCGCATAAAGGACATTGGGACATACAGACAGACAGACAGACGGAGATCGCCTTTTATATATAAGATATGTATCTATCTATCTATATATATATATATATATATATATATATATATATATATATATATATATATATATATATATATATATATATATATATATATATATATATATATATATATATATATATAACTTGTAAATCATTATGCACATGTTGAATGACATTTCAATGTTGTTTACTTTCTTACCACAAAAAAAAAAAAATATAGTGGGTTAATAAAAGGTTTTAAAAGCAAAATATACCAGGAGCATTAAACATACGGAGAACGTGCAACTAAAAAAGTTATCATTAAAAACATGTAAATCCCTTGCAGGACGTTACTATCAACCCCCAATCCCAGCTTGATTTTTTTTAGGCAATTTTAGGTTCAGCTGATTACCATTGCTTTCTGAACGAGAAGTCAACGTTGAAGCCCACGCTGACGCGTGTAGGAAACGATCCCACTACCTCGTCATCAGCCTACAGGAAATGATACCGCTACCCCGTCATCAGCCTACAGGAAATGATCCCGCTACCTCGTCATCAGCCTACAGGAAATGATCCCGCTACCTCTTCATCAGCCTACAGGAAAACTATCATTCAGAAAACTAAACACGATGGAATAGAGAATTTATTGTACATGTTAAGAGTGACAAAAACTGACAGTCAGAACTTACTTAAAATGACGCTTCTTGCCTGGTGTTTGTTTGGCTGTGTTACTGTGGATAAAGAATGTGAAATTGTGAACACATGTTTATTATTAATGATATGATTATTAGGAACAAAATAAACCATACATGATATCAACCTTTTGCTTACATTTAGACATTCTAGAGTTGCAATCTTTAAAAGATTGAATAAAATTAATGGAACTGCAGTTAAACTTAGTAAATGTAAACAATATAAAATAACACAAAGTAATACAGCTTTAAAAAAAAAAAGAAGTTAGTTGCATATCCTTTATAGGACGTCCCAGCCAACCCCAGCATTTTCTGGCTGTTTGTAATCTCTTGGCAAGTTTACGTTCTGTAGTTTGCAATACACTTTTACAGAAAACAATTACGGATAACACAGAACGTTGCGCGACTAGCCTTCACTGGTAAACAAACACATACACAAAACACAACAAATAATCACGGAGAGAACCCTCCAGTGACTACATTAAGGCATACGAACGGGATGAGAAGGATGAAAAGGTGAAAAATAAATGAGAACAATAAACATAAAATGAAAATTTGAAAAACAATGTGCTACTTATCTCAGAATTCCAGGCTGTGATACTAACATGAATTTCACCTGGATACTCTTAAATAGACAACCGTGGGAGACTGTGGTGTCATGGTGACCGGGATGGGGATGGTAACGGTTCAGTGAAGATCCCAGGTAAATGAGTTGAAGTGGTGCATGAAAAAGTGGGAGAAAGGTAAGGCATGCAACTAGAAGCAATAGAGGTAACTTGGACCGAGAATGAAAACTAAGGAGTGCCCCGGTGGACGTCCATGCATGGATGAGTGGATGCCACTAAAGGATCGGGTATAGTGGACGAATGTTAAAGAGCTATGAAGTGTTCACCTAAGTATGATTGCGATAATAACGAAACACATTTTCTGTGCTCCTTTATGTGTATACACGGGAATACTACAATCATGCCCCTCTTAGTGTAAATAACTGCACTTTGAGCAGTTTTTACAATGTAAACAAGATGGGGGGGGGGGGGGGGGGGAACTAGTCTATTAAAGAAACAGATAAGGCTGTGATAAAGATTATATAGTGTTTGAGTTAACTGCATGACCATTTTCAAGGCGCTGCAAATGGCCCCAGCATTTATTGGCTGTTTGTCATTTACTAGACAAACTTAGTTCAGTAGTTTGCCATTGCTTTCTGAACGGCCGGCGTTTATTACAATCAAAATCAACACGGCGGTCTGCTTCCAAAATTCCCACAGCTGCGCTGCAACCCTCGACTGGGTGTGTCGGGGAAGTGTGAACGGCAGTTTCTCTATCCCCAGGCTACAATGCAGATTGATAATGATTATAATGTGTTGCAAAAATGATTTAATCTGCCTGTTGTAGTTGTGCAATATGGCATCAGCGCACTAAACGTATCAAGAAGCGAGTGCCAACCTGCTTAGCGGGTATTGCCTGTGACACATATATTTTCGAAGTTATGTTTGTTAACTAACTTCATGTCATTTGAAATCAACTTACTGGGAAGATTTGTTAACAAAATATCTCATTCTCCGAAAATGTTTCGATAGTTTGACAGCCGCACAAATGGACATGATTAGAAAAAAGGAAGTCCAGCCAAAACTACACCACCAAGTATTCTGCAAAAGAAATAAAAGAAACAGTTAACATGTTTACAATCAAACTTGAAAAAAAAGTATAAATTTAATTTGGACTCCATGAAGCACGGAATCGTTTTTACAGTTAGTTCTAGTTCTGCTGTAAGAAATCTAATGACATCAAATGTCACTCTTTTGTCTGCAGTGATACTTTGAAAATGTATGTTCGAGTTGTCGTCTCATGCAAACCGGCGTTAGATATAAGTAATAACTATGACTGGAAGGTAAAACAGCAATTCTTCGGACATCATTTGTAATCACATCAGATAAACTTGACATATGTGTGTAAGACTGAGGGTTAGCTGGATAATAAAGTGTGGACACTTGTACATAATCTAAACATTGAAGACGAAAGCTTGCGTCTCAGTCATAGTATTTTACAAGTTGTGTAAGTATTTTTTCAAATACCATTTTGGTAATATCACAGCCAAGTGAGACGGGAAACTATATGCCATATTATAGGGGATTATGTTCGTTCGTCCATCGTGCTAGATTAAGACCACTCATTATCTAGTAAGATTAACTGACAGCGAATACACACGTCACTGACGAGGCCGATATGAGCCAGAAGGTTTTGGGGCAGTAAGGACAGCAGATGGTCGTTACACTTGAGGAGGGGTGTTCCGCAAAGAAATTTATAAATGTCTATGTTGATAGAAATCAGGAACCTTGGAATGTGATCAACATAGAACAATTAGTATAATGAATCACATCACAAAGATTTTGCTACGAGTTATGCAAAGAGTGAGGAAGAAAATACACCTGAAATAGGGGAAGAACAATGTGAGTTTTTAGAAGGAAAGGGTACAGTAAATGCTGTGTATATGCTGCGAACAGTTATTGAACGGCTATAGAAGTAAACAAGGATATACATCTTTGCTTTATTGATTACACAAAGGCTTTTGATAGAGTTAGAATGTCAACATGGTGGATATGCTTGCAGATCTACAAATTGATGGGAAAGACATTAGACTTATAAAAAATATATATTGGAAACAACAATCTGCAATAAGGATTGATAATGAAGTGGGACAATATCAGCCTATTAAGAGAGGCGTTAGTCAGGGATGTGTAATGTCTCCAGATCTTTTTTCTCTATACAGTGAAAATATTTTCAGAAATGTAGAGGATATAAATGGAATCAGCATTAGAGGGCGAAACATCAATAACATTAGATATGCAGATGATACAGTATTGATTGCAGACAATGCACAGGATCTGCAACAATTGGTCGATGCGGTTGTTGTACACAGTGAGCAACTGGGGTTAGAATTAAATTGTAAAAAGACACAGGTTATGGTAGTCACTAGGAAGAACGAAGTGCCACAATGTAATATACAAGTAAATGGAAATGTTCTTCAACAAGTGAATCGGTACAATTATCTCGGAATAGTCGTAACATCTGATGGGAGATGCCTTGAAGAGATTAGAACAAGAATAGCCATGGCGAAAGTAGCCTCTGGCAAGATGAAAAACATTTTGATAAATAAAAAGATGTCAACTGAAACGAGAAAAAGAGTGTTGAGGGGATACATAGAATCTGTACTTTTGTATGAATGTGAAACTTGGAAGACCGAGAGGAAAATACCTGGATGGCTTGGCCACATGGCATGGACGAGACAGGAACACTGAGCTGATCCACGACTCTGGTGATCGAGTGAAATGGCGAATCATGACCGCCCACGCTTTCCGGCATGGCACATGATTGATTGATTGATTGAAACTTGGACAATGAGCAGTCAAGCTGAAAAACATCTGATGGCTGCAGAAATGTGGTTTCTGAGGAAAATGCAAAGAATACCATGGACAGACAGAAAATTCAATGACCAAGTACTACAGGAGACAAATGAAAATCGTAAACTGATTAGAGAAATTAGACGTAGACAGTCAAAATATTTTGGACATGTTATGAGAAGAAATGGATTGGAGAACTTAGTGACAACTGGCAAGATCGAAGGGAACAGACCAAGAGGAAGACCGAGAGGAAAATATCTGGATGGCTTGGCCACATGGCATGGTCGAGACAGGAACACTGAGCTGATCCACGACTCCGGTGATCGAGTGACATGGCGAGTCATGACCGCCCACGCTTTCCGGCATGGCACATGATTAATTGATTATGTTGATTGGCAAACTCTTCAGCTTTCAGTGTATGCCATCTGTTAGTAGTAGTATGAACTCCTCCGCGGAGCAAGCACGATAGCAGGTGTCCGGTCATCAGAAGTGGTACCCCCTCACCGAATGTTTCGACCCCTTTACCGACCGTCCTTACACTTTCAGGTAGGCGTGCCCGACAGGAAAATGACTCCCATGCTGTTTTATCCTATAACAATTAAGTAAAAAAGGATTTTGCGAGTCAGCTAAAGAATACTTTAGTGATATTGCCATCATTTGTACCACAAAATGATTATGTGCGAATTAAAGTGTGTATTTATTTTCTACAATAAGACATCTGAGGCTTGTGTGCACTGTCATGATCTTTGGTAGTTTCTCAGATACTTGCCTTCTCGAATAAGTGCACCAAACTTGGAGACCTATGTATACATTAACAACTCAACAATTGTTATCTAAAATGAGCAGGCAGAATAGACAATTGTCTCTGTTGAATTCAGAAACTAGAAAAGCCATCCACAAAAGAATATTTATAGTATGTGTAGTTATGATTAAGACACATTTAGATTCTGAATTTTGCGACAGAGTTCATGCTGTGTTGAGATTCCCCGTATGTCACCTGTAGGAGAAGAATGGAGCACTTATGCAGACACCCGAGTGTGCAACACAAGTGACTACAAATCAAATCAACCATTACAAAATAGTATTCCCTAGAATTATTCCCCAGCATAGTTGATGGTGACTTGCTAAATTAATTTCACAACAATATCAAGCCAATCACACTTGAGTGTGAAACAGCTTACCAGTGTGCCCACAATTGAATGGCATACTCCTTGGACTGCCACATCATTGTAGAGGTTCCACAAAGGCAGACATACACCTATCTTGTTCTTCACCTGAAAATATTCACAGGTAGACGTAAAAAGCAATTAAAGAACCCCTTTACATGTCTGAAAGCACATTGTGCCTAAAGTGCTAGATCCATAAATGTATCGACCAACTGGCACTCTAAGGGTGGCATACTGAGTACCATACTAGTCGCACTGGCAAAAGGCAATGTGTTAGCTTATTCTGTTAAAACGCCTTTCATTGTGGCAAAGTGTTCCAATGCTGACATTTGCTGGGAGAAATTTTCCTCGCACCGAGATAAGGGTTGACAGGCCAGAGAGTCTTTACACAATGTACAGATTGGAACATTTATTTAACCTCTAACTGATGATTGCCGGTCTCCGTGGCTAAGGCCTTACGGACGTGATTCGTGAGCCCTGCTTACCCGAGTTCTAAACACAGTTCCGGCCGATTTGGCAGCAGACCGTGTCGTCCTTGGGTTTTAACGTGTTGTTATGGAAGCCGGGCGTTCAGAAAACAATGGCACACTACCGAACGTAAACTTGCCAAGTCATCAACAAAAGGCGTTGACAGCGAGTCCTGTAAATAGGACATGCAAAACAAAAACAACTAATGATTAGTTATATCTAACCTGTTCTGTGGCGAAAGAGTTACAAATGCAATTGGTAATCCCGCATACTGCGTTCAAAATACAGCTGCGGGCGATTTGGAAGCAGGCTGCTTTACGTTGGTTTTTATATGATGGTATGAGTGCCGTTCGTTCAGAAAGCAATGGCAAAGAACTGAAGATAAACTTGCCCAGGAATCACAAACGGCCAAAAAATTGCTGAAGTTGACTGCTACTCCTGTAAAGGATATCCAACTAACTTTTTTTTTTTAATTGATGGAAATTCCTGGCTATACTAGGGAATTAGACCTGTGCTCAATGATGTATTAGTTAGGCATCCTACTCTCTAGACCAGTGGTTCTCAACCTTTTTTGGCCCGTGCACCTCTTCACCATATTTTCAGAACGTCACTCCCCCCCCCCCTCTTTCGTATTTCCTCCCTATAAATCTCAGTCCCCGCCCCTACACAGTATACATAAACATGTAAGCTAAATTTAATAACACACACTAGAACAAGTCGAAACGTCTGCATAAAAAGTGTTTTGCGGGTCTACTTACGTTATAAAATGAATTTCAGAAAGGTGTGAAGTACAGAACTGTAAAGTATAGATGGGAAAACAATATCAAATATAGGTTCTTGCATTAACGCGATCTTGAAATAATCTTAACTCCCCCCTCCCCTGGAAACCCTAAAATCCCCCCCCCCCTCCGGCGGGAATTCCCCACCGGTTGAGAACCATTGCTCTAGACCATCCCTTCGTCATTATATAACAATATAAGAGAGAGAGAGAGAGAGAGAGAGAGAGAGAGAGAGAGAGAGAGAGAGAGAGAGAGAGAGAGAGAGAGAGAGAGAGAGAGAGAGCAGGATGTTTAGCACACCATAAAGTACATTTATGACACACTGCAAATTGTACTTTCTGGAACACAGCAAAACAATTTATCAAATGAGCTCAGTAAGCTTCATAAATAACCTTGTCATAATCTAGCTCACCACCCAAAGGAGAGCCGGCAGCCAGTCAATCAGCCTGTTCATTTTTTCCGCACTCACGTGCCTGGGACTGAACATCTATGACATGCCCTTGAACTCCGTCTTTTCTAGCGATGCAAACCGCTCCACGTGGAACACACCACAGAATACCACAATGATCATCATCTTTTGCCTCGTAGTCTGCATCAGTTTTTGACATCCCAAAGCTGCCTCTCCTCATCCACGCACTAGTTAAGTCTCTGAATGTTATGTGAGGTGACGATCGTCCCATGGCAAATACTGCCGTAGTGGTGTCAAATGATAGAATTTCACATATTCTTGGCTACGAAATATGAGGTGGGTTGGTCAGTTTCCTTCCTCATCGACTTTCCTTCCCAGATAATCCTCGCAAAATTATGAACTTTACTTGTAACCATTTTTACGACGCTGGGTCGACCTCAGAGCCATACTGGCTGGATAAACATAATCCTGCAAGTGCTAGGGATTGAACCCAGATCACTTTCTTGACAGTCAGCATTGAATCAATGAAATCACTGACTAAGTTTTTTGTTGTATAGCCATTTCCTTGAGTATTCTATCCCTAATCATTTTATAGCATTTGTTACCTATTTTAAATAGATAGCCATGCATGAAACCTCTAGGAACAAAAGCATCTGACAACCAAAGCCAGTAATAATTATAAAAATTGTGTTCAGAGATGCCAAAATTAATGTTTACTCACAGCTGTCTCCAAGGCAGCAATGAAAGTGTCCAGAATGCTTGTTAGCCGTTTCTCAAACTCCTTCACAGACTTGCAAACAATAACAAATGTTTCAATTACATCAAGTCAAATGTTTCAGTTAGAGCAAATCAATTGTGTAACTGTGTTATTTATTGTTAAAAGCAGGGGCTGGATGCAGATTTAGCCACTTTAGTATGGAATAGGCCGTTAGCAACTTCCAGTTTATCCAAAATATCGAGTTGAGGGTGTGAAACTAGCCATGGGCCATTTGGAAGCAGATCACTATGCGTTGATTTCCATGGTATGTGACGTCGGCCGTTCAGAAAGCAACGAACTATTTAGAGTAAAATTGTCTAGTAAATCACAAATAACCTATAAATGCTGGGGGTTGACTACAACGTCCTGTAAAGGACACGTAATTAACTTCGTCTTTAGTAAATAGATATAAGAAGTTAGAGACATTATTTCTTTACTCTGTCACAACCTGTCATTGTCTTAGAAGCGCATACATCTGTTATACTGTAACCAGACTGCTATGTCGCAGCTGTTGGCTGCATGGTAGGGACATACATTGAAGTCTTAAAGACCCGAGAACCAAATTTGGGTCGGTAATGGACAGTTTGGAGCTGAGATAGCGCTGTGGTTAGTCCTCTTGTCTGCATCCATGTGTTCATCTGTTCGAATCCACATCGACGGCTGATTATTTTTTTTTTTAAACGGACCTCGGATACCAGGTCAACCCAGCCTAAAATAGATATTAGAAAAGGCCATGGGAAGGAAAGGCGGTCGGCGTTATATTGATCACCAGTGGCGTGCAGAGGTTCTTTGATGCCCGGGGCCAACCCTTTGATTGGATGCCCCTAAATTGTTCTTTCCCTAATTCATTCCTCCTCCCCTCCCACTGCACTGTGCTACCCCCTCTCCCTAATTTGCTGCCCCCCTCCCGGCTGGATGCCCGGGGCGGTCGCACCCCCGCACCCCCCTTTGCACGCCACTGATGATCACATCACCCATCGAGTGCCGATTGGTCTAAAAATTGTGGGGCTTGCACCATATAACGCCTTAGGCTGTGACAGTTACATAAATAAACACACGTAGTATTGTCTGGCGCTAACAGAAGGAGAAGAAAGAAGTAGAGACTAGAGAACGCACTAGTTGGTCATGCGTCGAAGTACACTTGTTCCTGCAGTGAGGCGCTGTCGCCATTTGGAGGTGACAGGTTCGAATCCCGGTCGGTAAATATAGCTTTCAAATTTTATGTCTAGTGCGTCCTCTAGTCTTTACTTCTTTCTTTTCCTTCTGTGAGCGCCTAACAATACTACGTGTGTTTATTTATATAACTGTTTCAGTGGCCTCAACTGGTTCGCAAATTGATTTCCTGTGTGTAATACTTAGGCTGCCGGTCTCCCTGGTAGAGGGGTTAGCAGCTTTCTCCGTGACCCCGAATACTCTCGTGGTTGACGTGAGCGCACAAGAATTGGAAGCGGTTCGAGTCGCACCAGTGACTTATGAGAGTATGGAGCCGGTCGAAAGCAATGGCAAACTGCTGGGCGTAATCTTGCCAAAGAAATCAACAATCAGCTGAAAGATGCTGATGTTGACAGCGATGTCCTGTAAAGGGTATGAAAGCAATTAATACTTAAGCTGTGAACGCGTTATTTACTCAATGGGAAGCTGTTAAGCGTGTCTAGTAACCTTTTGTTTCATTCTCTCACTGGTTACACTTTTGAAATGACCAATTATAATTATGTGTTTATCCATGGAGTTTCGACAAAAATAAATCGTGAAAATAACTATCTGTAAACTGCAGCTGTATGTGGAAACTGAAAGAAAACAAACGATAGCAGTAAATCATGAGCAAATCCCGAGGTATTTCAGAGTTGAATGGTCAGTTGGCATATAACTGTACCTAATTCGCCACCTTCTAAACCAAATGCACTTGTCAATTAACTCTGATTGCGTATATTGACAAATATATGTTCTCCTACTCTACCACCAAACAATCGGAGAAAAGGCAGTTTGGGTAGTTGGCAGGTTTAATGAGAAGTGATATTTTTTTCAAGATAGTGTTGAGTAAACACCTTTCAGAATTATAATGCGAAGAAAGACTTTACATAAGAACTTTTCGTAAGGCTGTTTTTTCCCTCCAAAGTAATGTGTGTGTGTGTGTGTGTGTGTGTGCGTGTGTGCGTGTGCGTGTGTGTGTGTGTGTGCGTGTGTGCGTGCGTGTGTGTGTGTGTGTGTGTGTGTATGTGTGTGTGTGTTCAAAACAATGGTTTTTCCGCTGTGAATTTAATTGATGAAGACACAAACAACAGGTTGCCCATAGATTGCCTTGCATATTTCCCTGAATCTCGTCAGGTGCAGACTGCAGAAGTCATTCATTATAAGACATAGCAAACAGTGACTCCATTTATTCCCAAGGTATTTTAAATTGACTACCACGGTAATTTGTAACTGATTTTCTTGTCTTTCTCTTTACCCAGCAACAGCTTAACCATTCGGACTCCAAGATATGATAAAGCAGTTGCGATTCACTGCAATGATAAGCCGTTGTTGTGTAAACAAAAAGAAATGACAGTTTAAAATTACTATGGTAATCAGTCTACATTTTTTAAAATGCATATCCTATTTACATCGCTGTCAACACCAGCATTTTACTGCTGTTGTTGATGCCTTGACAAGTTACGTTCAGTAGTTTACCATTGCTTTTTGAACGACCGGCTCCCATACCAACACATTAAAACCACGCGCAACGCGGTCTTCTCCCAAATGGGTCGCCGCTGTGTTTCGAACGCGGGTAAGCGGGCTTACGAATCGCACCCATAAGCCACGGAGATCGGCCAGTTTAAGTTACCGTGGGAAAATGTATTTGCTTTGCTTTACTTTGAGTGACTTCTCTCGTATGCACCTGTCGAGATGCGGGGAAATACACCAGGCAATAAATTGTGCAAGATACAGGTTGTGTCTTCATTATGATTTAACACAAGATAGGTATAGTTGCTGTGAAGTTACCAATTTAGAAGCGATGGAACTTGAAACTTACCACATTAAAGGCATACTTAGCATTGGTGGACAAATTCTGTTCAACATTATTTAGTGACCGTTGAAGAGTAGTGCATCTAATGCTGAGCTGTTGATAGAAGAGAATTAGAGACGTTATTTGATTCATTTCTGTAACCACTGTTTTAGAATTTGTATGTTTTTACAATTTTCATTCGCTTTGAACTCAAGCGGTCCAATCACGTGGTGTTACGTCTAGTGCACTGGACTGATTTTTGCGTATGGATTAGCTTACTTTATTACCAGTGTCATTCGCATCAAGCGAACCCACTCCGACTTTTGATGTACTTGTAATTTACGTCCCTAAGTCAAGGGCGAGAATTTAACATTTTAGTCCAATTGATCGGTGTATGGGTTGAATCCGCTTGACTTATACATTACGTGGATATCTGAAATAA